>CAUJRU010001209.1:165000-185117 GCA_963277665.1 Viscum album | reverse complement strand
GACATGCCCAGTGACATGGAAAATGGCATCGACGCAATGCCCTGAATTCCTGATGATTCTTCCCGTGCTAGGGTCTTGTCTTGCCCGAGGTGGTGCGCCATAAAACCGATGACAATGAGATGGGTGGGGTTTGTCGCCTGTGAGATCCTACGGACTGACAATCGCGTCCAGACAATGGAATCCTAGTGAGGCGATTTGAAGGGGCCTCGGGGCCCGTCTTGGTGCGTGCGGCGTGCCTTGAAAGGAAGGACGTTGAGGTGGGGTTTGTCATATGTTGTTGTGTCCGGTATGTAAAGACAATGACCACCTAAAGAGAATTCATTTCATGCGTGAGGACCCGCTCTGGACATGGGTCCTGTCTCCTCGGCGGTGTTGGACGATACGCGGGACGGATGCCATGACGTGTCGGCGGCCTTCATGTGCCTAAGGGGCCACGTCGGTGTCCCTTCCTATGGTTTCATAGCCCTTTTAGGGCAACACGTGTTGCCTTTCATGCGCTGCGGTTCCCTCTGGGTGGTCTAAACCACTCAGTATGTCTCCTCGTCAGTGTTGATGTTTCCTGGTGGAATAGCTGGAAATGCATAAATGTCTCTTTAGGGGGGGAGTGGTCGGCGACCCCCCCTGGGCGTGGGTCTTGTCCTGCGTGCCGAGAGCCACCCACAGACATGCCCAGTGACATGGAAAATGGCATCGACGCAATGCCATGAATTCCTGATGATTCGTCCCGTGCTTGGGGCTTGTCTTGCCCGAGGTAGTGCGCCCTAAAAACGATGGCAATGAGACGGGGTTTGTCGCATGTGCGATCCTGCGGACTGACAGTCGCGTCCAGACAATGGCATCCGAGTGAGACGATTTGAAGGGGCCTCAGGGCCCGTCTTGGTGCATGCGGCGTGCCTTGAAAGGAAGGACGTCGAGGTGGGGTTTTTCATATGTTGTCGTGTCCCGTATGTAATGACAATGACCACCTAAAGAGAATTCATTTCATGCGCGAGGACCCGCTCTGGACATGGGGCCTGTCTTCTCGGCGGCGTTGGATGCTACCCGCGACGAATGCTACTACGTGTCGGCGGCCTTGATGTGCCTAAGGGGTCACATCAGTGGCTGTTCCTATGGTTTCATATCTCTTTTAGGGCAACACGTGTTGTCTTTCATGCGCTGTGGTGCCCACAGGGTTGTCTAAACCCATCAGTATGTCTCCTCGTCAGTGCTGATGTTTCCTGGTGGGACAGCTGGAAATGCATAAATGTCTCTTTAGGGGGGGAGTGGTCGGCGACCCCCCCTGGGCGTGGGTCTTGTCCTGCGTGCCCAGAGCCACCCAGTGACATGCCCACGGACATGGAAAAACAGCCTCCGGACAAAGCAAAGACAGCTTGATGATTCGTCCGGTGCTTGGGGCTTGTCTTGTTCGAGGTAGTGCGCCATAAAAGTGATGACAATGAGCCGGGTTTCGTCGCGTGTCAGGTCCTCCGTACTGACAATCAGGTGGAGACAACGCCATCCGGGTGAGAGGATTTGAAGGGGCCTCAGGGCTTGCCTTGGTGGATGCGGTGTGCCTTGAATGGAAGGACAATGAGGTGGGGTTTGTCATATGTTGTTGGGTCCGGTATGTAATGACAATGACCGCCTAAAGAGAATTCCTTTCATGCGTGGGGACCCGCTCTGGACATGGGGCGTGTCTTCGCTGTGGTGATGGACGATACGTGGGACGGATGCCATGACGTGTCGGCGGCCTTCATGTGCCTAAGGGGTCACGTCGGTGGCCCTTCCTATGGTTTCATAGCTCTTTTAGGGCAACACGTGTTGCCTTTCATGCGCTGCCCTGCCCTCAGGGTGGTCTAAACCCATCAGTATGTCTCCTCGTCGGTGTTGATGTTTCCTGGTGGAATAGCTGGAAATGCATAAATGTCTCTTTAGGGGGGGAGTGGTCGGCGACCCCCCCGGGCGTGGGTCTTGTCTTGCGTGCCTAGAGCCACCCAATGTGATGCCCATTGACATGCAAAATGACATCGACGTAATGCCATGAATGCCTGATGATTCGTCCCGTGCTTGGGGCTTGTCTTGCCCGAGGTAGTGCGCCATAAAAACGATGACAATGGGATGGTGTTTGTCGCCTTCGAGATCCTGCGGACTGACAGTCGCGTTCAGACAATGGCATCCGAGTGAGACGATTTGAAGGGGTCTCGGGGCCCGTCTTGGTGCATGCGGCGTTTCTTGAAAGGAAGGACGTCGAGGTGGGGTTTGTCACATGTTGTTGTGTTCGGAATGTAAAGACAATGACCGCCTAAAGATAATTCATTTCATGCGCGGGGACCCACTCTGGACATGGGTCCTGTCTTCTCGGCGGTGTTGGATGATACCCGGGACGGATGCCATGACGTGTCGGCGGCCTTCGTGTGCCTAAGGGGTCACTTTGGTGGCTGTTCGTATGGATTCGTAGCTCTTTAAGGGCAACACGTGCTGTCTTTCATGCGTTGTGGTGCCCATTGGGTTGTCTGAACCCATCAGTATGTGTCCTCGTCAGTGCTGATGTTTCCTGGTGGGACAGCTGGAAATGCATAAATGTCTCTTTAGGGGGGGAGTGGTCGGCGACCCCCCCTGGGCGTGGGTCTTGTCCTGCGTGCCCAGAGCCACCCAGTGACATGCCCACGAACATGGAAAAACGACCTCCAGACAAATCCATGAAAGCTTGATTATTCGTACGGTGCTTGGGGCTTGTCTTGTCTGAGGTAATGCGTCATAAAAGTGATGACAATGAGCCGGGGTGCGTCGCGTGTCAGGTCCGACGTACTGACAATCACGTGGAGACAACGCCATCCGAGTGGGACGATTTGAAGGGACCTCGGGTCTTGCCTTGGTGGATGCGGTGTGCCTTGCAAGGAAGGACGACGTGGTGGGGTTTGTCATATGTTGTTGGGTACGGTATGTATTGACAATGACCGCCTAAAGATAATTCCTTTGAGGCGTGAGGACCAGCTCTGGACATGGGGCGTGTCTTCTCTGCGGTGATGGACGAGACGCGGGGCGGATGCCATGACGTGTCGGCGGCCTTCATGTGCCTAAGGGGTCACGTCGGTGGCCCTTCCTATGGTTTCATAGCTCTTTTAGGGCAACCCGTGTTGTCTTTCATGCACTGCAGTGCCCTTAGGGTGGTCTAAACCCATCAGTATGTCTCCTCGTCACTGTTGATGTTTCCTGGTGGTATAGCTGGAAATGCATAAATGTCTCTTTAGGGGGGGAGTGGTCGGCGACCCCCCCTGGGCGTGGGTCTTGTCCTGCGTGCCTAGAGCCACCCAATGACATGCCGAGTGACATGGAAAATGGCATCGACGCAGGGCCACGAATTCCTGATGATTCGTCTCGTGCTTGGGGCTTGTCTTGCCCGAGGTAGTGCGCCCTAAAAACGATGACAATGAGATGGGGTTTGTCGCATGTGTGATCCTGCGGACTGACAGTCGTGTCCAGACAATGGCATCCGAGTGAGACGATTTGAAGGGGCCTCGAGGCCCGTCTTGGTGCGTGTGGCGTGCCTTGAAAGGAAGGACGTTGCGGTGGGGTTTGTCATCTGTTGTCGTGTCCCGTATGTAATGACAATGACCACCTAAAGAGAATTCATTTCATGCGTGAGGACCCTCTCTGGACATGGGGCCTGTCTTCTCGGCGGTGTTGGACGCTACCCGGGATGAATGCTACTACGTGTCGGCGGCCTTCATGTGCCTAAGGGGTCACATCGGTGGCTGTTCCTACGGTTTCATATATCTTTTAGGGCAACACGTGTTGACTTTCATGCGCTGTGGTGCCCACAGGGTTGTCTAAACCCTCCAGTATGTCTCCTCGTCAGTGCTGATGTTTCCTGGTGGGACAGCTGGAAAGGCATAAATGTCTCTTTAGGGGGGGAGTGGTCGGCGACCCCCCCTGGGCGTGGGTCTTGTCCTGCGTGCCCAGAGCCACCTAGTGACATGCCCACGGACATGGAAAAATGGCCTCCAGACAAATCCATGAAAGCTTGAGGATTCATACGGTGCTTGGGGCTTGTCTTGTCTGAGGTAATGCGCCATAAAAGTGATGACAATGAGCCGGGGTGCGTCGCGTGTCAGGTCCGAGGTACTGACAATCACGTGGAGACAACGCCACCCGAGTGGGACGATTTGAAGGGGCATCGGGGCTTGCCTTGGAGGATGCGGTGTGCCTTGCAAGGAAGGACGACGTGGTGGGGTTTGTCATATGTTGTTGGGTACGGTATGTAATGACAATGACCGCCTAAAGATAATTCATTTCATGCGTGAGGACCCGCTCTGGACATGGGGCGTGTCTTCTCTGCGGTGATGGACGAGACGCGGGACGGATGTCATGACGTGTCGGCGGCCTTCATGTGCCTAAGGGGTCACGTCGGTGGCCCTTCCTATGGTTTCATAGCTCTTTTAGGGCAACCCGTGTTGTCTTTCATGCACTGCGGTGCCCTTAGGGTGGTCTAAACCCCTCAGTATGTCTCCTCGTCACTTTTGATGTTTCCTGGTGGAATAGCTGGAAATGCATAAATGTCTCTTTAGGGGGGGAGTGGTCGGCGACCCCCCCTGGGCGTGGGTCTTGTCCTGCGTGCCTAGAGCCACCCGATGACATGCCCAGTGACATGGAAAATGGCATCGACGCAATGCCATGAATTCTTGATGATTCGTCCCGTGCTTGGGGCTTGTCTTTCCCGAGGTAGTGCGCCCTAAAAACGATGACAATGAGATGGGTTTTGTCGCATGTGTGATCTTGCGGGCTGACAGTCGTTTCCAGACAAAGGCATCCGAGTGAGACGATTTGAAGGGGCCTCGAGGCCCGTCTTGGTGCATGCGGTGTGCCTTGAAAGGAAGGACGTTGAGGTGTGGTTATTCATGTGTTTTCGTGTCCCGTATGTAATGATAATGACCACCTAAAGAGAATTCATTTCATGCGTGAGGACCCTCTCTGGACATGGGGCCTGTCTTCTCGGCGGTGTTGGACGCTACCCGGGATGGATGCTAGTACGTGATGGCGGCCTTGATGTGCCTAAGGGGTCACATTGGTGGCTATTCCTATGGTTTCATATCTCTTTTAGGGCAACACGTGTTGTCTTTCATGCGCTGTGGTGCCCACAGGGTTGTCTGAACCCATCAGTATGTCTCCTCGTCAGTGCTGATGTTTCCTGGTGGGACAGCTGGAAATGCATAAATGTCTCTTTAGGGGGGGAGTGGTCGGCGACCCCCCCTGGGCGTGGGTCTTGTCCTGTGTGCCCAGAGCCACCCAGTGACATGCCCACGGACATGGAAAAACGGCCTCCAGACGAATCCATGAAAGCCTGATGATTCGTACGGTGCTTGGGGCTTGTCTTGTCTGAGGTAATGCGCCATAAAAGTGATGACAATGAGCTGGGGTGCGTCGCGTGTCAGACCCACGCCGAGTGACGTGGAAAATGGCATCGACGCAATGCCAAGAATTCCTGATGATTTGTCCCGTGCTTCGGGCTTGTCTTGCCCGAGGTAGTGCGCCATAAAAACGATGACAATGAGATGGGGTTTGTCGCGTGTGTGAGGTCCGACGTACTGACGATCACGTGGAGACAACGGCATCCGAGTGAGACGATTTGAAGGGGCCTCGGGGCTTGCCTTGGTGGATGCGGTGTGCCTTGCAAGGAAGGACGATGTGGTGGGGTTTGTCATATGTTGTTGGGTACGGTATGTATTGACAATGACCACCTAAAGATAATTCCTTTGAGGCGTGAGGACTCGCTCTGGACATGGGGCGCGTCTTCTCTGCGGTGATGGACGAGACGCGGGACGGATGCCATGACGTGTCGGCGGCCTTCATGTGCCTAAGGGGTCACGTCGGTGGCCCTTCCTATGGTTTCATAGCTCTTTTAGGGCAACCCGTGTTGTCTTTCATGCACTGCGGTGCCCTTAGGGTGGTCTAAACCCATCAGTATGTCTCCTCGTCACTGTTGATGTTTCCTGGTGGTATAGCTGGAAATGCATAAATGTCTCTTTAGGGGGGGAGTGGTCGGCGACCCCCCCTGGGCGTGGGTCTTGTCCTGCGTGCCTAGAGCCACCCACTGACATGCCGAGTGACATGGAAAATGGCATCGACGCAGTGCCATGAATTTCTGATGATTCGTCCCGTGCTTGGGGCTTGTCTTGCCCGAGGTAGTGCGCCCTAAAAACGATGACAATGAGATGGGGTTTGTCGCATGTGTGATCCTGCGGACTGACAGTCGTGTCCAGACAATGGCATCCGAGTGAGACGATTTGAAGGGGCCTCGAGGCCCGTCTTGGTGCGTGTGGCGTGCCTTGAAAGGAAGGACGTTGCGGTGGGGTTTGTCATCTGTTGTCGTGTCCCGTATGTAATGACAATGACCACCTAAAGAGAATTCATTTCATGCGTGAGGACCCTCTCTGGACATGGGGCCTGTCTTCTCGGCGGTGTTGGACGCTACCCGGGATGAATGCTACTACGTGTCGGCGGCCTTCATGTGCCTAAGGGGTCACATCGGTGGCTGTTCCTATGGTTTCATATATCTTTTAGGGCAACACGTGTTGTCTTTCATGCGCTGTGGTGCCCACAGGGTTGTCTAAACCCGTTAGTATGTCTCCTCGTCAGTGCTGATGTTTCCTGGTGGGACAGCTGAAAATGCATAAATGTCTCTTTAGGGGGGGAGTGGTCGGCGACCCCCCCTGGGCGTGGGTCTTGTCCTGCGTGCCCAGAGCCACCTAGTGACATGCCCACGGACATGGAAAAATGGCCTCCAGACAAATCCATGAAAGCTTGAGGATTCATACGGTGCTTGGGGCTTGTCTTGTCTGAGGTAATGCGCCATAAAAGTGATGACAATGAGCCGGGGTGCGTCGCGTGTCAGGTCCGACGTACTGACAATCACGTGGAGACAACGCCACCCGAGTGGGACGATTTGAAGGGGCATCGGGGCTTGCCTTGGAGGATGCGGTGTGCCTTGCAAGGAAGGACGACGTGGTGGGGTTTGTCATATGTTGTTGGGTACGGTATGTAATGACAATGACCGCCTCAAGATAATTCCTTTCATGCGTGAGGACCCGCTCTGGACATGGGGCGTGTCTTCTCTGCGGTGATGGACGAGACGCGGGACGGATGCCATGACGTGTCGGCGGCCTTCATGTGCCTAAGGGGTCACGTCGGTGGCCCTTCCTATGGTTTCATAGCTCTTTTAGGGCAACCCGTGTTGTCTTTCATGCACTGCGGTGCCCTTAGGGTGGTCTAAACCCATCAGTATGTCTCCTCGTCACTGTTGATGTTTCCTGGTGGAATAGCTGGAAATGCATAAATGTCTCTTTAGGGGGGGGAGTGGTCGGCGACCCCCCCTGGGCGTGGGTCTTGTCCTGCGTGCCTAGAGCCACCCGATGACATGCCCAGTGACATGGAAAATGGCATGGACGCAATGCCATGAATTCTCGATGATTCGTCCCGTGCTTGGGGCTTGTCTTTCCCGAGGTAGTGCGCCCTAAAAACGATGACAACGAGATGGGGTTTGTCGCATGTGTGATCTTGCGGGCTGATAGTCGTTTCCAGACAATGGCATCCGAGTGAGACGATTTGAAGGGGCCTCGAGGCCCGTCTTGGTGCATGCGGCGTGCCTTGAAGGGAAGGACGTTGAGGTGGGGTCATACCTCAAACATTGCAGATTTGGTTGGTGATGCAACCTTGTTGATCCTTCCATTAGTCATATGCTTGTCTCAAAGATCAGGTTGTGCATGTACAATGGACAAACTAATCGAACGGAATTGAATGTTCGGGACGACGGTTTGGGCTTGTGTTGGGGTCTGAGTGGTGAGCTCAGTCATACCTCAAACAATGCAGATGTTGTTGGTGATTCTACATGTCTGATCCTTCCACTAGTCATATGCTTGTCTCAAAGATCAGGTCCTGCATGATCAGTTGTGTGGGTTGATGGTTGCGCTTATGCGATTGTGTGGGAGTGGTGGATGGTTGTCAAGATACCGCGGTCTCCCTTTTTTGGGAAGGGAACGTTGGTCTCGTTGGCTCTAGGGGGTTGGGTATATCAATCCTTCCCTTGTGTCATGCATAGCGGGCTTTCCCTGCCTTCATGTGCTGCATTGTGATGCCTCTCGGGTTGCTTCCCTCGAGGCGTCACGGTCAGTTGTGTGGGTTGATGGTTGTGCTTACGCGATTGTGTGGGAGTGGTGGATGGTTGTCAAGATACTGCGGTCTCCCTTTTTTGGGAAGGGAACGTTGGTCTCGTTGGCTCTAGGGGGTTGGGTATATCAATCCTTCCCTTGTGTCATGCATAGCGGGCTTTCCCTGCCTTCATGTGCTGCATTGTGATGCCTCTCGGGTTGCTTCCCTCGAGGCGTCACGGTCAGTTGTGTGGGTTGATGGTTGTGCTTACGCGATTGTGTGGGAGTGGTGGATGGCTGTCAAGATACTGCGGTCTCCCTTTTTTGGGAAGGGAACGTTGGTCTCGTTGGCTCTAGGGGGTTGGGTATATAAATCCTTCCCTTGTGTCATGCATAGCGGGCTTTCCCTGCCTTCATGTGCTGCATTGTGATGTCTCTCGGGTTGCTTCCCTCGAGGCGTCACAGTCAGTTGTGTGGGTTGATGGTTGTGCTTACGCGATTGTGTGGGAGTGGTGGATGGTTGTCAAGATACTGCGGTCTCCCTTTTTTGGGAAGGGAACGTTGGTCTCCTTGGCTCTAGGGGGTTGGGTATATAAATCCTTCCCTTGTGTCATGCATAGCGGGCTTTCCCTGCCTTCATGTGCTGCATTGTGATGCCTCTGGGGTTGCTTCCCTTGAGGCGTCACGGTCAGTTGTGTGGGTTGATGGTTGTGCTTACGCGATTGTGTGGGAGTGGTGGATGGTTGTCAAGATACTGCGGTCTCCCTTTTTTGGGAAGGGAACGTTGGTCTCCTTGGCTCTAGGGGGTTGGGTATATAAATCCTTCCCTTGTGTCATGCATAGCGGGCTTTCCCTGCCTTCATGTGCTGCATTGTGATGTCTCTCGGGTTGCTTCCCTCGAGGTGTCACAGTCAGTTGTGTGGGTTGATGGTTGTGCTTACGCGATTGTGTGGGAGTGGTGGATGGTTGTCAAGATACTGCGGTCTCCCTTTTTTGGGAAGGGAACGTTGGTCTCCTTGGCTCTAGGGGGTTGGGTATATAAATCCTTCCCTTGTGTCATGCATAGCGGGCTTTCCCTGCCTTCATGTGCTGCATTGTGATGCCTCTCGGGTTGCTTCCCTTGAGGCGTCACGGTCAGTTGTGTGGGTTGATGGTTGTGCTTACGCGATTGTGTGGGAGTGGTGGATGGTTGTCAAGATACTGCGGTCTCCCTTTTTTGGGAAGGGAACGTTGGTCTCGTTGGCACCCTCATCCGTAAGTGGGGGATTAATTTCTCCTCGCTTTCATTTGGTCCTTGTGCATGTTTCCATGTGAATGATGGAACACGGTTTGGCTTGGTTGGATATCCGTTGAGAACACTAGTCAAATGCTTGTCTCAAAGATCAGTCTGTGCATGTACAGGGACAAACTAACCGAAAGATGGTGATATTGTGAAGGGTCTCATTAAATCAGTGACAAGTTTGACGTTCTCCTCGGTTATACATCAAGCGAAGAATGTGTATCTATTGTTTCGACAAGATACACGAGCGTCGTCACGCAGAGGTGATGACTCATTAAGGGGAATCCTGTCGATTTGGGAAGATGGTTTGGGCTTGTGTTGGGGTCTGAGTGGTTTGCTCAGTCATACCTCAAACATTGCAGATGTGGTTGGTGATGCTACCTGGCTGATCCTTCCATTAGTCATATGCTTGTCCCAAAGATCAGGTGGTGCATGTACAAAGGAAAAACTAATCGAATGGAATTGAATGTTCGGGACGACGGTTTGGGCTTGTGTTGGGGTCTGAGTGGTTAGCTCAGTCATACCTCAAACAATGCAGATGTTGTTGGTGATGCTACATGGCTGATCCTTCAACTAGTCATATGCTTGACTCAAAGATCAGGTCCCGCATGTACAAAGACAAACTAATCGAAAGATGGTGATACTGTGATGGGTCTCATTAAATTAGTGCCAGGGCTGACTTTCTCCTCAGTTATACATCAAGAGAAGAATCCCCAGGTGGGTGAGCTCCACCTAGAAGACCCTCACTTGTCCCTTCGGAGTTCTCCCTGTTGGTAGTGGAATTTTGTCAGTTATGATATACGGGCCCTGTTTATATGCTTGGGTTGAATTCTCTCGCACAATTGCGGTATTGAGCATCATGCAGAGGTGATGACTCATTAATTGGGTTCCTGTCGATTTGGAAAGACGGTTTGGGCTTGTGTTGGGGTCTGAGTGGTCTGCTCAGTCATACCTCAAACATTGCAGATGTGGTTGGTGATGCAACCTGGCTGATCCTTCCATTAGTCATATGCTTGTCCCAAAGATCAGGTTGTGCATGTACAAAGGACAAACTAATGGAACGGAATTGAATGTTCGGGATGATGGTTTGGGCTTGTGTTGGGGTCTGAGTGGTGAGCTCAGTCATACCTCAAACAATGCAGATGTTGTTGGTGATGCTACATGGCTGATCCTTCTACTAGTCATATGCTTGTCTCAAAGATCAGGTTGTGCATGATCAGTTGTGTGGGTTGATGGTTGCCCTTATGCGATTGTGTGGAAGTGGTGGATGGTTGTCAAGATACTGCGGTCTCCCTTTTTTGGGAATGGAACGTTGGTCTCGTTGGCGCTAGGGGGTTGGGTATATCAATCCTTCCCTTGTGTCATGCATAGCGGGCTTTCCCTGCCTTCATGTGCTGCATTGTGATGCCTCTCGGGTTGCTTCCCTCGAGGCGTGACGGTCAGTTGTGTGGGTTGATGGTTGTGCTTACGCGATTGTGTGGGAGTGGTGGATGGTTGTCAAGATACTGCGGTCTCCCTTTTTTGGGAAAGGAACGTTGGTCTCGTTGGCACCCTCATCCGTAAGTGGGGGTTTAATTTCTCCTCGCTTTCATTTGGTCCTTGTACATGTTTCCATGTGAATGATGGAACACGGTTTGGCTTGGTTGGATATCCGATGAGAACACTAGTCATATGCTTGTCTCAAAGATCAGTCTGTGCATGTACAGGGACAAACTAACCGAAAGATGGTGATACTGTGAAGGGTCTCATTAAATCAGTGACAAGTTTGACGTTCTCCTCGGTTATACATCAAGCGAAGAATGTGTATCTATTGTTTTTGCAAGATACACGAGCGTCATACAGAGGTGATGACTAATTAAGGGGAAACATGTCGATTTGGGAAGATGGTTTGGGCTTGTGTTGGGGTCTGAGTGGTTTGCTCAGTCATACCTCAAACATTGCAGATGTGGTTGGTGATGCTACCTGGCTGATCCTTCCATTAGTCATATGCTTGTATCAAAGATCAGGTCGTGCATGTACAAAGGACAAACTAATCGAATGGAATTGAATGCTCGGGACGACGGTTTAGGCTTGTGTTGGGGTCTGAGTGGTCTGCTCAGTCATACCTCAAACATTGCAGATGTGGTTAGTGACGCTACATGGGTGATCCTTCCACTAGTCATATGCGTGTCTCAAAGATCAGGTCCTGCATGTACAAGGACAAACTAATCGAAAGATGGTGATACTGTGAAGGGTCTCATTAAATCAGTGACACGGCTGACTTTCTCCTCGGTTATACATCAAGCGAAGAATCCCCAGGTGGGTGAGCTCCACCTAGAAGAACCTCACTTGTCCCTTTGGAGTTCTCCCTGTTGGTAGTGGAATTTTGTTGGTGCTGATGTAAGGGCCCCGTCTATATGCTTGGGTTGAATTCTCTCGCACAATTTTGGTTTCGGGTTCCAAGGGCTTGCTAAAAAGACGATGCGATACTAGACAGATATAACTTGGATGGGATGATGATAGATGAGCATGGTTGGTGTCCTGGTTCTTGGTTAAAAGTTTCGCAACGGTGGTTGAGTTCTTTTGAATGGTGGGATGTGGGGGGTGCGGCGGGACATAGGGCCTCCGTTCCTGTCATGACTCCTTTTCCTCAACGTCCCTGGAGCGTTGTGGGTTCGTCTGCTTAAAATCTGCCTCATGGCGGTTGAGTTCCTTCGGAAGGTGGGATGTGGGAGGCATGGCGGTGGGACGCTGTAATTCCTTTTCCTCACCGGTGGGATGTGGGGGGCATTGGAAAGAATGGGTTTTTGCCCAGTCTCATGCCGTGCCCGCCTTTTTCCTCACCTTTCATGGAGCGTTGCGGTTCGGGCTTGCTTAAAAGGCCACCTGTTGGTGGCGGAGTTCCTTGGATGGTGGGATGTGGGAGGCATGGTGGGTTGGTGTTCCTTTGTCGTCCCTCGACGCTCCTGCCCTTCCCTCGCCTTCTCTAGAGCAGTGCGGCTCTGCTTGCTTAAAAGCTGCCTCAGGGCGGTTGAGTTGCTGCGGATGGTGGGATGTGGGGGGCGCGGCGGGATTGGGTTTTTGCCCCGTCCCCTGACGTGCCTGCCTTTTCCTCCCCGTCTGTGGAGCATTGCGGGCTGGGTGCTTAAATACCGCCTCACGGTTTGTGGGATCCTGTGGATGGTGGGATGTGGGCGGCGCGGCGGGACATAGGACCCCCGTACCTACCATGACTCCTTTTCCTCGACGTCTCTTGAGCGTTGCTGGTTCGTCTGCTTAAAAGCTGCCTCATGGCGGTTGAGTTCCTACGGAATGTGAGATGTGGGAGGCACGGCGGGATGGGGGTTTCCCTCCTCATCCCCTGACGTTCCTACCTTTTTCCTCACTGGTGGGATGTGGGGGGTATGGGTGGGATTGGGTTGTTTCCCCGTCCTGTCGTACCCACCTTTTTCCTCACCTTTCATGGAGCGTTGCGGGTCGGGCTTTGCTTAAAATCCACTGATTGTGGTTGAGTTCTTGCAGATGTTGGGATGTGGGAGGCATGGTGGGATTGGGTTCCTTTGTCGTCCCTTGCTGTACCGCCTTTTCCTCACCTTCTCTGGAGCGTTGTGGAATTTTGGTAGTGGTTCAAGCGCGAAACTGTCGGTATCACCAGGATGCGAGAGCGTGCTCCTAAATTTCTCATTCAGTGATATTCCATGCGAACCATAGCAAGCTGCCTTGGGCAATGATTGGTGGGAGTGCTTTGCTCAACGCATTGTCGGGGCCACGTGCGAGTTATTTGGGTCCTAAGAAACTCACACCAACAGGGTAACGATTTCCATGGTTCATTATTGGACAAGTTGGGGTGCCTTCCTCCTCAGTCATGCCTTGGGTGATGATGTTCATAAGGGTGGCTTGAGAATGTGTATCTACTGTTTCTGCAAGATACACGAGCGTCATGCAGAGGTGATGACTAATTAAGGGGAAACATGTCGATTTGGGAAGAGATGGTTCGGGCTTGTGTTGGGGTCTGAGTGGTCTGCTCAGTCATACCTCAAACATTGCAGATGTGGTTGGTGATGGTACCCGGTTGATCTTTCCATTAGTCATATTATTGTCTCAAAGATCAGGCTGTGCATGTACGAAGGACAAACTAATCGAATGGAATTGAATGCTCGGGACGACGGTTTGGGCTTGTGTTGGGGTCTGAGTGGTCTGCTCAGTCATACCTCAAACATTGCAGATGTGGTTGGTGATGCTACATGGTTGATCCTTCCACTAGTCATATGCCTGTCTCAAAGATCAGGTCCCGCATGTAAAGGACAAACTAATCGAAAGATGGTGATACTGTGACGGGTCTCATTAAATCAGTGCCAGGGCTGACTTTCTCCTCGGTTATACCTCAAGCGAAGAATCCCCAGGTGGGTGAGCTCCACCTTGAAGACCCTCACTTGTCCCTTTGGAGTTCTCCCTGTTGGTAGTGGAATTTTGTTGGTGCTGATGTACGGGCCCCGTCTATATGCTTGGGTTGAATTCTCTCGCACAATTTTGGTTTCGGGTTCCAAGGGCTTGCTAAAAAGACGATGCGATACTAGACAGATATAACTTGGATGGGATGATGATAGATGAGCATGGTTGGTGTCCTGGTTCTTGGTTAAAAGTGTCGCAACGGTGGTTGAGTTCTTTTGAATGGTGGGATGTGGGGGGTGCGGCGGGACATAGGGCCTCTGTTCCTGTCATGACTCCTTTTCCTCAACGTCCCTGGAGCGTTGTGGGTTCGTCTGCTTAAAATCTGCCTCACGGCGGTTGAGTTCCTTCGGAAGGTGGGATGTGGGAAGCATGGCGGTGGGACGCTGTAATTCCTTTTCCTCACCGGTGGGATGTGGGGGGCATTGGAAAGAATGGGTTTTTGCCCAGTCTCATGCCGTGCCCGCCTTTTTCCTCACCTTTCATGGAGCGTTGCGGTTCGGGCTTGCTTAAAAGGCCACCTGTTGGTGGCGGAGTTCCTTGGATGGTGGGATGTGGGAGGCATGGTGGGTTGGTGTTCCTTTGTCGTCCCTCGACGCTCCTGCCCTTCCCTCGCCTTCTCTAGAGCAGTGCGGCTTTGCTTGCTTAAAAGCTGCCTCAGGGTGGTTGAGTTGCTGCGGATGGTGGGATGTGGGGGGCGCGGCGGGATTGGGTTTTTGCCCCGTCCCCTGACGTGCCTGCCTTTTCCTCCCCGTCTGTGGAGCATTGCGGGCTGGGTGCTTAAATACCGCCTCACGGTTTGTGGGATCCTGTGGATGGTGGGATGTGGGCGGCGCGGCGGGACATAGGACCCCCGTACCTACCATGACTCCTTTTCCTCGACGTCTCTTGAGCGTTGCTGGTTCGTCTGCTTAAAAGCTGCCTCATGGCGGTTGAGTTCCTACGGAATGTGAGATGTGGGAGGCACGGCGGGATGGGGGTTTCCCTCCTCATCCCCTGACGTTCCTACCTTTTCCCTCACTGGTGGGATGTGGGGGGTATGGGCGGGATTGGGTTGTTTCCCCGTCCTGTCGTACCCACCTTTTTCCTCACCTTTCATGGAGCGTTGCGGGTCGGGCTTTGCTTAAAATCCACTGAGTGTGGTTGAGTTCTTGCAGATGTTGGGATGTGGGAGGCATGGTGGGATTGGGTTCCTTTGTCGTCCCTTGCTGTACCGCCTTTTCCTCACCTTCTCTGGAGCGTTGTGGAATTTTGGTAGTGGTTCAAGCGCGAAACTGTCGGTATCACCAGGATGCGAGAGCGTGCTCCTAAATTTCTCATTCAGCGATATTCCATGCGAACCATAGCAAGCTGCCTTGGGCAATGATTGGTGGGAGTGCTTTGCTCAACGCATTGTCGGGGCCACGTGCGAGTTATTTGTGTCCTAAGAGACTCACACCAACAGGGTAACGATTTCCATGGTTCATTATTGGACAAGTTGGGGTGCCTTCCTCCTCAGTCATGCCTTGGGTGATGATGTTCATAAGGGTGGCTTGAGAATGTGTATCTACTGTTTCTGCAAGATACACGAGCGTCATGCGGAGGTGATGACTCATTAAGGGGAATCCTGTCGATTTGGGAAGATGGTTGGGGCTTGTGTTGGGGTCTGAGTGGTCTGCTCAGTCATACCTCAAACATTGCAGATGTGGTTGGTGATGCTACCTGGCTGATCCTTCCATTAGTCATATGCTTGTCTCAAAGATCAGGTTGTGCATGTACAAAGGACAAACTAATCGAACAGAATTGAATGTTCGGGACGACGGTTTGGGCTTGTGTTGGGGTCTGAGTGGTCAGCTCAGTCATACCCCAAACAATGCAGATGTTGTTGGTGATGCTACATGGCTGATCCTTCCACTAGTCATATGCCTGTCTCAAAGATCAGGTCCCGCATGTAAAGGACAAACTAATCGAAAGATGGTGATACTGTGACGGGTCTCATTAAATCAGTGCCAGGGGTGACTTTCTCCTCGGTTATATCTCAAGCGAAGAATCCCCAGGTGGGTGAGCTCCACCTAGAAGACCCTCACTTGTCCCTTTGGAGTTCTCCCTGTTGGTAGTGGAATTTTTTTGGTGCTGATGTAGGGGCCCCGTCTATATGCTTGGGTTGAATTCTCTCGCACAATTGCGGTTCCGTCTTCCAAGGGCTTGCTAAAAAGACAATGTGATACTAGACAGATATAACTTGGATGGGATGATGATAGATGAGCATGGTTGGTGTCCTGGTTCTTGGTTAAAAGTTTCGCAACGGTGGTTGAGTTCTTTTGAATGGTGGGATGTGGGGGGTGCGGCGGGACATAGGGCCTCCGTTCCTGTCATGACTCCTTTTCCTCAACGTCCCTGGAGCGTTGTGGGTTCGTCTGCTTAAAATCTGCCTCATGGCGGTTGAGTTCCTTCGGAAGGTGGGATGTGGGAGGCATGGCGGTGGGACGCTGTAATTCCTTTTCCTCACCGGTGGGATGTGGGGGGCATTGGAAAGAATGGGTTTTTGCCCAGTCTCATGCCGTGCCCGCCTTTTTCCTCACCTTTCATGGAGCGTTGCGGTTCGGGCTTGCTTAAAAGGCCACCTGTCGGTGGCGGAGTTCCTTGGATGGTGGGATGTGGGAGGCATGGTGGGTTGGTGTTCCTTTGTCGTCCCTCGACGCTCCTGCCCTTCCCTCGCCTTCTCTAGAGCAGTGCGGCTTGGCTTGCTTAAAAGCCGCCTCAGGGTGGTTGAGTTGTTGCGGATGGTGGGATGTGGGAGGCGCGGCGGGATTGGGTTTTTGCCCCGTCCCCTGACGTGCCTGCCTTTTCCTCCCCGTCTGTGGAGCATTGCGGGCTGGGTGCTTAAATACCGCCTCACGGTTTGTGGGATCCTGTGGATGGTGGGATGTGGGCGGCGCGGCGGGACATAGGACCCCCGTACCTACCCTGACTCCTTTTCCTTGACGTCTCTTGAGCGTTGCTGGTTCGTCTGCTTAAAAGCTGCCTCATGGCGGTTGAGTTCCTACGGAATGTGAGATGTGGGAGGCACGGCGGGATGGGGGTTTCCCTCCTCATCCCCTGACGTTCCTACCTTTTTCCTCACTGGTGGGATGTGGGGGGTATGGGCGGGATTGGGTTGTTTCCCCGTCCTGTCGTACCCACCTTTTTCCTCACCTTTCATGGAGCGTTGCGGGTCGGGCTATGCTTAAAAGCCACCGAGTGTGGTTGAGTTCTTGCAGATGTTGGGATGTGGGAGGCATGGTGGGATTGGGTTCCTTTGTCGTCCCTTGCTGTACCGCCTTTTCCTCACCTTCTCTGGAGCGTTGTGGAATTTTGGTAGTGGTTCAAGCGCGAAACTGTCGGTATCACCAGGATGCAAGAGCGTGCTCCTAAATTTCTCATTCAGCGATATTTCATGCGAACCATAGCAAGCTGCCTTGGGCAATGATTGGTGGGAGTGCTTTGCTCAACGCATTGTCGGGGCCACGTGCGAGTTATTTGGGTCCTAAGAAACTCACACCAACAGGGTGACGATTTCCATGGTTCATTATTGGACAAGTTGGGGTGCCTTCCTCCTCAGTCATGCCTTGGGTGATGATGTTCATAAGGGTGGCTTGAGAATGTGTATCTACTGTTTCTGCAAGATACACGAGCGTCATGCGGAGGTGATGACTCATTAAGGGGAATCCTGTCGATTTGGGAAGATGGTTGGGGCTTGTGTTGGGGTCTGAGTGGTCTGCTCAGTCATACCTCAAACATTGCAGATGTGGTTGGTGATGCTACCTGGCTGATCCTTCCATTAGTCATATGCTTGTCTCAAAGATCAGGTTGTGCATGTACAAAGGACAAACTAATCGAACAGAATTGAATGTTCGGGACGACGGTTTGGGCTTGTGTTGGGGTCTGAGTGGTCAGCTCAGTCATACCCCAAACAATGCAGATGTTGTTGGTGATGCTACATGGCTGATCCTTCCACTAGTCATATGCCTGTCTCAAAGATCAGG
Organism: Viscum album; assembly: GCA_963277665.1. Taxonomy (NCBI): domain Eukaryota; kingdom Viridiplantae; phylum Streptophyta; class Magnoliopsida; order Santalales; family Viscaceae; genus Viscum; species Viscum album. The sequence continues at coordinate 167,283 of CAUJRU010001209.1, read as the reverse complement.
TCCCGCATGTAAAGGACAAACTAATCGAAAGATGGTGATACTGTGACGGGTCTCATTAAATCAGTTCCAGGGGTGACTTTCTCCTCGGTTATATCTCAAGCGAAGAATCCCCAGGTGGGTGAGCTCCACCTAGAAGACCCTCACTTGTCCCTTTGGAGTTCTCCCTGTTGGTAGTGGAATTTTTTTGGTGCTGATGTAGGGGCCCCGTCTATATGCTTGGGTTGAATTCTCTCGCACAATTGCGGTTCCGTCTTCCAAGGGCTTGCTAAAAAGACGATGCGATACTAGACAGATATAACTTGGATGGGATGATGATAGATGAGCATGGTTGGTGTCCTGGTTCTTGGTTAAAAGTTTCTCAACGGTGGTTGAGTTCTTTTGAATGGTGGGATGTGGGGGGTGCGGCGGGACATAGGGCCTCCGTTCCTGTCATGACTCCTTTTCCTCAACGTCCCTGGAGCGTTGTGGGTTCGTCTGCTTAAAATCTGCCTCATGGCGGTTGAGTTCCTTCGGAAGGTGGGATGTGGGAGGCATGGCGGTGGGACGCTGTAATTCCTTTTCCTCACCGGTGGGATGTGGGGGGCATTGGAAAGAATGGGTTTTTGCCCAGTCTCATGCCGTGCCCGCCTTTTTCCTCACCTTTCATGGAGCGTTGCGGTTCGGGCTTGCTTAAAAGGCCACCTGTCGGTGGCGGAGTTCCTTGGATGGTGGGATGTGGGAGGCATGGTGGGTTGGTGTTCCTTTGTCGTCCCTCGACGCTCCTGCCCTTCCCTCGCCTTCTCTAGAGCAGTGCGGCTTGGCTTGCTTAAAAGCCGCCTCAGGGTGGTTGAGTTGCTGCGGATGGTGGGATGTGGGAGGCGCGGCGGGATTGGGTTTTTGTCCCGTCCCCTGACGTGCCTGCCTTTTCCTCCCCGTCTGTGGAGCATTGCGGGCTGGGTGCTTAAATACCGCCTCACGGTTTGTGGGATCCTGTGGATGGTGGGATGTGGGCGGCGCGGCGGGACATAGGACCCCCGTACCTACCATGACTCCTTTTCCTCGACGTCTCTTGAGCGTTGCTGGTTCGTCTGCTTAAAAGCTGGCTCATGGCGGTTGAGTTCCTACGGAATGTGAGATGTGGGAGGCACGGCGGGATGGGGGTTTCCCTCCTCATCCCCTGACGTTCCTACCTTTTTCCTCACTGGTGGGATGTGGGGGGTATGGGCGGGATTGGGTTGTTTCCCCGTCCTGTCGTACCCACCTTTTTCCTCACCTTTCATGGAGCGTTGCGGGTCGGGCTATGCTTAAAAGCCACCGAGTGTGGTTGAGTTCTTGCAGATGTTGGGATGTGGGAGGCATGGTGGGATTGGGTTCCTTTGTCGTCCTTTGCTGTACCTGCCTTTTCCTCACCTTCTCTGGAGCGTTGTGGGATTTTGGTAGTGGTTCAAGCGCGAAACTGTCGGTATCACCAGGATGAGAGACCGTGCTCCTAAATTTCCCATTCAGTGATATTCCATGCGAACCGTAGCAAGCTTCCTTGGGCAGTGATTTGCGGGAGTGCTTTGCCCAACGCATTGTCGGGGCCACCTGTGAGTTATTTGGGTCCTGAGAAACTCACACCACCAGGCAAACGGTTGCCATGGTTCATTATTGGACAAGTTGGGGTGCCTTCCTCCTCAGTCATGCCTTGGGTGATGATGTTCATAAGGGCGGCTTGAGAATGTGTATCTACTGTTTCTGCAAGATACACGAGCGTCATGCGGAGGTGATGACTCATTAACCGGGATCCTGTGGATTCGTGGGAAGTGATCGGTTTGGCTATTCTCATCGGTGCTGGGTAAAGGAAGGAATGAATGCTGAGACCCCGTCGATGATGATTCATTCTTGTCTCTGGAATAAAAGAAGTGTTGGAAGTCGGATCTATTTTTTCGGTGCGGTGTACTTGAGCATCATTGGGAGGTGAAGACTCTTTACAGGGAGATCCTATAAAATGTTGGGTAGTCCGATCCTAAATGATCAGGTTTCGGGCAGGAAATTCTTATGAATGATGAGCGAAGATCGAATGTTGTGACCCCATCGCATGTTAGTGCATGGTGGTGATGTGTGGCCCTTGATAGTCCCTCGGTTGCGTGTTTCCCAAAGGTTTGTTCCCACATTGCATGAAATTTACATCTGGGCACTTAGATTCCGCATGCATCATGTCGGTGAGGGCTCTGTTTGTAGTTTATGAAGTGATTGATCGAAATTGGGTATACTAGTGCATATACGGAGAATTGTGGCAGGTTATGATCCAAGTGGTACGTG
>CAUJRU010001209.1:135000-157500 GCA_963277665.1 Viscum album | reverse complement strand
GCGGACTGACAATCGCGTCTAAACAGTTCCCTCCGAGCGAGACTATTTGAAGTGGACTCGGGGCTTCGCTTGTGGGAAGCGGTGCACTTTGAAAGGAAAGACTTTGAGCTGGGGTTTGTAGCGAGTGAGACCCCAATGGCTGAGATTGAGAATGCCATCCAAGTGGGATGATTCGGCGCGGGCTTGGGGTTTGCAATCAGCCTATGGAAAGGCATTGAGCTGGGGTTTGTCATATGTTGTCGTTTCCTGTATGTAAGGACAATCACCAAAATAAAATTCAATTCTTGCGTGAGGACGGACTTGGGACATGGGTTTTGTCATGTCCCCGGTGATGGACGATACGTCGGACGGATGCCACGACGTGTGGGTGGCCTTCCTGCGCTTAAGGGGTCACGTCGGTGGTCATTCCTACGTTTTCATAGGTTTTTCAGTGCCACACGTGTGGTCTTTCATGCGCTGCGCTGCCCTCTGGGACGTCTAAACCCCTCAGTATGTCTCCTCGTCACTGTTGATGTTTCCTGGTGGGATAGCTGGAAATGCATAAATGTCTCTTCAGGGGGGGGGGGAGTGGTCGGCGACCCCCCCCTGGGCGTGGGTCTTGTCCTGCGCGCCCAGATCCACCCAATGACATGCCCACGGACATGAAAAAATGGCCTCTAGACAATGCCATGAATGCTTGGTGATTCGTCCGGTGCTTGGGGCTTGTCTTGTCCGGGGTATTGCGCCATGAAAGCGATGACAATGAGCCGGGGTTCGTCACGTGTCAGGTCCTACGTACTGACAATCGCGTGGAGACAATGCCATCCGGGTGAGGCGATTTGAAGGGGCCTCGGGGCTTGTCTTGGTGGATGCGGTGTGCCTTAAAAGGAAAGACATGGAGGTGGTGGTTGGTGAAATGTTGTTGGGTCCTATATGTAACGACAATCACCACCTGATGAGAATTCATTTCATGCGTGAGGACCCGCTGTGGACATGGGGCATGTCTTCTCGGCGGTGATCGACGATACGCGGGACGGATGCCATGACGTGTCGGCGGCCTTCAAGTGCCTAAGGGGTCACGTCGGTGGTCGTTCCTATGGTTTCATAGCTCTTTTAGGGCAACACGTGTTGTCTTTCATGCGCTGCACTGACCTCTGGGATGTCTAAACCCCTCAGTATGTCTCCTCGTCACTGATGATGTTTCCTGGTGGGATAGCTGGAAATGCATAAATGTCTCTTTAGGGGGGGAGTGGTCGGCGACCCCCCCTGGGCGTGGGTCTTGTCCTGCGTGCCCAGAGCCACCCAATGACATGCCCACGGACATGGAAAAATGGCCTCTAGACAATCCCATGAATGCTTGATGATTCGTCCGGTGCTTGGGGCTTGTCTTGTCCGGGGTAGTGCGCCATCAAAGCTTTGAAAATGAGTCGGGGTTCGTCGCGTGTCAGGTCCTACGTACTGACAATCGCGTGGAGACAATTCCATCCGAGTGAGACGATTTGAAGGGGCATCGGGGCTTGCATTGGTGGATGCGGGGTGCCTTGAAAGGAAGGACGCCGAGCTGGGGTTTGCCATATCTTGTTGGGTCCGGTATGTAACGTCCATGACCACCTAAATAGAATTCGTTTCATGCGTGAGGACCCGCTCTGGACATGGGGTTGTCTTCTCGACGGTGGTCGACGACACGCGAGACGGATGCCATGACGTGCCGGCGGCCTTCATGTGCCTAAGGGGTCACGTCGGTGGCCGTTCCTATGGTTTCATAGCTCTTTTAGGGCAACTCGCGTTGTCTTTCATGAGCTGGGGTGCCCTCTGGGTGGTCTAAACCACTCAGTATGTCTCCTCGTCAGTGCTGATGTTTCCTGGTGGGATAGCTGTAAATGCATAAATGTCTCTTTAGGGGGGTAGTGGTCGGCGACCCCCCCTGGGCGTGGGTCTTGTCCTGCGTGCCTCGAGCCACCCAGTGACATGCCCACGGACATGGAAAAATGGCCTCTAGACAATGCCATCAATGCGTGATGATTCGTCCGGTGCTTGGGGCTTGTCTTCTCCGGGGTAGTGCGCCTTAAAAGCTTTGACAATGAGCCGGGGTTCGTCGCGTGTGAGGTCCTACGTACCGACAATCGCGTGGAGACAATGCCATCCGAGTGAGACGATTTGAAGGGGCCTCGAGGCTTGTCTTGGTGGATGCGGGGTGCCTTGAAAGGAAGGACGCCGAGCTGGGGTTTGTCATATGTTGTTGGGTTCGGTATGTAACGACACCGACCACCTAAAGAGAATTCATTTCATGCGTGAGGACCCGCTCTGGACATGGGGTCTGTCTTCTCGGCGGTGGTCGACGATACGCGGGAAGGATGCCATGACGTGTCGGCGGCCTTCACGTGCCTAAGGGGTCACGTCGGTTGCCGTTCCTATGGTTTCATAGCTCTTTTAGGGCAACACGTGTTGTCTTTCATGCGCTGCGGTTCCCTCTGGGTGGTCTAAACCACTCAGTATGTCTCCTCGTCAGTGCTGATGTTTCCTGGTGGGAGAGCTGGAAATGCAGAAATGTCTCTTTAGGGGGGGAGTGGTCGGCGACCCCCCCTGGGCGTGGGTCTTGTCCTGCGTGCCCAGAGCCACCCAGTGACATGCCCACAGACATGGAAAAATGGCCTCTAGATGATTCCTCCTGTGCTTGGGGCTTGTCTTGCCCGCGGTAGTGCCCCATAAAAGCGATGACAATGAGACGGGGTTCGTCGCGTGTCAGGTCCGACGAACTGACAATCGCGTGGAGACAAAGCCATCCGAGTGAGACGATTTGAAGTGGCCTCGGGGCATGTCTTGGTGGATGCGACGTGCCTTGAAAGGAAGGACGTCGAGGTGGGGTTTTTCATATGTTGTTGGGTCCTGTATGTAATTACAATTACCACCTAAAGAGAATTCTTTTCATGAGTGAGGACCCGCTCTGGACATGGGGCGTGTCTTCTCGGCGGTGATCGACGATACGCGGGATGGATGCCATGACTTGTCGGTGGCCTTCATGTGCATAAGGGGTCACGTCGGTGGCCCTTCCTATGGTTTCATAGCTCTTTTAGGGCAACACGTGTTGTCTTTCATGCGCTGTGGTGCCCTCAGGGTGGTCTAAACCCATCAGTATGTCTCCTCGTCAGTGTTGATGTTTCCTGGTGGGATAGCTGGAAATGCATAAATGTCTCTTTAGGGGGGGAGTGGTCGGCGACCCCCCTGGGCGTGGGTCTTGTCCTGCGTGCCTAGAGCCACCCAATGACATGCCCAGTGACATGGAAAATGGCATCGACGCAATGCCCTGAATTCCTGATGATTCTTCCCGTGCTAGGGTCTTGTCTTGCCCGAGGTGGTGCGCCATAAAACCGATGACAATGAGATGGGTGGGGTTTGTCGCCTGTGAGATCCTACGGACTGACAATCGCGTCCAGACAATGGAATCCTAGTGAGGCGATTTGAAGGGGCCTCGGGGCCCGTCTTGGTGCGTGCGGCGTGCCTTGAAAGGAAGGACGTTGAGGTGGGGTTTGTCATATGTTGTTGTGTCCGGTATGTAAAGACAATGACCACCTAAAGAGAATTCATTTCATGCGTGAGGACCCGCTCTGGACATGGGTCCTGTCTCCTCGGCGGTGTTGGACGATACGCGGGACGGATGCCATGACGTGTCGGCGGCCTTCATGTGCCTAAGGGGCCACGTCGGTGTCCCTTCCTATGGTTTCATAGCCCTTTTAGGGCAACACGTGTTGCCTTTCATGCGCTGCGGTTCCCTCTGGGTGGTCTAAACCACTCAGTATGTCTCCTCGTCAGTGTTGATGTTTCCTGGTGGAATAGCTGGAAATGCATAAATGTCTCTTTAGGGGGGGAGTGGTCGGCGACCCCCCCTGGGCGTGGGTCTTGTCCTGCGTGCCGAGAGCCACCCACAGACATGCCCAGTGACATGGAAAATGGCATCGACGCAATGCCATGAATTCCTGATGATTCGTCCCGTGCTTGGGGCTTGTCTTGCCCGAGGTAGTGCGCCCTAAAAACGATGGCAATGAGACGGGGTTTGTCGCATGTGCGATCCTGCGGACTGACAGTCGCGTCCAGACAATGGCATCCGAGTGAGACGATTTGAAGGGGCCTCAGGGCCCGTCTTGGTGCATGCGGCGTGCCTTGAAAGGAAGGACGTCGAGGTGGGGTTTTTCATATGTTGTCGTGTCCCGTATGTAATGACAATGACCACCTAAAGAGAATTCATTTCATGCGCGAGGACCCGCTCTGGACATGGGGCCTGTCTTCTCGGCGGCGTTGGATGCTACCCGCGACGAATGCTACTACGTGTCGGCGGCCTTGATGTGCCTAAGGGGTCACATCAGTGGCTGTTCCTATGGTTTCATATCTCTTTTAGGGCAACACGTGTTGTCTTTCATGCGCTGTGGTGCCCACAGGGTTGTCTAAACCCATCAGTATGTCTCCTCGTCAGTGCTGATGTTTCCTGGTGGGACAGCTGGAAATGCATAAATGTCTCTTTAGGGGGGGAGTGGTCGGCGACCCCCCCTGGGCGTGGGTCTTGTCCTGCGTGCCCAGAGCCACCCAGTGACATGCCCACGGACATGGAAAAACAGCCTCCGGACAAAGCAAAGACAGCTTGATGATTCGTCCGGTGCTTGGGGCTTGTCTTGTTCGAGGTAGTGCGCCATAAAAGTGATGACAATGAGCCGGGTTTCGTCGCGTGTCAGGTCCTCCGTACTGACAATCAGGTGGAGACAACGCCATCCGGGTGAGAGGATTTGAAGGGGCCTCAGGGCTTGCCTTGGTGGATGCGGTGTGCCTTGAATGGAAGGACAATGAGGTGGGGTTTGTCATATGTTGTTGGGTCCGGTATGTAATGACAATGACCGCCTAAAGAGAATTCCTTTCATGCGTGGGGACCCGCTCTGGACATGGGGCGTGTCTTCGCTGTGGTGATGGACGATACGTGGGACGGATGCCATGACGTGTCGGCGGCCTTCATGTGCCTAAGGGGTCACGTCGGTGGCCCTTCCTATGGTTTCATAGCTCTTTTAGGGCAACACGTGTTGCCTTTCATGCGCTGCCCTGCCCTCAGGGTGGTCTAAACCCATCAGTATGTCTCCTCGTCGGTGTTGATGTTTCCTGGTGGAATAGCTGGAAATGCATAAATGTCTCTTTAGGGGGGGAGTGGTCGGCGACCCCCCCGGGCGTGGGTCTTGTCTTGCGTGCCTAGAGCCACCCAATGTGATGCCCATTGACATGCAAAATGACATCGACGTAATGCCATGAATGCCTGATGATTCGTCCCGTGCTTGGGGCTTGTCTTGCCCGAGGTAGTGCGCCATAAAAACGATGACAATGGGATGGTGTTTGTCGCCTTCGAGATCCTGCGGACTGACAGTCGCGTTCAGACAATGGCATCCGAGTGAGACGATTTGAAGGGGTCTCGGGGCCCGTCTTGGTGCATGCGGCGTTTCTTGAAAGGAAGGACGTCGAGGTGGGGTTTGTCACATGTTGTTGTGTTCGGAATGTAAAGACAATGACCGCCTAAAGATAATTCATTTCATGCGCGGGGACCCGCTCTGGACATGGGTCCTGTCTTCTCGGCGGTGTTGGATGATACCCGGGACGGATGCCATGACGTGTCGGCGGCCTTCGTGTGCCTAAGGGGTCACTTTGGTGGCTGTTCGTATGGATTCGTAGCTCTTTAAGGGCAACACGTGCTGTCTTTCATGCGTTGTGGTGCCCATTGGGTTGTCTGAACCCATCAGTATGTGTCCTCGTCAGTGCTGATGTTTCCTGGTGGGACAGCTGGAAATGCATAAATGTCTCTTTAGGGGGGGAGTGGTCGGCGACCCCCCCTGGGCGTGGGTCTTGTCCTGCGTGCCCAGAGCCACCCAGTGACATGCCCACGAACATGGAAAAACGACCTCCAGACAAATCCATGAAAGCTTGATTATTCGTACGGTGCTTGGGGCTTGTCTTGTCTGAGGTAATGCGTCATAAAAGTGATGACAATGAGCCGGGGTGCGTCGCGTGTCAGGTCCGACGTACTGACAATCACGTGGAGACAACGCCATCCGAGTGGGACGATTTGAAGGGACCTCGGGTCTTGCCTTGGTGGATGCGGTGTGCCTTGCAAGGAAGGACGACGTGGTGGGGTTTGTCATATGTTGTTGGGTACGGTATGTATTGACAATGACCGCCTAAAGATAATTCCTTTGAGGCGTGAGGACCAGCTCTGGACATGGGGCGTGTCTTCTCTGCGGTGATGGACGAGACGCGGGGCGGATGCCATGACGTGTCGGCGGCCTTCATGTGCCTAAGGGGTCACGTCGGTGGCCCTTCCTATGGTTTCATAGCTCTTTTAGGGCAACCCGTGTTGTCTTTCATGCACTGCAGTGCCCTTAGGGTGGTCTAAACCCATCAGTATGTCTCCTCGTCACTGTTGATGTTTCCTGGTGGTATAGCTGGAAATGCATAAATGTCTCTTTAGGGGGGGAGTGGTCGGCGACCCCCCCTGGGCGTGGGTCTTGTCCTGCGTGCCTAGAGCCACCCAATGACATGCCGAGTGACATGGAAAATGGCATCGACGCAGTGCCACGAATTCCTGATGATTCGTCTCGTGCTTGGGGCTTGTCTTGCCCGAGGTAGTGCGCCCTAAAAACGATGACAATGAGATGGGGTTTGTCGCATGTGTGATCCTGCGGACTGACAGTCGTGTCCAGACAATGGCATCCGAGTGAGACGATTTGAAGGGGCCTCGAGGCCCGTCTTGGTGCGTGTGGCGTGCCTTGAAAGGAAGGACGTTGCGGTGGGGTTTGTCATCTGTTGTCGTGTCCCGTATGTAATGACAATGACCACCTAAAGAGAATTCATTTCATGCGTGAGGACCCTCTCTGGACATGGGGCCTGTCTTCTCGGCGGTGTTGGACGCTACCCGGGATGAATGCTACTACGTGTCGGCGGCCTTCATGTGCCTAAGGGGTCACATCGGTGGCTGTTCCTACGGTTTCATATATCTTTTAGGGCAACACGTGTTGACTTTCATGCGCTGTGGTGCCCACAGGGTTGTCTAAACCCTCCAGTATGTCTCCTCGTCAGTGCTGATGTTTCCTGGTGGGACAGCTGGAAAGGCATAAATGTCTCTTTAGGGGGGGAGTGGTCGGCGACCCCCCCTGGGCGTGGGTCTTGTCCTGCGTGCCCAGAGCCACCTAGTGACATGCCCACGGACATGGAAAAATGGCCTCCAGACAAATCCATGAAAGCTTGAGGATTCATACGGTGCTTGGGGCTTGTCTTGTCTGAGGTAATGCGCCATAAAAGTGATGACAATGAGCCGGGGTGCGTCGCGTGTCAGGTCCGAGGTACTGACAATCACGTGGAGACAACGCCACCCGAGTGGGACGATTTGAAGGGGCATCGGGGCTTGCCTTGGAGGATGCGGTGTGCCTTGCAAGGAAGGACGACGTGGTGGGGTTTGTCATATGTTGTTGGGTACGGTATGTAATGACAATGACCGCCTAAAGATAATTCATTTCATGCGTGAGGACCCGCTCTGGACATGGGGCGTGTCTTCTCTACGGTGATGGACGAGACGCGGGACGGATGTCATGACGTGTCGGCGGCCTTCATGTGCCTAAGGGGTCACGTCGGTGGCCCTTCCTATGGTTTCATAGCTCTTTTAGGGCAACCCGTGTTGTCTTTCATGCACTGCGGTGCCCTTAGGGTGGTCTAAACCCCTCAGTATGTCTCCTCGTCACTTTTGATGTTTCCTGGTGGAATAGCTGGAAATGCATAAATGTCTCTTTAGGGGGGGAGTGGTCGGCGACCCCCCCTGGGCGTGGGTCTTGTCCTGCGTGCCTAGAGCCACCCGATGACATGCCCAGTGACATGGAAAATGGCATCGACGCAATGCCATGAATTCTTGATGATTCGTCCCGTGCTTGGGGCTTGTCTTTCCCGAGGTAGTGCGCCCTAAAAACGATGACAATGAGATGGGTTTTGTCGCATGTGTGATCTTGCGGGCTGACAGTCGTTTCCAGACAAAGGCATCCGAGTGAGACGATTTGAAGGGGCCTCGAGGCCCGTCTTGGTGCATGCGGTGTGCCTTGAAAGGAAGGACGTTGAGGTGTGGTTATTCATGTGTTTTCGTGTCCCGTATGTAATGATAATGACCACCTAAAGAGAATTCATTTCATGCGTGAGGACCCTCTCTGGACATGGGGCCTGTCTTCTCGGCGGTGTTGGACGCTACCCGGGATGGATGCTAGTACGTGATGGCGGCCTTGATGTGCCTAAGGGGTCACATTGGTGGCTATTCCTATGGTTTCATATCTCTTTTAGGGCAACACGTGTTGTCTTTCATGCGCTGTGGTGCCCACAGGGTTGTCTGAACCCATCAGTATGTCTCCTCGTCAGTGCTGATGTTTCCTGGTGGGACAGCTGGAAATGCATAAATGTCTCTTTAGGGGGGGAGTGGTCGGCGACCCCCCCTGGGCGTGGGTCTTGTCCTGTGTGCCCAGAGCCACCCAGTGACATGCCCACGGACATGGAAAAACGGCCTCCAGACGAATCCATGAAAGCCTGATGATTCGTACGGTGCTTGGGGCTTGTCTTGTCTGAGGTAATGCGCCATAAAAGTGATGACAATGAGCTGGGGTGCGTCGCGTGTCAGACCCACGCCGAGTGACGTGGAAAATGGCATCGACGCAATGCCAAGAATTCCTGATGATTTGTCCCGTGCTTCGGGCTTGTCTTGCCCGAGGTAGTGCGCCATAAAAACGATGACAATGAGATGGGGTTTGTCGCGTGTGTGAGGTCCGACGTACTGACGATCACGTGGAGACAACGGCATCCGAGTGAGACGATTTGAAGGGGCCTCGGGGCTTGCCTTGGTGGATGCGGTGTGCCTTGCAAGGAAGGACGATGTGGTGGGGTTTGTCATATGTTGTTGGGTACGGTATGTATTGACAATGACCACCTAAAGATAATTCCTTTGAGGCGTGAGGACTCGCTCTGGACATGGGGCGCGTCTTCTCTGCGGTGATGGACGAGACGCGGGACGGATGCCATGACGTGTCGGCGGCCTTCATGTGCCTAAGGGGTCACGTCGGTGGCCCTTCCTATGGTTTCATAGCTCTTTTAGGGCAACCCGTGTTGTCTTTCATGCACTGCGGTGCCCTTAGGGTGGTCTAAACCCATCAGTATGTCTCCTCGTCACTGTTGATGTTTCCTGGTGGTATAGCTGGAAATGCATAAATGTCTCTTTAGGGGGGGAGTGGTCGGCGACCCCCCCTGGGCGTGGGTCTTGTCCTGCGTGCCTAGAGCCACCCACTGACATGCCGAGTGACATGGAAAATGGCATCGACGCAGTGCCATGAATTTCTGATGATTCGTCCCGTGCTTGGGGCTTGTCTTGCCCGAGGTAGTGCGCCCTAAAAACGATGACAATGAGATGGGGTTTGTCGCATGTGTGATCCTGCGGACTGACAGTCGTGTCCAGACAATGGCATCCGAGTGAGACGATTTGAAGGGGCCTCGAGGCCCGTCTTGGTGCGTGTGGCGTGCCTTGAAAGGAAGGACGTTGCGGTGGGGTTTGTCATCTGTTGTCGTGTCCCGTATGTAATGACAATGACCACCTAAAGAGAATTCATTTCATGCGTGAGGACCCTCTCTGGACATGGGGCCTGTCTTCTCGGCGGTGTTGGACGCTACCCGGGATGAATGCTACTACGTGTCGGCGGCCTTCATGTGCCTAAGGGGTCACATCGGTGGCTGTTCCTATGGTTTCATATATCTTTTAGGGCAACACGTGTTGTCTTTCATGCGCTGTGGTGCCCACAGGGTTGTCTAAACCCGTTAGTATGTCTCCTCGTCAGTGCTGATGTTTCCTGGTGGGACAGCTGAAAATGCATAAATGTCTCTTTAGGGGGGGAGTGGTCGGCGACCCCCCCTGGGCGTGGGTCTTGTCCTGCGTGCCCAGAGCCACCTAGTGACATGCCCACGGACATGGAAAAATGGCCTCCAGACAAATCCATGAAAGCTTGAGGATTCATACGGTGCTTGGGGCTTGTCTTGTCTGAGGTAATGCGCCATAAAAGTGATGACAATGAGCCGGGGTGCGTCGCGTGTCAGGTCCGACGTACTGACAATCACGTGGAGACAACGCCACCCGAGTGGGACGATTTGAAGGGGCATCGGGGCTTGCCTTGGAGGATGCGGTGTGCCTTGCAAGGAAGGACGACGTGGTGGGGTTTGTCATATGTTGTTGGGTACGGTATGTAATGACAATGACCGCCTCAAGATAATTCCTTTCATGCGTGAGGACCCGCTCTGGACATGGGGCGTGTCTTCTCTGCGGTGATGGACGAGACGCGGGACGGATGCCATGACGTGTCGGCGGCCTTCATGTGCCTAAGGGGTCACGTCGGTGGCCCTTCCTATGGTTTCATAGCTCTTTTAGGGCAACCCGTGTTGTCTTTCATGCACTGCGGTGCCCTTAGGGTGGTCTAAACCCATCAGTATGTCTCCTCGTCACTGTTGATGTTTCCTGGTGGAATAGCTGGAAATGCATAAATGTCTCTTTAGGGGGGGGAGTGGTCGGCGACCCCCCCTGGGCGTGGGTCTTGTCCTGCGTGCCTAGAGCCACCCGATGACATGCCCAGTGACATGGAAAATGGCATGGACGCAATGCCATGAATTCTCGATGATTCGTCCCGTGCTTGGGGCTTGTCTTTCCCGAGGTAGTGCGCCCTAAAAACGATGACAACGAGATGGGGTTTGTCGCATGTGTGATCTTGCGGGCTGATAGTCGTTTCCAGACAATGGCATCCGAGTGAGACGATTTGAAGGGGCCTCGAGGCCCGTCTTGGTGCATGCGGCGTGCCTTGAAGGGAAGGACGTTGAGGTGGGGTCATACCTCAAACATTGCAGATTTGGTTGGTGATGCAACCTTGTTGATCCTTCCATTAGTCATATGCTTGTCTCAAAGATCAGGTTGTGCATGTACAATGGACAAACTAATCGAACGGAATTGAATGTTCGGGACGACGGTTTGGGCTTGTGTTGGGGTCTGAGTGGTGAGCTCAGTCATACCTCAAACAATGCAGATGTTGTTGGTGATTCTACATGTCTGATCCTTCCACTAGTCATATGCTTGTCTCAAAGATCAGGTCCTGCATGATCAGTTGTGTGGGTTGATGGTTGCGCTTATGCGATTGTGTGGGAGTGGTGGATGGTTGTCAAGATACCGCGGTCTCCCTTTTTTGGGAAGGGAACGTTGGTCTCGTTGGCTCTAGGGGGTTGGGTATATCAATCCTTCCCTTGTGTCATGCATAGCGGGCTTTCCCTGCCTTCATGTGCTGCATTGTGATGCCTCTCGGGTTGCTTCCCTCGAGGCGTCACGGTCAGTTGTGTGGGTTGATGGTTGTGCTTACGCGATTGTGTGGGAGTGGTGGATGGTTGTCAAGATACTGCGGTCTCCCTTTTTTGGGAAGGGAACGTTGGTCTCGTTGGCTCTAGGGGGTTGGGTATATCAATCCTTCCCTTGTGTCATGCATAGCGGGCTTTCCCTGCCTTCATGTGCTGCATTGTGATGCCTCTCGGGTTGCTTCCCTCGAGGCGTCACGGTCAGTTGTGTGGGTTGATGGTTGTGCTTACGCGATTGTGTGGGAGTGGTGGATGGCTGTCAAGATACTGCGGTCTCCCTTTTTTGGGAAGGGAACGTTGGTCTCGTTGGCTCTAGGGGGTTGGGTATATAAATCCTTCCCTTGTGTCATGCATAGCGGGCTTTCCCTGCCTTCATGTGCTGCATTGTGATGTCTCTCGGGTTGCTTCCCTCGAGGCGTCACAGTCAGTTGTGTGGGTTGATGGTTGTGCTTACGCGATTGTGTGGGAGTGGTGGATGGTTGTCAAGATACTGCGGTCTCCCTTTTTTGGGAAGGGAACGTTGGTCTCCTTGGCTCTAGGGGGTTGGGTATATAAATCCTTCCCTTGTGTCATGCATAGCGGGCTTTCCCTGCCTTCATGTGCTGCATTGTGATGCCTCTGGGGTTGCTTCCCTTGAGGCGTCACGGTCAGTTGTGTGGGTTGATGGTTGTGCTTACGCGATTGTGTGGGAGTGGTGGATGGTTGTCAAGATACTGCGGTCTCCCTTTTTTGGGAAGGGAACGTTGGTCTCCTTGGCTCTAGGGGGTTGGGTATATAAATCCTTCCCTTGTGTCATGCATAGCGGGCTTTCCCTGCCTTCATGTGCTGCATTGTGATGTCTCTCGGGTTGCTTCCCTCGAGGTGTCACAGTCAGTTGTGTGGGTTGATGGTTGTGCTTACGCGATTGTGTGGGAGTGGTGGATGGTTGTCAAGATACTGCGGTCTCCCTTTTTTGGGAAGGGAACGTTGGTCTCCTTGGCTCTAGGGGGTTGGGTATATAAATCCTTCCCTTGTGTCATGCATAGCGGGCTTTCCCTGCCTTCATGTGCTGCATTGTGATGCCTCTCGGGTTGCTTCCCTTGAGGCGTCACGGTCAGTTGTGTGGGTTGATGGTTGTGCTTACGCGATTGTGTGGGAGTGGTGGATGGTTGTCAAGATACTGCGGTCTCCCTTTTTTGGGAAGGGAACGTTGGTCTCGTTGGCACCCTCATCCGTAAGTGGGGGATTAATTTCTCCTCGCTTTCATTTGGTCCTTGTGCATGTTTCCATGTGAATGATGGAACACGGTTTGGCTTGGTTGGATATCCGTTGAGAACACTAGTCAAATGCTTGTCTCAAAGATCAGTCTGTGCATGTACAGGGACAAACTAACCGAAAGATGGTGATATTGTGAAGGGTCTCATTAAATCAGTGACAAGTTTGACGTTCTCCTCGGTTATACATCAAGCGAAGAATGTGTATCTATTGTTTCGACAAGATACACGAGCGTCGTCACGCAGAGGTGATGACTCATTAAGGGGAATCCTGTCGATTTGGGAAGATGGTTTGGGCTTGTGTTGGGGTCTGAGTGGTTTGCTCAGTCATACCTCAAACATTGCAGATGTGGTTGGTGATGCTACCTGGCTGATCCTTCCATTAGTCATATGCTTGTCCCAAAGATCAGGTGGTGCATGTACAAAGGAAAAACTAATCGAATGGAATTGAATGTTCGGGACGACGGTTTGGGCTTGTGTTGGGGTCTGAGTGGTTAGCTCAGTCATACCTCAAACAATGCAGATGTTGTTGGTGATGCTACATGGCTGATCCTTCAACTAGTCATATGCTTGACTCAAAGATCAGGTCCCGCATGTACAAAGACAAACTAATCGAAAGATGGTGATACTGTGATGGGTCTCATTAAATTAGTGCCAGGGCTGACTTTCTCCTCAGTTATACATCAAGAGAAGAATCCCCAGGTGGGTGAGCTCCACCTAGAAGACCCTCACTTGTCCCTTCGGAGTTCTCCCTGTTGGTAGTGGAATTTTGTCAGTTATGATATACGGGCCCTGTTTATATGCTTGGGTTGAATTCTCTCGCACAATTGCGGTATTGAGCATCATGCAGAGGTGATGACTCATTAATTGGGTTCCTGTCGATTTGGAAAGACGGTTTGGGCTTGTGTTGGGGTCTGAGTGGTCTGCTCAGTCATACCTCAAACATTGCAGATGTGGTTGGTGATGCAACCTGGCTGATCCTTCCATTAGTCATATGCTTGTCCCAAAGATCAGGTTGTGCATGTACAAAGGACAAACTAATGGAACGGAATTGAATGTTCGGGATGATGGTTTGGGCTTGTGTTGGGGTCTGAGTGGTGAGCTCAGTCATACCTCAAACAATGCAGATGTTGTTGGTGATGCTACATGGCTGATCCTTCTACTAGTCATATGCTTGTCTCAAAGATCAGGTTGTGCATGATCAGTTGTGTGGGTTGATGGTTGCCCTTATGCGATTGTGTGGAAGTGGTGGATGGTTGTCAAGATACTGCGGTCTCCCTTTTTTGGGAATGGAACGTTGGTCTCGTTGGCGCTAGGGGGTTGGGTATATCAATCCTTCCCTTGTGTCATGCATAGCGGGCTTTCCCTGCCTTCATGTGCTGCATTGTGATGCCTCTCGGGTTGCTTCCCTCGAGGCGTGACGGTCAGTTGTGTGGGTTGATGGTTGTGCTTACGCGATTGTGTGGGAGTGGTGGATGGTTGTCAAGATACTGCGGTCTCCCTTTTTTGGGAAGGGAACGTTGGTCTCGTTGGCACCCTCATCCGTAAGTGGGGGTTTAATTTCTCCTCGCTTTCATTTGGTCCTTGTACATGTTTCCATGTGAATGATGGAACACGGTTTGGCTTGGTTGGATATCCGATGAGAACACTAGTCATATGCTTGTCTCAAAGATCAGTCTGTGCATGTACAGGGACAAACTAACCGAAAGATGGTGATACTGTGAAGGGTCTCATTAAATCAGTGACAAGTTTGACGTTCTCCTCGGTTATACATCAAGCGAAGAATGTGTATCTATTGTTTTTGCAAGATACACGAGCGTCATACAGAGGTGATGACTAATTAAGGGGAAACATGTCGATTTGGGAAGATGGTTTGGGCTTGTGTTGGGGTCTGAGTGGTTTGCTCAGTCATACCTCAAACATTGCAGATGTGGTTGGTGATGCTACCTGGCTGATCCTTCCATTAGTCATATGCTTGTATCAAAGATCAGGTCGTGCATGTACAAAGGACAAACTAATCGAATGGAATTGAATGCTCGGGACGACGGTTTAGGCTTGTGTTGGGGTCTGAGTGGTCTGCTCAGTCATACCTCAAACATTGCAGATGTGGTTAGTGACGCTACATGGGTGATCCTTCCACTAGTCATATGCGTGTCTCAAAGATCAGGTCCTGCATGTACAAGGACAAACTAATCGAAAGATGGTGATACTGTGAAGGGTCTCATTAAATCAGTGACACGGCTGACTTTCTCCTCGGTTATACATCAAGCGAAGAATCCCCAGGTGGGTGAGCTCCACCTAGAAGAACCTCACTTGTCCCTTTGGAGTTCTCCCTGTTGGTAGTGGAATTTTGTTGGTGCTGATGTAAGGGCCCCGTCTATATGCTTGGGTTGAATTCTCTCGCACAATTTTGGTTTCGGGTTCCAAGGGCTTGCTAAAAAGACG
Organism: Viscum album; assembly: GCA_963277665.1. Classification (NCBI taxonomy): domain Eukaryota; kingdom Viridiplantae; phylum Streptophyta; class Magnoliopsida; order Santalales; family Viscaceae; genus Viscum; species Viscum album. The sequence goes on along the minus strand of CAUJRU010001209.1, from coordinate 142,396 downwards.
ATGCGATACTAGACAGATATAACTTGGATGGGATGATGATAGATGAGCATGGTTGGTGTCCTGGTTCTTGGTTAAAAGTTTCGCAACGGTGGTTGAGTTCTTTTGAATGGTGGGATGTGGGGGGTGCGGCGGGACATAGGGCCTCCGTTCCTGTCATGACTCCTTTTCCTCAACGTCCCTGGAGCGTTGTGGGTTCGTCTGCTTAAAATCTGCCTCATGGCGGTTGAGTTCCTTCGGAAGGTGGGATGTGGGAGGCATGGCGGTGGGACGCTGTAATTCCTTTTCCTCACCGGTGGGATGTGGGGGGCATTGGAAAGAATGGGTTTTTGCCCAGTCTCATGCCGTGCCCGCCTTTTTCCTCACCTTTCATGGAGCGTTGCGGTTCGGGCTTGCTTAAAAGGCCACCTGTTGGTGGCGGAGTTCCTTGGATGGTGGGATGTGGGAGGCATGGTGGGTTGGTGTTCCTTTGTCGTCCCTCGACGCTCCTGCCCTTCCCTCGCCTTCTCTAGAGCAGTGCGGCTCTGCTTGCTTAAAAGCTGCCTCAGGGCGGTTGAGTTGCTGCGGATGGTGGGATGTGGGGGGCGCGGCGGGATTGGGTTTTTGCCCCGTCCCCTGACGTGCCTGCCTTTTCCTCCCCGTCTGTGGAGCATTGCGGGCTGGGTGCTTAAATACCGCCTCACGGTTTGTGGGATCCTGTGGATGGTGGGATGTGGGCGGCGCGGCGGGACATAGGACCCCCGTACCTACCATGACTCCTTTTCCTCGACGTCTCTTGAGCGTTGCTGGTTCGTCTGCTTAAAAGCTGCCTCATGGCGGTTGAGTTCCTACGGAATGTGAGATGTGGGAGGCACGGCGGGATGGGGGTTTCCCTCCTCATCCCCTGACGTTCCTACCTTTTTCCTCACTGGTGGGATGTGGGGGGTATGGGTGGGATTGGGTTGTTTCCCCGTCCTGTCGTACCCACCTTTTTCCTCACCTTTCATGGAGCGTTGCGGGTCGGGCTTTGCTTAAAATCCACTGATTGTGGTTGAGTTCTTGCAGATGTTGGGATGTGGGAGGCATGGTGGGATTGGGTTCCTTTGTCGTCCCTTGCTGTACCGCCTTTTCCTCACCTTCTCTGGAGCGTTGTGGAATTTTGGTAGTGGTTCAAGCGCGAAACTGTCGGTATCACCAGGATGCGAGAGCGTGCTCCTAAATTTCTCATTCAGTGATATTCCATGCGAACCATAGCAAGCTGCCTTGGGCAATGATTGGTGGGAGTGCTTTGCTCAACGCATTGTCGGGGCCACGTGCGAGTTATTTGGGTCCTAAGAAACTCACACCAACAGGGTAACGATTTCCATGGTTCATTATTGGACAAGTTGGGGTGCCTTCCTCCTCAGTCATGCCTTGGGTGATGATGTTCATAAGGGTGGCTTGAGAATGTGTATCTACTGTTTCTGCAAGATACACGAGCGTCATGCAGAGGTGATGACTAATTAAGGGGAAACATGTCGATTTGGGAAGAGATGGTTCGGGCTTGTGTTGGGGTCTGAGTGGTCTGCTCAGTCATACCTCAAACATTGCAGATGTGGTTGGTGATGGTACCCGGTTGATCTTTCCATTAGTCATATTATTGTCTCAAAGATCAGGCTGTGCATGTACGAAGGACAAACTAATCGAATGGAATTGAATGCTCGGGACGACGGTTTGGGCTTGTGTTGGGGTCTGAGTGGTCTGCTCAGTCATACCTCAAACATTGCAGATGTGGTTGGTGATGCTACATGGTTGATCCTTCCACTAGTCATATGCCTGTCTCAAAGATCAGGTCCCGCATGTAAAGGACAAACTAATCGAAAGATGGTGATACTGTGACGGGTCTCATTAAATCAGTGCCAGGGCTGACTTTCTCCTCGGTTATACCTCAAGCGAAGAATCCCCAGGTGGGTGAGCTCCACCTTGAAGACCCTCACTTGTCCCTTTGGAGTTCTCCCTGTTGGTAGTGGAATTTTGTTGGTGCTGATGTACGGGCCCCGTCTATATGCTTGGGTTGAATTCTCTCGCACAATTTTGGTTTCGGGTTCCAAGGGCTTGCTAAAAAGACGATGCGATACTAGACAGATATAACTTGGATGGGATGATGATAGATGAGCATGGTTGGTGTCCTGGTTCTTGGTTAAAAGTTTCGCAACGGTGGTTGAGTTCTTTTGAATGGTGGGATGTGGGGGGTGCGGCGGGACATAGGGCCTCTGTTCCTGTCATGACTCCTTTTCCTCAACGTCCCTGGAGCGTTGTGGGTTCGTCTGCTTAAAATCTGCCTCACGGCGGTTGAGTTCCTTCGGAAGGTGGGATGTGGGAAGCATGGCGGTGGGACGCTGTAATTCCTTTTCCTCACCGGTGGGATGTGGGGGGCATTGGAAAGAATGGGTTTTTGCCCAGTCTCATGCCGTGCCCGCCTTTTTCCTCACCTTTCATGGAGCGTTGCGGTTCGGGCTTGCTTAAAAGGCCACCTGTTGGTGGCGGAGTTCCTTGGATGGTGGGATGTGGGAGGCATGGTGGGTTGGTGTTCCTTTGTCGTCCCTCGACGCTCCTGCCCTTCCCTCGCCTTCTCTAGAGCAGTGCGGCTTTGCTTGCTTAAAAGCTGCCTCAGGGTGGTTGAGTTGCTGCGGATGGTGGGATGTGGGGGGCGCGGCGGGATTGGGTTTTTGCCCCGTCCCCTGACGTGCCTGCCTTTTCCTCCCCGTCTGTGGAGCATTGCGGGCTGGGTGCTTAAATACCGCCTCACGGTTTGTGGGATCCTGTGGATGGTGGGATGTGGGCGGCGCGGCGGGACATAGGACCCCCGTACCTACCATGACTCCTTTTCCTCGACGTCTCTTGAGCGTTGCTGGTTCGTCTGCTTAAAAGCTGCCTCATGGCGGTTGAGTTCCTACGGAATGTGAGATGTGGGAGGCACGGCGGGATGGGGGTTTCCCTCCTCATCCCCTGACGTTCCTACCTTTTCCCTCACTGGTGGGATGTGGGGGGTATGGGCGGGATTGGGTTGTTTCCCCGTCCTGTCGTACCCACCTTTTTCCTCACCTTTCATGGAGCGTTGCGGGTCGGGCTTTGCTTAAAATCCACTGAGTGTGGTTGAGTTCTTGCAGATGTTGGGATGTGGGAGGCATGGTGGGATTGGGTTCCTTTGTCGTCCCTTGCTGTACCGCCTTTTCCTCACCTTCTCTGGAGCGTTGTGGAATTTTGGTAGTGGTTCAAGCGCGAAACTGTCGGTATCACCAGGATGCGAGAGCGTGCTCCTAAATTTCTCATTCAGCGATATTCCATGCGAACCATAGCAAGCTGCCTTGGGCAATGATTGGTGGGAGTGCTTTGCTCAACGCATTGTCGGGGCCACGTGCGAGTTATTTGTGTCCTAAGAGACTCACACCAACAGGGTAACGATTTCCATGGTTCATTATTGGACAAGTTGGGGTGCCTTCCTCCTCAGTCATGCCTTGGGTGATGATGTTCATAAGGGTGGCTTGAGAATGTGTATCTACTGTTTCTGCAAGATACACGAGCGTCATGCGGAGGTGATGACTCATTAAGGGGAATCCTGTCGATTTGGGAAGATGGTTGGGGCTTGTGTTGGGGTCTGAGTGGTCTGCTCAGTCATACCTCAAACATTGCAGATGTGGTTGGTGATGCTACCTGGCTGATCCTTCCATTAGTCATATGCTTGTCTCAAAGATCAGGTTGTGCATGTACAAAGGACAAACTAATCGAACAGAATTGAATGTTCGGGACGACGGTTTGGGCTTGTGTTGGGGTCTGAGTGGTCAGCTCAGTCATACCCCAAACAATGCAGATGTTGTTGGTGATGCTACATGGCTGATCCTTCCACTAGTCATATGCCTGTCTCAAAGATCAGGTCCCGCATGTAAAGGACAAACTAATCGAAAGATGGTGATACTGTGACGGGTCTCATTAAATCAGTGCCAGGGGTGACTTTCTCCTCGGTTATATCTCAAGTGAAGAATCCCCAGGTGGGTGAGCTCCACCTAGAAGACCCTCACTTGTCCCTTTGGAGTTCTCCCTGTTGGTAGTGGAATTTTTTTGGTGCTGATGTAGGGGCCCCGTCTATATGCTTGGGTTGAATTCTCTCGCACAATTGCGGTTCCGTCTTCCAAGGGCTTGCTAAAAAGACAATGCGATACTAGACAGATATAACTTGGATGGGATGATGATAGATGAGCATGGTTGGTGTCCTGGTTCTTGGTTAAAAGTTTCGCAACGGTGGTTGAGTTCTTTTGAATGGTGGGATGTGGGGGGTGCGGCGGGACATAGGGCCTCCGTTCCTGTCATGACTCCTTTTCCTCAACGTCCCTGGAGCGTTGTGGGTTCGTCTGCTTAAAATCTGCCTCATGGCGGTTGAGTTCCTTCGGAAGGTGGGATGTGGGAGGCATGGCGGTGGGACGCTGTAATTCCTTTTCCTCACCGGTGGGATGTGGGGGGCATTGGAAAGAATGGGTTTTTGCCCAGTCTCATGCCGTGCCCGCCTTTTTCCTCACCTTTCATGGAGCGTTGCGGTTCGGGCTTGCTTAAAAGGCCACCTGTCGGTGGCGGAGTTCCTTGGATGGTGGGATGTGGGAGGCATGGTGGGTTGGTGTTCCTTTGTCGTCCCTCGACGCTCCTGCCCTTCCCTCGCCTTCTCTAGAGCAGTGCGGCTTGGCTTGCTTAAAAGCCGCCTCAGGGTGGTTGAGTTGTTGCGGATGGTGGGATGTGGGAGGCGCGGCGGGATTGGGTTTTTGCCCCGTCCCCTGACGTGCCTGCCTTTTCCTCCCCGTCTGTGGAGCATTGCGGGCTGGGTGCTTAAATACCGCCTCACGGTTTGTGGGATCCTGTGGATGGTGGGATGTGGGCGGCGCGGCGGGACATAGGACCCCCGTACCTACCCTGACTCCTTTTCCTTGACGTCTCTTGAGCGTTGCTGGTTCGTCTGCTTAAAAGCTGCCTCATGGCGGTTGAGTTCCTACGGAATGTGAGATGTGGGAGGCACGGCGGGATGGGGGTTTCCCTCCTCATCCCCTGACGTTCCTACCTTTTTCCTCACTGGTGGGATGTGGGGGGTATGGGCGGGATTGGGTTGTTTCCCCGTCCTGTCGTACCCACCTTTTTCCTCACCTTTCATGGAGCGTTGCGGGTCGGGCTATGCTTAAAAGCCACCGAGTGTGGTTGAGTTCTTGCAGATGTTGGGATGTGGGAGGCATGGTGGGATTGGGTTCCTTTGTCGTCCCTTGCTGTACCGCCTTTTCCTCACCTTCTCTGGAGCGTTGTGGAATTTTGGTAGTGGTTCAAGCGCGAAACTGTCGGTATCACCAGGATGCAAGAGCGTGCTCCTAAATTTCTCATTCAGCGATATTTCATGCGAACCATAGCAAGCTGCCTTGGGCAATGATTGGTGGGAGTGCTTTGCTCAACGCATTGTCGGGGCCACGTGCGAGTTATTTGGGTCCTAAGAAACTCACACCAACAGGGTGACGATTTCCATGGTTCATTATTGGACAAGTTGGGGTGCCTTCCTCCTCAGTCATGCCTTGGGTGATGATGTTCATAAGGGTGGCTTGAGAATGTGTATCTACTGTTTCTGCAAGATACACGAGCGTCATGCGGAGGTGATGACTCATTAAGGGGAATCCTGTCGATTTGGGAAGATGGTTGGGGCTTGTGTTGGGGTCTGAGTGGTCTGCTCAGTCATACCTCAAACATTGCAGATGTGGTTGGTGATGCTACCTGGCTGATCCTTCCATTAGTCATATGCTTGTCTCAAAGATCAGGTTGTGCATGTACAAAGGACAAACTAATCGAACAGAATTGAATGTTCGGGACGACGGTTTGGGCTTGTGTTGGGGTCTGAGTGGTCAGCTCAGTCATACCCCAAACAATGCAGATGTTGTTGGTGATGCTACATGGCTGATCCTTCCACTAGTCATATGCCTGTCTCAAAGATCAGGTCCCGCATGTAAAGGACAAACTAATCGAAAGATGGTGATACTGTGACGGGTCTCATTAAATCAGTTCCAGGGGTGACTTTCTCCTCGGTTATATCTCAAGCGAAGAATCCCCAGGTGGGTGAGCTCCACCTAGAAGACCCTCACTTGTCCCTTTGGAGTTCTCCCTGTTGGTAGTGGAATTTTTTTGGTGCTGATGTAGGGGCCCCGTCTATATGCTTGGGTTGAATTCTCTCGCACAATTGCGGTTCCGTCTTCCAAGGGCTTGCTAAAAAGACGATGTGATACTAGACAGATATAACTTGGATGGGATGATGATAGATGAGCATGGTTGGTGTCCTGGTTCTTGGTTAAAAGTTTCTCAACGGTGGTTGAGTTCTTTTGAATGGTGGGATGTGGGGGGTGCGGCGGGACATAGGGCCTCCGTTCCTGTCATGACTCCTTTTCCTCAACGTCCCTGGAGCGTTGTGGGTTCGTCTGCTTAAAATCTGCCTCATGGCGGTTGAGTTCCTTCGGAAGGTGGGATGTGGGAGGCATGGCGGTGGGACGCTGTAATTCCTTTTCCTCACCGGTGGGATGTGGGGGGCATTGGAAAGAATGGGTTTTTGCCCAGTCTCATGCCGTGCCCGCCTTTTTCCTCACCTTTCATGGAGCGTTGCGGTTCGGGCTTGCTTAAAAGGCCACCTGTCGGTGGCGGAGTTCCTTGGATGGTGGGATGTGGGAGGCATGGTGGGTTGGTGTTCCTTTGTCGTCCCTCGACGCTCCTGCCCTTCCCTCGCCTTCTCTAGAGCAGTGCGGCTTGGCTTGCTTAAAAGCCGCCTCAGGGTGGTTGAGTTGCTGCGGATGGTGGGATGTGGGAGGCGCGGCGGGATTGGGTTTTTGCCCCGTCCCCTGACGTGCCTGCCTTTTCCTCCCCGTCTGTGGAGCATTGCGGGCTGGGTGCTTAAATACCGCCTCACGGTTTGTGGGATCCTGTGGATGGTGGGATGTGGGCGGCGCGGCGGGACATAGGACCCCCGTACCTACCATGACTCCTTTTCCTCGACGTCTCTTGAGCGTTGCTGGTTCGTCTGCTTAAAAGCTGCCTCATGGCGGTTGAGTTCCTACGGAATGTGAGATGTGGGAGGCACGGCGGGATGGGGGTTTCCCTCCTCATCCCCTGACGTTCCTACCTTTTTCCTCACTGGTGGGATGTGGGGGGTATGGGCGGGATTGGGTTGTTTCCCCGTCCTGTCGTACCCACCTTTTTCCTCACCTTTCATGGAGCGTTGCGGGTCGGGCTATGCTTAAAAGCCACCGAGTGTGGTTGAGTTCTTGCAGATGTTGGGATGTGGGAGGCATGGTGGGATTGGGTTCCTTTGTCGTCCTTTGCTGTACCTGCCTTTTCCTCACCTTCTCTGGAGCGTTGTGGGATTTTGGTAGTGGTT
>CAUJRU010001209.1:107500-125000 GCA_963277665.1 Viscum album | reverse complement strand
GGAAGGACGTTGAGGTGGGGTTTGTCATATGTTGTTGTGTCCGGTATGTAAAGACAATGACCACCTAAAGAGAATTCATTTCATGCGTGAGGACCCGCTCTGGACATGGGTCCTGTCTCCTCGGCGGTGTTGGACGATACGCGGGACGGATGCCATGACGTGTCGGCGGCCTTCATGTGCCTAAGGGGCCACGTCGGTGTCCCTTCCTATGGTTTCATAGCCCTTTTAGGGCAACACGTGTTGCCTTTCATGCGCTGCGGTTCCCTCTGGGTGGTCTAAACCACTCAGTATGTCTCCTCGTCAGTGTTGATGTTTCCTGGTGGAATAGCTGGAAATGCATAAATGTCTCTTTAGGGGGGGAGTGGTCGGCGACCCCCCCTGGGCGTGGGTCTTGTCCTGCGTGCCGAGAGCCACCCACAGACATGCCCAGTGACATGGAAAATGGCATCGACGCAATGCCATGAATTCCTGATGATTCGTCCCGTGCTTGGGGCTTGTCTTGCCCGAGGTAGTGCGCCCTAAAAACGATGGCAATGAGACGGGGTTTGTCGCATGTGCGATCCTGCGGACTGACAGTCGCGTCCAGACAATGGCATCCGAGTGAGACGATTTGAAGGGGCCTCAGGGCCCGTCTTGGTGCATGCGGCGTGCCTTGAAAGGAAGGACGTCGAGGTGGGGTTTTTCATATGTTGTCGTGTCCCGTATGTAATGACAATGACCACCTAAAGAGAATTCATTTCATGCGCGAGGACCCGCTCTGGACATGGGGCCTGTCTTCTCGGCGGCGTTGGATGCTACCCGCGACGAATGCTACTACGTGTCGGCGGCCTTGATGTGCCTAAGGGGTCACATCAGTGGCTGTTCCTATGGTTTCATATCTCTTTTAGGGCAACACGTGTTGTCTTTCATGCGCTGTGGTGCCCACAGGGTTGTCTAAACCCATCAGTATGTCTCCTCGTCAGTGCTGATGTTTCCTGGTGGGACAGCTGGAAATGCATAAATGTCTCTTTAGGGGGGGAGTGGTCGGCGACCCCCCCTGGGCGTGGGTCTTGTCCTGCGTGCCCAGAGCCACCCAGTGACATGCCCACGGACATGGAAAAACAGCCTCCGGACAAAGCAAAGACAGCTTGATGATTCGTCCGGTGCTTGGGGCTTGTCTTGTTCGAGGTAGTGCGCCATAAAAGTGATGACAATGAGCCGGGTTTCGTCGCGTGTCAGGTCCTCCGTACTGACAATCAGGTGGAGACAACGCCATCCGGGTGAGAGGATTTGAAGGGGCCTCAGGGCTTGCCTTGGTGGATGCGGTGTGCCTTGAATGGAAGGACAATGAGGTGGGGTTTGTCATATGTTGTTGGGTCCGGTATGTAATGACAATGACCGCCTAAAGAGAATTCCTTTCATGCGTGGGGACCCGCTCTGGACATGGGGCGTGTCTTCGCTGTGGTGATGGACGATACGTGGGACGGATGCCATGACGTGTCGGCGGCCTTCATGTGCCTAAGGGGTCACGTCGGTGGCCCTTCCTATGGTTTCATAGCTCTTTTAGGGCAACACGTGTTGCCTTTCATGCGCTGCCCTGCCCTCAGGGTGGTCTAAACCCATCAGTATGTCTCCTCGTCGGTGTTGATGTTTCCTGGTGGAATAGCTGGAAATGCATAAATGTCTCTTTAGGGGGGGAGTGGTCGGCGACCCCCCCGGGCGTGGGTCTTGTCTTGCGTGCCTAGAGCCACCCAATGTGATGCCCATTGACATGCAAAATGACATCGACGTAATGCCATGAATGCCTGATGATTCGTCCCGTGCTTGGGGCTTGTCTTGCCCGAGGTAGTGCGCCATAAAAACGATGACAATGGGATGGTGTTTGTCGCCTTCGAGATCCTGCGGACTGACAGTCGCGTTCAGACAATGGCATCCGAGTGAGACGATTTGAAGGGGTCTCGGGGCCCGTCTTGGTGCATGCGGCGTTTCTTGAAAGGAAGGACGTCGAGGTGGGGTTTGTCACATGTTGTTGTGTTCGGAATGTAAAGACAATGACCGCCTAAAGATAATTCATTTCATGCGCGGGGACCCACTCTGGACATGGGTCCTGTCTTCTCGGCGGTGTTGGATGATACCCGGGACGGATGCCATGACGTGTCGGCGGCCTTCGTGTGCCTAAGGGGTCACTTTGGTGGCTGTTCGTATGGATTCGTAGCTCTTTAAGGGCAACACGTGCTGTCTTTCATGCGTTGTGGTGCCCATTGGGTTGTCTGAACCCATCAGTATGTGTCCTCGTCAGTGCTGATGTTTCCTGGTGGGACAGCTGGAAATGCATAAATGTCTCTTTAGGGGGGGAGTGGTCGGCGACCCCCCCTGGGCGTGGGTCTTGTCCTGCGTGCCCAGAGCCACCCAGTGACATGCCCACGAACATGGAAAAACGACCTCCAGACAAATCCATGAAAGCTTGATTATTCGTACGGTGCTTGGGGCTTGTCTTGTCTGAGGTAATGCGTCATAAAAGTGATGACAATGAGCCGGGGTGCGTCGCGTGTCAGGTCCGACGTACTGACAATCACGTGGAGACAACGCCATCCGAGTGGGACGATTTGAAGGGACCTCGGGTCTTGCCTTGGTGGATGCGGTGTGCCTTGCAAGGAAGGACGACGTGGTGGGGTTTGTCATATGTTGTTGGGTACGGTATGTATTGACAATGACCGCCTAAAGATAATTCCTTTGAGGCGTGAGGACCAGCTCTGGACATGGGGCGTGTCTTCTCTGCGGTGATGGACGAGACGCGGGGCGGATGCCATGACGTGTCGGCGGCCTTCATGTGCCTAAGGGGTCACGTCGGTGGCCCTTCCTATGGTTTCATAGCTCTTTTAGGGCAACCCGTGTTGTCTTTCATGCACTGCAGTGCCCTTAGGGTGGTCTAAACCCATCAGTATGTCTCCTCGTCACTGTTGATGTTTCCTGGTGGTATAGCTGGAAATGCATAAATGTCTCTTTAGGGGGGGAGTGGTCGGCGACCCCCCCTGGGCGTGGGTCTTGTCCTGCGTGCCTAGAGCCACCCAATGACATGCCGAGTGACATGGAAAATGGCATCGACGCAGTGCCATGAATTCCTGATGATTCGTCTCGTGCTTGGGGCTTGTCTTGCCCGAGGTAGTGCGCCCTAAAAACGATGACAATGAGATGGGGTTTGTCGCATGTGTGATCCTGCGGACTGACAGTCGTGTCCAGACAATGGCATCCGAGTGAGACGATTTGAAGGGGCCTCGAGGCCCGTCTTGGTGCGTGTGGCGTGCCTTGAAAGGAAGGACGTTGCGGTGGGGTTTGTCATCTGTTGTCGTGTCCCGTATGTAATGACAATGACCACCTAAAGAGAATTCATTTCATGCGTGAGGACCCTCTCTGGACATGGGGCCTGTCTTCTCGGCGGTGTTGGACGCTACCCGGGATGAATGCTACTACGTGTCGGCGGCCTTCATGTGCCTAAGGGGTCACATCGGTGGCTGTTCCTACGGTTTCATATATCTTTTAGGGCAACACGTGTTGACTTTCATGCGCTGTGGTGCCCACAGGGTTGTCTAAACCCTCCAGTATGTCTCCTCGTCAGTGCTGATGTTTCCTGGTGGGACAGCTGGAAAGGCATAAATGTCTCTTTAGGGGGGGAGTGGTCGGCGACCCCCCCTGGGCGTGGGTCTTGTCCTGCGTGCCCAGAGCCACCTAGTGACATGCCCACGGACATGGAAAAATGGCCTCCAGACAAATCCATGAAAGCTTGAGGATTCATACGGTGCTTGGGGCTTGTCTTGTCTGAGGTAATGCGCCATAAAAGTGATGACAATGAGCCGGGGTGCGTCGCGTGTCAGGTCCGAGGTACTGACAATCACGTGGAGACAACGCCACCCGAGTGGGACGATTTGAAGGGGCATCGGGGCTTGCCTTGGAGGATGCGGTGTGCCTTGCAAGGAAGGACGACGTGGTGGGGTTTGTCATATGTTGTTGGGTACGGTATGTAATGACAATGACCGCCTAAAGATAATTCATTTCATGCGTGAGGACCCGCTCTGGACATGGGGCGTGTCTTCTCTGCGGTGATGGACGAGACGCGGGACGGATGTCATGACGTGTCGGCGGCCTTCATGTGCCTAAGGGGTCACGTCGGTGGCCCTTCCTATGGTTTCATAGCTCTTTTAGGGCAACCCGTGTTGTCTTTCATGCACTGCGGTGCCCTTAGGGTGGTCTAAACCCCTCAGTATGTCTCCTCGTCACTTTTGATGTTTCCTGGTGGAATAGCTGGAAATGCATAAATGTCTCTTTAGGGGGGGAGTGGTCGGCGACCCCCCCTGGGCGTGGGTCTTGTCCTGCGTGCCTAGAGCCACCCGATGACATGCCCAGTGACATGGAAAATGGCATCGACGCAATGCCATGAATTCTTGATGATTCGTCCCGTGCTTGGGGCTTGTCTTTCCCGAGGTAGTGCGCCCTAAAAACGATGACAATGAGATGGGTTTTGTCGCATGTGTGATCTTGCGGGCTGACAGTCGTTTCCAGACAAAGGCATCCGAGTGAGACGATTTGAAGGGGCCTCGAGGCCCGTCTTGGTGCATGCGGTGTGCCTTGAAAGGAAGGACGTTGAGGTGTGGTTATTCATGTGTTTTCGTGTCCCGTATGTAATGATAATGACCACCTAAAGAGAATTCATTTCATGCGTGAGGACCCTCTCTGGACATGGGGCCTGTCTTCTCGGCGGTGTTGGACGCTACCCGGGATGGATGCTAGTACGTGATGGCGGCCTTGATGTGCCTAAGGGGTCACATTGGTGGCTATTCCTATGGTTTCATATCTCTTTTAGGGCAACACGTGTTGTCTTTCATGCGCTGTGGTGCCCACAGGGTTGTCTGAACCCATCAGTATGTCTCCTCGTCAGTGCTGATGTTTCCTGGTGGGACAGCTGGAAATGCATAAATGTCTCTTTAGGGGGGGAGTGGTCGGCGACCCCCCCTGGGCGTGGGTCTTGTCCTGTGTGCCCAGAGCCACCCAGTGACATGCCCACGGACATGGAAAAACGGCCTCCAGACGAATCCATGAAAGCCTGATGATTCGTACGGTGCTTGGGGCTTGTCTTGTCTGAGGTAATGCGCCATAAAAGTGATGACAATGAGCTGGGGTGCGTCGCGTGTCAGACCCACGCCGAGTGACGTGGAAAATGGCATCGACGCAATGCCAAGAATTCCTGATGATTTGTCCCGTGCTTCGGGCTTGTCTTGCCCGAGGTAGTGCGCCATAAAAACGATGACAATGAGATGGGGTTTGTCGCGTGTGTGAGGTCCGACGTACTGACGATCACGTGGAGACAACGGCATCCGAGTGAGACGATTTGAAGGGGCCTCGGGGCTTGCCTTGGTGGATGCGGTGTGCCTTGCAAGGAAGGACGATGTGGTGGGGTTTGTCATATGTTGTTGGGTACGGTATGTATTGACAATGACCACCTAAAGATAATTCCTTTGAGGCGTGAGGACTCGCTCTGGACATGGGGCGCGTCTTCTCTGCGGTGATGGACGAGACGCGGGACGGATGCCATGACGTGTCGGCGGCCTTCATGTGCCTAAGGGGTCACGTCGGTGGCCCTTCCTATGGTTTCATAGCTCTTTTAGGGCAACCCGTGTTGTCTTTCATGCACTGCGGTGCCCTTAGGGTGGTCTAAACCCATCAGTATGTCTCCTCGTCACTGTTGATGTTTCCTGGTGGTATAGCTGGAAATGCATAAATGTCTCTTTAGGGGGGGAGTGGTCGGCGACCCCCCCTGGGCGTGGGTCTTGTCCTGCGTGCCTAGAGCCACCCACTGACATGCCGAGTGACATGGAAAATGGCATCGACGCAGTGCCATGAATTTCTGATGATTCGTCCCGTGCTTGGGGCTTGTCTTGCCCGAGGTAGTGCGCCCTAAAAACGATGACAATGAGATGGGGTTTGTCGCATGTGTGATCCTGCGGACTGACAGTCGTGTCCAGACAATGGCATCCGAGTGAGACGATTTGAAGGGGCCTCGAGGCCCGTCTTGGTGCGTGTGGCGTGCCTTGAAAGGAAGGACGTTGCGGTGGGGTTTGTCATCTGTTGTCGTGTCCCGTATGTAATGACAATGACCACCTAAAGAGAATTCATTTCATGCGTGAGGACCCTCTCTGGACATGGGGCCTGTCTTCTCGGCGGTGTTGGACGCTACCCGGGATGAATGCTACTACGTGTCGGCGGCCTTCATGTGCCTAAGGGGTCACATCGGTGGCTGTTCCTATGGTTTCATATATCTTTTAGGGCAACACGTGTTGTCTTTCATGCGCTGTGGTGCCCACAGGGTTGTCTAAACCCGTTAGTATGTCTCCTCGTCAGTGCTGATGTTTCCTGGTGGGACAGCTGAAAATGCATAAATGTCTCTTTAGGGGGGGAGTGGTCGGCGACCCCCCCTGGGCGTGGGTCTTGTCCTGCGTGCCCAGAGCCACCTAGTGACATGCCCACGGACATGGAAAAATGGCCTCCAGACAAATCCATGAAAGCTTGAGGATTCATACGGTGCTTGGGGCTTGTCTTGTCTGAGGTAATGCGCCATAAAAGTGATGACAATGAGCCGGGGTGCGTCGCGTGTCAGGTCCGACGTACTGACAATCACGTGGAGACAACGCCACCCGAGTGGGACGATTTGAAGGGGCATCGGGGCTTGCCTTGGAGGATGCGGTGTGCCTTGCAAGGAAGGACGACGTGGTGGGGTTTGTCATATGTTGTTGGGTACGGTATGTAATGACAATGACCGCCTCAAGATAATTCCTTTCATGCGTGAGGACCCGCTCTGGACATGGGGCGTGTCTTCTCTGCGGTGATGGACGAGACGCGGGACGGATGCCATGACGTGTCGGCGGCCTTCATGTGCCTAAGGGGTCACGTCGGTGGCCCTTCCTATGGTTTCATAGCTCTTTTAGGGCAACCCGTGTTGTCTTTCATGCACTGCGGTGCCCTTAGGGTGGTCTAAACCCATCAGTATGTCTCCTCGTCACTGTTGATGTTTCCTGGTGGAATAGCTGGAAATGCATAAATGTCTCTTTAGGGGGGGGAGTGGTCGGCGACCCCCCCTGGGCGTGGGTCTTGTCCTGCGTGCCTAGAGCCACCCGATGACATGCCCAGTGACATGGAAAATGGCATGGACGCAATGCCATGAATTCTCGATGATTCGTCCCGTGCTTGGGGCTTGTCTTTCCCGAGGTAGTGCGCCCTAAAAACGATGACAACGAGATGGGGTTTGTCGCATGTGTGATCTTGCGGGCTGATAGTCGTTTCCAGACAATGGCATCCGAGTGAGACGATTTGAAGGGGCCTCGAGGCCCGTCTTGGTGCATGCGGCGTGCCTTGAAGGGAAGGACGTTGAGGTGGGGTCATACCTCAAACATTGCAGATTTGGTTGGTGATGCAACCTTGTTGATCCTTCCATTAGTCATATGCTTGTCTCAAAGATCAGGTTGTGCATGTACAATGGACAAACTAATCGAACGGAATTGAATGTTCGGGACGACGGTTTGGGCTTGTGTTGGGGTCTGAGTGGTGAGCTCAGTCATACCTCAAACAATGCAGATGTTGTTGGTGATTCTACATGTCTGATCCTTCCACTAGTCATATGCTTGTCTCAAAGATCAGGTCCTGCATGATCAGTTGTGTGGGTTGATGGTTGCGCTTATGCGATTGTGTGGGAGTGGTGGATGGTTGTCAAGATACCGCGGTCTCCCTTTTTTGGGAAGGGAACGTTGGTCTCGTTGGCTCTAGGGGGTTGGGTATATCAATCCTTCCCTTGTGTCATGCATAGCGGGCTTTCCCTGCCTTCATGTGCTGCATTGTGATGCCTCTCGGGTTGCTTCCCTCGAGGCGTCACGGTCAGTTGTGTGGGTTGATGGTTGTGCTTACGCGATTGTGTGGGAGTGGTGGATGGTTGTCAAGATACTGCGGTCTCCCTTTTTTGGGAAGGGAACGTTGGTCTCGTTGGCTCTAGGGGGTTGGGTATATCAATCCTTCCCTTGTGTCATGCATAGCGGGCTTTCCCTGCCTTCATGTGCTGCATTGTGATGCCTCTCGGGTTGCTTCCCTCGAGGCGTCACGGTCAGTTGTGTGGGTTGATGGTTGTGCTTACGCGATTGTGTGGGAGTGGTGGATGGCTGTCAAGATACTGCGGTCTCCCTTTTTTGGGAAGGGAACGTTGGTCTCGTTGGCTCTAGGGGGTTGGGTATATAAATCCTTCCCTTGTGTCATGCATAGCGGGCTTTCCCTGCCTTCATGTGCTGCATTGTGATGTCTCTCGGGTTGCTTCCCTCGAGGCGTCACAGTCAGTTGTGTGGGTTGATGGTTGTGCTTACGCGATTGTGTGGGAGTGGTGGATGGTTGTCAAGATACTGCGGTCTCCCTTTTTTGGGAAGGGAACGTTGGTCTCCTTGGCTCTAGGGGGTTGGGTATATAAATCCTTCCCTTGTGTCATGCATAGCGGGCTTTCCCTGCCTTCATGTGCTGCATTGTGATGCCTCTGGGGTTGCTTCCCTTGAGGCGTCACGGTCAGTTGTGTGGGTTGATGGTTGTGCTTACGCGATTGTGTGGGAGTGGTGGATGGTTGTCAAGATACTGCGGTCTCCCTTTTTTGGGAAGGGAACGTTGGTCTCCTTGGCTCTAGGGGGTTGGGTATATAAATCCTTCCCTTGTGTCATGCATAGCGGGCTTTCCCTGCCTTCATGTGCTGCATTGTGATGTCTCTCGGGTTGCTTCCCTCGAGGTGTCACAGTCAGTTGTGTGGGTTGATGGTTGTGCTTACGCGATTGTGTGGGAGTGGTGGATGGTTGTCAAGATACTGCGGTCTCCCTTTTTTGGGAAGGGAACGTTGGTCTCCTTGGCTCTAGGGGGTTGGGTATATAAATCCTTCCCTTGTGTCATGCATAGCGGGCTTTCCCTGCCTTCATGTGCTGCATTGTGATGCCTCTCGGGTTGCTTCCCTTGAGGCGTCACGGTCAGTTGTGTGGGTTGATGGTTGTGCTTACGCGATTGTGTGGGAGTGGTGGATGGTTGTCAAGATACTGCGGTCTCCCTTTTTTGGGAAGGGAACGTTGGTCTCGTTGGCACCCTCATCCGTAAGTGGGGGATTAATTTCTCCTCGCTTTCATTTGGTCCTTGTGCATGTTTCCATGTGAATGATGGAACACGGTTTGGCTTGGTTGGATATCCGTTGAGAACACTAGTCAAATGCTTGTCTCAAAGATCAGTCTGTGCATGTACAGGGACAAACTAACCGAAAGATGGTGATATTGTGAAGGGTCTCATTAAATCAGTGACAAGTTTGACGTTCTCCTCGGTTATACATCAAGCGAAGAATGTGTATCTATTGTTTCGACAAGATACACGAGCGTCGTCACGCAGAGGTGATGACTCATTAAGGGGAATCCTGTCGATTTGGGAAGATGGTTTGGGCTTGTGTTGGGGTCTGAGTGGTTTGCTCAGTCATACCTCAAACATTGCAGATGTGGTTGGTGATGCTACCTGGCTGATCCTTCCATTAGTCATATGCTTGTCCCAAAGATCAGGTGGTGCATGTACAAAGGAAAAACTAATCGAATGGAATTGAATGTTCGGGACGACGGTTTGGGCTTGTGTTGGGGTCTGAGTGGTTAGCTCAGTCATACCTCAAACAATGCAGATGTTGTTGGTGATGCTACATGGCTGATCCTTCAACTAGTCATATGCTTGACTCAAAGATCAGGTCCCGCATGTACAAAGACAAACTAATCGAAAGATGGTGATACTGTGATGGGTCTCATTAAATTAGTGCCAGGGCTGACTTTCTCCTCAGTTATACATCAAGAGAAGAATCCCCAGGTGGGTGAGCTCCACCTAGAAGACCCTCACTTGTCCCTTCGGAGTTCTCCCTGTTGGTAGTGGAATTTTGTCAGTTATGATATACGGGCCCTGTTTATATGCTTGGGTTGAATTCTCTCGCACAATTGCGGTATTGAGCATCATGCAGAGGTGATGACTCATTAATTGGGTTCCTGTCGATTTGGAAAGACGGTTTGGGCTTGTGTTGGGGTCTGAGTGGTCTGCTCAGTCATACCTCAAACATTGCAGATGTGGTTGGTGATGCAACCTGGCTGATCCTTCCATTAGTCATATGCTTGTCCCAAAGATCAGGTTGTGCATGTACAAAGGACAAACTAATGGAACGGAATTGAATGTTCGGGATGATGGTTTGGGCTTGTGTTGGGGTCTGAGTGGTGAGCTCAGTCATACCTCAAACAATGCAGATGTTGTTGGTGATGCTACATGGCTGATCCTTCTACTAGTCATATGCTTGTCTCAAAGATCAGGTTGTGCATGATCAGTTGTGTGGGTTGATGGTTGCCCTTATGCGATTGTGTGGAAGTGGTGGATGGTTGTCAAGATACTGCGGTCTCCCTTTTTTGGGAATGGAACGTTGGTCTCGTTGGCGCTAGGGGGTTGGGTATATCAATCCTTCCCTTGTGTCATGCATAGCGGGCTTTCCCTGCCTTCATGTGCTGCATTGTGATGCCTCTCGGGTTGCTTCCCTCGAGGCGTGACGGTCAGTTGTGTGGGTTGATGGTTGTGCTTACGCGATTGTGTGGGAGTGGTGGATGGTTGTCAAGATACTGCGGTCTCCCTTTTTTGGGAAGGGAACGTTGGTCTCGTTGGCACCCTCATCCGTAAGTGGGGGTTTAATTTCTCCTCGCTTTCATTTGGTCCTTGTACATGTTTCCATGTGAATGATGGAACACGGTTTGGCTTGGTTGGATATCCGATGAGAACACTAGTCATATGCTTGTCTCAAAGATCAGTCTGTGCATGTACAGGGACAAACTAACCGAAAGATGGTGATACTGTGAAGGGTCTCATTAAATCAGTGACAAGTTTGACGTTCTCCTCGGTTATACATCAAGCGAAGAATGTGTATCTATTGTTTTTGCAAGATACACGAGCGTCATACAGAGGTGATGACTAATTAAGGGGAAACATGTCGATTTGGGAAGATGGTTTGGGCTTGTGTTGGGGTCTGAGTGGTTTGCTCAGTCATACCTCAAACATTGCAGATGTGGTTGGTGATGCTACCTGGCTGATCCTTCCATTAGTCATATGCTTGTATCAAAGATCAGGTCGTGCATGTACAAAGGACAAACTAATCGAATGGAATTGAATGCTCGGGACGACGGTTTAGGCTTGTGTTGGGGTCTGAGTGGTCTGCTCAGTCATACCTCAAACATTGCAGATGTGGTTAGTGACGCTACATGGGTGATCCTTCCACTAGTCATATGCGTGTCTCAAAGATCAGGTCCTGCATGTACAAGGACAAACTAATCGAAAGATGGTGATACTGTGAAGGGTCTCATTAAATCAGTGACACGGCTGACTTTCTCCTCGGTTATACATCAAGCGAAGAATCCCCAGGTGGGTGAGCTCCACCTAGAAGAACCTCACTTGTCCCTTTGGAGTTCTCCCTGTTGGTAGTGGAATTTTGTTGGTGCTGATGTAAGGGCCCCGTCTATATGCTTGGGTTGAATTCTCTCGCACAATTTTGGTTTCGGGTTCCAAGGGCTTGCTAAAAAGACGATGCGATACTAGACAGATATAACTTGGATGGGATGATGATAGATGAGCATGGTTGGTGTCCTGGTTCTTGGTTAAAAGTTTCGCAACGGTGGTTGAGTTCTTTTGAATGGTGGGATGTGGGGGGTGCGGCGGGACATAGGGCCTCCGTTCCTGTCATGACTCCTTTTCCTCAACGTCCCTGGAGCGTTGTGGGTTCGTCTGCTTAAAATCTGCCTCATGGCGGTTGAGTTCCTTCGGAAGGTGGGATGTGGGAGGCATGGCGGTGGGACGCTGTAATTCCTTTTCCTCACCGGTGGGATGTGGGGGGCATTGGAAAGAATGGGTTTTTGCCCAGTCTCATGCCGTGCCCGCCTTTTTCCTCACCTTTCATGGAGCGTTGCGGTTCGGGCTTGCTTAAAAGGCCACCTGTTGGTGGCGGAGTTCCTTGGATGGTGGGATGTGGGAGGCATGGTGGGTTGGTGTTCCTTTGTCGTCCCTCGACGCTCCTGCCCTTCCCTCGCCTTCTCTAGAGCAGTGCGGCTCTGCTTGCTTAAAAGCTGCCTCAGGGCGGTTGAGTTGCTGCGGATGGTGGGATGTGGGGGGCGCGGCGGGATTGGGTTTTTGCCCCGTCCCCTGACGTGCCTGCCTTTTCCTCCCCGTCTGTGGAGCATTGCGGGCTGGGTGCTTAAATACCGCCTCACGGTTTGTGGGATCCTGTGGATGGTGGGATGTGGGCGGCGCGGCGGGACATAGGACCCCCGTACCTACCATGACTCCTTTTCCTCGACGTCTCTTGAGCGTTGCTGGTTCGTCTGCTTAAAAGCTGCCTCATGGCGGTTGAGTTCCTACGGAATGTGAGATGTGGGAGGCACGGCGGGATGGGGGTTTCCCTCCTCATCCCCTGACGTTCCTACCTTTTTCCTCACTGGTGGGATGTGGGGGGTATGGGTGGGATTGGGTTGTTTCCCCGTCCTGTCGTACCCACCTTTTTCCTCACCTTTCATGGAGCGTTGCGGGTCGGGCTTTGCTTAAAATCCACTGATTGTGGTTGAGTTCTTGCAGATGTTGGGATGTGGGAGGCATGGTGGGATTGGGTTCCTTTGTCGTCCCTTGCTGTACCGCCTTTTCCTCACCTTCTCTGGAGCGTTGTGGAATTTTGGTAGTGGTTCAAGCGCGAAACTGTCGGTATCACCAGGATGCGAGAGCGTGCTCCTAAATTTCTCATTCAGTGATATTCCATGCGAACCATAGCAAGCTGCCTTGGGCAATGATTGGTGGGAGTGCTTTGCTCAACGCATTGTCGGGGCCACGTGCGAGTTATTTGGGTCCTAAGAAACTCACACCAACAGGGTAACGATTTCCATGGTTCATTATTGGACAAGTTGGGGTGCCTTCCTCCTCAGTCATGCCTTGGGTGATGATGTTCATAAGGGTGGCTTGAGAATGTGTATCTACTGTTTCTGCAAGATACACGAGCGTCATGCAGAGGTGATGACTAATTAAGGGGAAACATGTCGATTTGGGAAGAGATGGTTCGGGCTTGTGTTGGGGTCTGAGTGGTCTGCTCAGTCATACCTCAAACATTGCAGATGTGGTTGGTGATGGTACCCGGTTGATCTTTCCATTAGTCATATTATTGTCTCAAAGATCAGGCTGTGCATGTACGAAGGACAAACTAATCGAATGGAATTGAATGCTCGGGACGACGGTTTGGGCTTGTGTTGGGGTCTGAGTGGTCTGCTCAGTCATACCTCAAACATTGCAGATGTGGTTGGTGATGCTACATGGTTGATCCTTCCACTAGTCATATGCCTGTCTCAAAGATCAGGTCCCGCATGTAAAGGACAAACTAATCGAAAGATGGTGATACTGTGACGGGTCTCATTAAATCAGTGCCAGGGCTGACTTTCTCCTCGGTTATACCTCAAGCGAAGAATCCCCAGGTGGGTGAGCTCCACCTTGAAGACCCTCACTTGTCCCTTTGGAGTTCTCCCTGTTGGTAGTGGAATTTTGTTGGTGCTGATGTACGGGCCCCGTCTATATGCTTGGGTTGAATTCTCTCGCACAATTTTGGTTTCGGGTTCCAAGGGCTTGCTAAAAAGACGATGCGATACTAGACAGATATAACTTGGATGGGATGATGATAGATGAGCATGGTTGGTGTCCTGGTTCTTGGTTAAAAGTTTCGCAACGGTGGTTGAGTTCTTTTGAATGGTGGGATGTGGGGGGTGCGGCGGGACATAGGGCCTCTGTTCCTGTCATGACTCCTTTTCCTCAACGTCCCTGGAGCGTTGTGGGTTCGTCTGCTTAAAATCTGCCTCACGGCGGTTGAGTTCCTTCGGAAGGTGGGATGTGGGAAGCATGGCGGTGGGACGCTGTAATTCCTTTTCCTCACCGGTGGGATGTGGGGGGCATTGGAAAGAATGGGTTTTTGCCCAGTCTCATGCCGTGCCCGCCTTTTTCCTCACCTTTCATGGAGCGTTGCGGTTCGGGCTTGCTTAAAAGGCCACCTGTTGGTGGCGGAGTTCCTTGGATGGTGGGATGTGGGAGGCATGGTGGGTTGGTGTTCCTTTGTCGTCCCTCGACGCTCCTGCCCTTCCCTCGCCTTCTCTAGAGCAGTGCGGCTTTGCTTGCTTAAAAGCTGCCTCAGGGTGGTTGAGTTGCTGCGGATGGTGGGATGTGGGGGGCGCGGCGGGATTGGGTTTTTGCCCCGTCCCCTGACGTGCCTGCCTTTTCCTCCCCGTCTGTGGAGCATTGCGGGCTGGGTGCTTAAATACCGCCTCACGGTTTGTGGGATCCTGTGGATGGTGGGATGTGGGCGGCGCGGCGGGACATAGGACCCCCGTACCTACCATGACTCCTTTTCCTCGACGTCTCTTGAGCGTTGCTGGTTCGTCTGCTTAAAAGCTGCCTCATGGCGGTTGAGTTCCTACGGAATGTGAGATGTGGGAGGCACGGCGGGATGGGGGTTTCCCTCCTCATCCCCTGACGTTCCTACCTTTTCCCTCACTGGTGGGATGTGGGGGGTATGGGCGGGATTGGGTTGTTTCCCCGTCCTGTCGTACCCACCTTTTTCCTCACCTTTCATGGAGCGTTGCGGGTCGGGCTTTGCTTAAAATCCACTGAGTGTGGTTGAGTTCTTGCAGATGTTGGGATGTGGGAGGCATGGTGGGATTGGGTTCCTTTGTCGTCCCTTGCTGTACCGCCTTTTCCTCACCTTCTCTGGAGCGTTGTGGAATTTTGGTAGTGGTTCAAGCGCGAAACTGTCGGTATCACCAGGATGCGAGAGCGTGCTCCTAAATTTCTCATTCAGCGATATTCCATGCGAACCATAGCAAGCTGCCTTGGGCAATGATTGGTGGGAGTGCTTTGCTCAACGCATTGTCGGGGCCACGTGCGAGTTATTTGTGTCCTAAGAGACTCACACCAACAGGGTAACGATTTCCATGGTTCATTATTGGACAAGTTGGGGTGCCTTCCTCCTCAGTCATGCCTTGGGTGATGATGTTCATAAGGGTGGCTTGAGAATGTGTATCTACTGTTTCTGCAAGATACACGAGCGTCATGCGGAGGTGATGACTCATTAAGGGGAATCCTGTCGATTTGGGAAGATGGTTGGGGCTTGTGTTGGGGTCTGAGTGGTCTGCTCAGTCATACCTCAAACATTGCAGATGTGGTTGGTGATGCTACCTGGCTGATCCTTCCATTAGTCATATGCTTGTCTCAAAGATCAGGTTGTGCATGTACAAAGGACAAACTAATCGAACAGAATTGAATGTTCGGGACGACGGTTTGGGCTTGTGTTGGGGTCTGAGTGGTCAGCTCAGTCATACCCCAAACAATGCAGATGTTGTTGGTGATGCTACATGGCTGATCCTTCCACTAGTCATATGCCTGTCTCAAAGATCAGGTCCCGCATGTAAAGGACAAACTAATCGAAAGATGGTGATACTGTGACGGGTCTCATTAAATCAGTGCCAGGGGTGACTTTCTCCTCGGTTATATCTCAAGCGAAGAATCCCCAGGTGGGTGAGCTCCACCTAGAAGACCCTCACTTGTCCCTTTGGAGTTCTCCCTGTTGGTAGTGGAATTTTTTTGGTGCTGATGTAGGGGCCCCGTCTATATGCTTGGGTTGAATTCTCTCGCACAATTGCGGTTCCGTCTTCCAAGGGCTTGCTAAAAAGACAATGCGATACTAGACAGATATAACTTGGATGGGATGATGATAGATGAGCATGGTTGGTGTCCTGGTTCTTGGTTAAAAGTTTCGCAACGGTGGTTGAGTTCTTTTGAATGGTGGGATGTGGGGGGTGCGGCGGGACATAGGGCCTCCGTTCCTGTCATGACTCCTTTTCCTCAACGTCCCTGGAGCGTTGTGGGTTCGTCTGCTTAAAATCTGCCTCATGGCGGTTGAGTTCCTTCGGAAGGTGGGATGTGGGAGGCATGGCGGTGGGACGCTGTAATTCCTTTTCCTCACCGGTGGGATGTGGGGGGCATTGGAAAGAATGGGTTTTTGCCCAGTCTCATGCCGTGCCCGCCTTTTTCCTCACCTTTCATGGAGCGTTGCGGTTCGGGCTTGCTTAAAAGGCCACCTGTCGGTGGCGGAGTTCCTTGGATGGTGGGATGTGGGAGGCATGGTGGGTTGGTGTTCCTTTGTCGTCCCTCGACGCTCCTGCCCTTCCCTCGCCTTCTCTAGAGCAGTGCGGCTTGGCTTGCTTAAAAGCCGCCTCAGGGTGGTTGAGTTGTTGCGGATGGTGGGATGTGGGAGGCGCGGCGGGATTGGGTTTTTGCCCCGTCCCCTGACGTGCCTGCCTTTTCCTCCCCGTCTGTGGAGCATTGCGGGCTGGGTGCTTAAATACCGCCTCACGGTTTGTGGGATCCTGTGGATGGTGGGATGTGGGCGGCGCGGCGGGACATAGGACCCCCGTACCTACCCTGACTCCTTTTCCTTGACGTCTCTTGAGCGTTGCTGGTTCGTCTGCTTAAAAGCTGCCTCATGGCGGTTGAGTTCCTACGGAATGTGAGATGTGGGAGGCACGGCGGGATGGGGGTTTCCCTCCTCATCCCCTGACGTTCCTACCTTTTTCCTCACTGGTGGGATGTGGGGGGTATGGGCGGGATTGGGTTGTTTCCCCGTCCTGTCGTACCCACCTTTTTCCTCACCTTTCATGGAGCGTTGCGGGTCGGGCTATGCTTAAAAGCCACCGAGTGTGGTTGAGTTCTTGCAGATGTTGGGATGTGGGAGGCATGGTGGGATTGGGTTCCTTTGTCGTCCCTTGCTGTACCGCCTTTTCCTCACCTTCTCTGGAGCGTTGTGGAATTTTGGTAGTGGTTCAAGCGCGAAACTGTCGGTATCACCAGGATGCAAGAGCGTGCTCCTAAATTTCTCATTCAGCGATATTTCATGCGAACCATAGCAAGCTGCCTTGGGCAATGATTGGTGGGAGTGCTTTGCTCAACGCATTGTCGGGGCCACGTGCGAGTTATTTGGGTCCTAAGAAACTCACACCAACAGGGTGACGATTTCCATGGTTCATTATTGGACAAGTTGGGGTGCCTTCCTCCTCAGTCATGCCTTGGGTGATGATGTTCATAAGGGTGGCTTGAGAATGTGTATCTACTGTTTCTGCAAGATACACGAGCGTCATGCGGAGGTGATGACTCATTAAGGGGAATCCTGTCGATTTGGGAAGATGGTTGGGGCTTGTGTTGGGGTCTGAGTGGTCTGCTCAGTCATACCTCAAACATTGCAGATGTGGTTGGTGATGCTACCTGGCTGATCCTTCCATTAGTCATATGCTTGTCTCAAAGATCAGGTTGTGCATGTACAAAGGACAAACTAATCGAACAGAATTGAATGTTCGGGACGACGGTTTGGGCTTGTGTTGGGGTCTGAGTGGTC
>CAUJRU010001209.1:75000-97500 GCA_963277665.1 Viscum album | reverse complement strand
GAGACCCCAATGGCTGAGATTGAGAATGCCATCCAAGTGGGATGATTCGGCGCGGGCTTGGGGTTTGCAATCAGCCTATGGAAAGGCATTGAGCTGGGGTTTGTCATATGTTGTCGTTTCCTGTATGTAAGGACAATCACCAAAATAAAATTCAATTCTTGCGTGAGGACGGACTTGGGACATGGGTTTTGTCATGTCCCCGGTGATGGACGATACGTCGGACGGATGCCACGACGTGTGGGTGGCCTTCCTGCGCTTAAGGGGTCACGTCGGTGGTCATTCCTACGTTTTCATAGGTTTTTCAGTGCCACACGTGTGGTCTTTCATGCGCTGCGCTGCCCTCTGGGACGTCTAAACCCCTCAGTATGTCTCCTCGTCACTGTTGATGTTTCCTGGTGGGATAGCTGGAAATGCATAAATGTCTCTTCAGGGGGGGGGGGAGTGGTCGGCGACCCCCCCTGGGCGTGGGTCTTGTCCTGCGCGCCCAGATCCACCCAATGACATGCCCACGGACATGAAAAAATGGCCTCTAGACAATGCCATGAATGCTTGGTGATTCGTCCGGTGCTTGGGGCTTGTCTTGTCCGGGGTATTGCGCCATGAAAGCGATGACAATGAGCCGGGGTTCGTCACGTGTCAGGTCCTACGTACTGACAATCGCGTGGAGACAATGCCATCCGGGTGAGGCGATTTGAAGGGGCCTCGGGGCTTGTCTTGGTGGATGCGGTGTGCCTTAAAAGGAAAGACATGGAGGTGGTGGTTGGTGAAATGTTGTTGGGTCCTATATGTAACGACAATCACCACCTGATGAGAATTCATTTCATGCGTGAGGACCCGCTGTGGACATGGGGCATGTCTTCTCGGCGGTGATCGACGATACGCGGGACGGATGCCATGACGTGTCGGCGGCCTTCAAGTGCCTAAGGGGTCACGTCGGTGGTCGTTCCTATGGTTTCATAGCTCTTTTAGGGCAACACGTGTTGTCTTTCATGCGCTGCACTGACCTCTGGGATGTCTAAACCCCTCAGTATGTCTCCTCGTCACTGATGATGTTTCCTGGTGGGATAGCTGGAAATGCATAAATGTCTCTTTAGGGGGGGAGTGGTCGGCGACCCCCCCTGGGCGTGGGTCTTGTCCTGCGTGCCCAGAGCCACCCAATGACATGCCCACGGACATGGAAAAATGGCCTCTAGACAATCCCATGAATGCTTGATGATTCGTCCGGTGCTTGGGGCTTGTCTTGTCCGGGGTAGTGCGCCATCAAAGCTTTGAAAATGAGTCGGGGTTCGTCGCGTGTCAGGTCCTACGTACTGACAATCGCGTGGAGACAATTCCATCCGAGTGAGACGATTTGAAGGGGCATCGGGGCTTGCATTGGTGGATGCGGGGTGCCTTGAAAGGAAGGACGCCGAGCTGGGGTTTGCCATATCTTGTTGGGTCCGGTATGTAACGTCCATGACCACCTAAATAGAATTCGTTTCATGCGTGAGGACCCGCTCTGGACATGGGGTTGTCTTCTCGACGGTGGTCGACGACACGCGAGACGGATGCCATGACGTGCCGGCGGCCTTCATGTGCCTAAGGGGTCACGTCGGTGGCCGTTCCTATGGTTTCATAGCTCTTTTAGGGCAACTCGCGTTGTCTTTCATGAGCTGGGGTGCCCTCTGGGTGGTCTAAACCACTCAGTATGTCTCCTCGTCAGTGCTGATGTTTCCTGGTGGGATAGCTGTAAATGCATAAATGTCTCTTTAGGGGGGTAGTGGTCGGCGACCCCCCCTGGGCGTGGGTCTTGTCCTGCGTGCCTCGAGCCACCCAGTGACATGCCCACGGACATGGAAAAATGGCCTCTAGACAATGCCATCAATGCGTGATGATTCGTCCGGTGCTTGGGGCTTGTCTTCTCCGGGGTAGTGCGCCTTAAAAGCTTTGACAATGAGCCGGGGTTCGTCGCGTGTGAGGTCCTACGTACCGACAATCGCGTGGAGACAATGCCATCCGAGTGAGACGATTTGAAGGGGCCTCGAGGCTTGTCTTGGTGGATGCGGGGTGCCTTGAAAGGAAGGACGCCGAGCTGGGGTTTGTCATATGTTGTTGGGTTCGGTATGTAACGACACCGACCACCTAAAGAGAATTCATTTCATGCGTGAGGACCCGCTCTGGACATGGGGTCTGTCTTCTCGGCGGTGGTCGACGATACGCGGGAAGGATGCCATGACGTGTCGGCGGCCTTCACGTGCCTAAGGGGTCACGTCGGTTGCCGTTCCTATGGTTTCATAGCTCTTTTAGGGCAACACGTGTTGTCTTTCATGCGCTGCGGTTCCCTCTGGGTGGTCTAAACCACTCAGTATGTCTCCTCGTCAGTGCTGATGTTTCCTGGTGGGAGAGCTGGAAATGCAGAAATGTCTCTTTAGGGGGGGAGTGGTCGGCGACCCCCCCTGGGCGTGGGTCTTGTCCTGCGTGCCCAGAGCCACCCAGTGACATGCCCACAGACATGGAAAAATGGCCTCTAGATGATTCCTCCTGTGCTTGGGGCTTGTCTTGCCCGCGGTAGTGCCCCATAAAAGCGATGACAATGAGACGGGGTTCGTCGCGTGTCAGGTCCGACGAACTGACAATCGCGTGGAGACAAAGCCATCCGAGTGAGACGATTTGAAGTGGCCTCGGGGCATGTCTTGGTGGATGCGACGTGCCTTGAAAGGAAGGACGTCGAGGTGGGGTTTTTCATATGTTGTTGGGTCCTGTATGTAATTACAATTACCACCTAAAGAGAATTCTTTTCATGAGTGAGGACCCGCTCTGGACATGGGGCGTGTCTTCTCGGCGGTGATCGACGATACGCGGGATGGATGCCATGACTTGTCGGTGGCCTTCATGTGCATAAGGGGTCACGTCGGTGGCCCTTCCTATGGTTTCATAGCTCTTTTAGGGCAACACGTGTTGTCTTTCATGCGCTGTGGTGCCCTCAGGGTGGTCTAAACCCATCAGTATGTCTCCTCGTCAGTGTTGATGTTTCCTGGTGGGATAGCTGGAAATGCATAAATGTCTCTTTAGGGGGGGAGTGGTCGGCGACCCCCCTGGGCGTGGGTCTTGTCCTGCGTGCCTAGAGCCACCCAATGACATGCCCAGTGACATGGAAAATGGCATCGACGCAATGCCCTGAATTCCTGATGATTCTTCCCGTGCTAGGGTCTTGTCTTGCCCGAGGTGGTGCGCCATAAAACCGATGACAATGAGATGGGTGGGGTTTGTCGCCTGTGAGATCCTACGGACTGACAATCGCGTCCAGACAATGGAATCCTAGTGAGGCGATTTGAAGGGGCCTCGGGGCCCGTCTTGGTGCGTGCGGCGTGCCTTGAAAGGAAGGACGTTGAGGTGGGGTTTGTCATATGTTGTTGTGTCCGGTATGTAAAGACAATGACCACCTAAAGAGAATTCATTTCATGCGTGAGGACCCGCTCTGGACATGGGTCCTGTCTCCTCGGCGGTGTTGGACGATACGCGGGACGGATGCCATGACGTGTCGGCGGCCTTCATGTGCCTAAGGGGCCACGTCGGTGTCCCTTCCTATGGTTTCATAGCCCTTTTAGGGCAACACGTGTTGCCTTTCATGCGCTGCGGTTCCCTCTGGGTGGTCTAAACCACTCAGTATGTCTCCTCGTCAGTGTTGATGTTTCCTGGTGGAATAGCTGGAAATGCATAAATGTCTCTTTAGGGGGGGAGTGGTCGGCGACCCCCCCTGGGCGTGGGTCTTGTCCTGCGTGCCGAGAGCCACCCACAGACATGCCCAGTGACATGGAAAATGGCATCGACGCAATGCCATGAATTCCTGATGATTCGTCCCGTGCTTGGGGCTTGTCTTGCCCGAGGTAGTGCGCCCTAAAAACGATGGCAATGAGACGGGGTTTGTCGCATGTGCGATCCTGCGGACTGACAGTCGCGTCCAGACAATGGCATCCGAGTGAGACGATTTGAAGGGGCCTCAGGGCCCGTCTTGGTGCATGCGGCGTGCCTTGAAAGGAAGGACGTCGAGGTGGGGTTTTTCATATGTTGTCGTGTCCCGTATGTAATGACAATGACCACCTAAAGAGAATTCATTTCATGCGCGAGGACCCGCTCTGGACATGGGGCCTGTCTTCTCGGCGGCGTTGGATGCTACCCGCGACGAATGCTACTACGTGTCGGCGGCCTTGATGTGCCTAAGGGGTCACATCAGTGGCTGTTCCTATGGTTTCATATCTCTTTTAGGGCAACACGTGTTGTCTTTCATGCGCTGTGGTGCCCACAGGGTTGTCTAAACCCATCAGTATGTCTCCTCGTCAGTGCTGATGTTTCCTGGTGGGACAGCTGGAAATGCATAAATGTCTCTTTAGGGGGGGAGTGGTCGGCGACCCCCCCTGGGCGTGGGTCTTGTCCTGCGTGCCCAGAGCCACCCAGTGACATGCCCACGGACATGGAAAAACAGCCTCCGGACAAAGCAAAGACAGCTTGATGATTCGTCCGGTGCTTGGGGCTTGTCTTGTTCGAGGTAGTGCGCCATAAAAGTGATGACAATGAGCCGGGTTTCGTCGCGTGTCAGGTCCTCCGTACTGACAATCAGGTGGAGACAACGCCATCCGGGTGAGAGGATTTGAAGGGGCCTCAGGGCTTGCCTTGGTGGATGCGGTGTGCCTTGAATGGAAGGACAATGAGGTGGGGTTTGTCATATGTTGTTGGGTCCGGTATGTAATGACAATGACCGCCTAAAGAGAATTCCTTTCATGCGTGGGGACCCGCTCTGGACATGGGGCGTGTCTTCGCTGTGGTGATGGACGATACGTGGGACGGATGCCATGACGTGTCGGCGGCCTTCATGTGCCTAAGGGGTCACGTCGGTGGCCCTTCCTATGGTTTCATAGCTCTTTTAGGGCAACACGTGTTGCCTTTCATGCGCTGCCCTGCCCTCAGGGTGGTCTAAACCCATCAGTATGTCTCCTCGTCGGTGTTGATGTTTCCTGGTGGAATAGCTGGAAATGCATAAATGTCTCTTTAGGGGGGGAGTGGTCGGCGACCCCCCCGGGCGTGGGTCTTGTCTTGCGTGCCTAGAGCCACCCAATGTGATGCCCATTGACATGCAAAATGACATCGACGTAATGCCATGAATGCCTGATGATTCGTCCCGTGCTTGGGGCTTGTCTTGCCCGAGGTAGTGCGCCATAAAAACGATGACAATGGGATGGTGTTTGTCGCCTTCGAGATCCTGCGGACTGACAGTCGCGTTCAGACAATGGCATCCGAGTGAGACGATTTGAAGGGGTCTCGGGGCCCGTCTTGGTGCATGCGGCGTTTCTTGAAAGGAAGGACGTCGAGGTGGGGTTTGTCACATGTTGTTGTGTTCGGAATGTAAAGACAATGACCGCCTAAAGATAATTCATTTCATGCGCGGGGACCCGCTCTGGACATGGGTCCTGTCTTCTCGGCGGTGTTGGATGATACCCGGGACGGATGCCATGACGTGTCGGCGGCCTTCGTGTGCCTAAGGGGTCACTTTGGTGGCTGTTCGTATGGATTCGTAGCTCTTTAAGGGCAACACGTGCTGTCTTTCATGCGTTGTGGTGCCCATTGGGTTGTCTGAACCCATCAGTATGTGTCCTCGTCAGTGCTGATGTTTCCTGGTGGGACAGCTGGAAATGCATAAATGTCTCTTTAGGGGGGGAGTGGTCGGCGACCCCCCCTGGGCGTGGGTCTTGTCCTGCGTGCCCAGAGCCACCCAGTGACATGCCCACGAACATGGAAAAACGACCTCCAGACAAATCCATGAAAGCTTGATTATTCGTACGGTGCTTGGGGCTTGTCTTGTCTGAGGTAATGCGTCATAAAAGTGATGACAATGAGCCGGGGTGCGTCGCGTGTCAGGTCCGACGTACTGACAATCACGTGGAGACAACGCCATCCGAGTGGGACGATTTGAAGGGACCTCGGGTCTTGCCTTGGTGGATGCGGTGTGCCTTGCAAGGAAGGACGACGTGGTGGGGTTTGTCATATGTTGTTGGGTACGGTATGTATTGACAATGACCGCCTAAAGATAATTCCTTTGAGGCGTGAGGACCAGCTCTGGACATGGGGCGTGTCTTCTCTGCGGTGATGGACGAGACGCGGGGCGGATGCCATGACGTGTCGGCGGCCTTCATGTGCCTAAGGGGTCACGTCGGTGGCCCTTCCTATGGTTTCATAGCTCTTTTAGGGCAACCCGTGTTGTCTTTCATGCACTGCAGTGCCCTTAGGGTGGTCTAAACCCATCAGTATGTCTCCTCGTCACTGTTGATGTTTCCTGGTGGTATAGCTGGAAATGCATAAATGTCTCTTTAGGGGGGGAGTGGTCGGCGACCCCCCCTGGGCGTGGGTCTTGTCCTGCGTGCCTAGAGCCACCCAATGACATGCCGAGTGACATGGAAAATGGCATCGACGCAGTGCCACGAATTCCTGATGATTCGTCTCGTGCTTGGGGCTTGTCTTGCCCGAGGTAGTGCGCCCTAAAAACGATGACAATGAGATGGGGTTTGTCGCATGTGTGATCCTGCGGACTGACAGTCGTGTCCAGACAATGGCATCCGAGTGAGACGATTTGAAGGGGCCTCGAGGCCCGTCTTGGTGCGTGTGGCGTGCCTTGAAAGGAAGGACGTTGCGGTGGGGTTTGTCATCTGTTGTCGTGTCCCGTATGTAATGACAATGACCACCTAAAGAGAATTCATTTCATGCGTGAGGACCCTCTCTGGACATGGGGCCTGTCTTCTCGGCGGTGTTGGACGCTACCCGGGATGAATGCTACTACGTGTCGGCGGCCTTCATGTGCCTAAGGGGTCACATCGGTGGCTGTTCCTACGGTTTCATATATCTTTTAGGGCAACACGTGTTGACTTTCATGCGCTGTGGTGCCCACAGGGTTGTCTAAACCCTCCAGTATGTCTCCTCGTCAGTGCTGATGTTTCCTGGTGGGACAGCTGGAAAGGCATAAATGTCTCTTTAGGGGGGGAGTGGTCGGCGACCCCCCCTGGGCGTGGGTCTTGTCCTGCGTGCCCAGAGCCACCTAGTGACATGCCCACGGACATGGAAAAATGGCCTCCAGACAAATCCATGAAAGCTTGAGGATTCATACGGTGCTTGGGGCTTGTCTTGTCTGAGGTAATGCGCCATAAAAGTGATGACAATGAGCCGGGGTGCGTCGCGTGTCAGGTCCGAGGTACTGACAATCACGTGGAGACAACGCCACCCGAGTGGGACGATTTGAAGGGGCATCGGGGCTTGCCTTGGAGGATGCGGTGTGCCTTGCAAGGAAGGACGACGTGGTGGGGTTTGTCATATGTTGTTGGGTACGGTATGTAATGACAATGACCGCCTAAAGATAATTCATTTCATGCGTGAGGACCCGCTCTGGACATGGGGCGTGTCTTCTCTGCGGTGATGGACGAGACGCGGGACGGATGTCATGACGTGTCGGCGGCCTTCATGTGCCTAAGGGGTCACGTCGGTGGCCCTTCCTATGGTTTCATAGCTCTTTTAGGGCAACCCGTGTTGTCTTTCATGCACTGCGGTGCCCTTAGGGTGGTCTAAACCCCTCAGTATGTCTCCTCGTCACTTTTGATGTTTCCTGGTGGAATAGCTGGAAATGCATAAATGTCTCTTTAGGGGGGGAGTGGTCGGCGACCCCCCCTGGGCGTGGGTCTTGTCCTGCGTGCCTAGAGCCACCCGATGACATGCCCAGTGACATGGAAAATGGCATCGACGCAATGCCATGAATTCTTGATGATTCGTCCCGTGCTTGGGGCTTGTCTTTCCCGAGGTAGTGCGCCCTAAAAACGATGACAATGAGATGGGTTTTGTCGCATGTGTGATCTTGCGGGCTGACAGTCGTTTCCAGACAAAGGCATCCGAGTGAGACGATTTGAAGGGGCCTCGAGGCCCGTCTTGGTGCATGCGGTGTGCCTTGAAAGGAAGGACGTTGAGGTGTGGTTATTCATGTGTTTTCGTGTCCCGTATGTAATGATAATGACCACCTAAAGAGAATTCATTTCATGCGTGAGGACCCTCTCTGGACATGGGGCCTGTCTTCTCGGCGGTGTTGGACGCTACCCGGGATGGATGCTAGTACGTGATGGCGGCCTTGATGTGCCTAAGGGGTCACATTGGTGGCTATTCCTATGGTTTCATATCTCTTTTAGGGCAACACGTGTTGTCTTTCATGCGCTGTGGTGCCCACAGGGTTGTCTGAACCCATCAGTATGTCTCCTCGTCAGTGCTGATGTTTCCTGGTGGGACAGCTGGAAATGCATAAATGTCTCTTTAGGGGGGGAGTGGTCGGCGACCCCCCCTGGGCGTGGGTCTTGTCCTGTGTGCCCAGAGCCACCCAGTGACATGCCCACGGACATGGAAAAACGGCCTCCAGACGAATCCATGAAAGCCTGATGATTCGTACGGTGCTTGGGGCTTGTCTTGTCTGAGGTAATGCGCCATAAAAGTGATGACAATGAGCTGGGGTGCGTCGCGTGTCAGACCCACGCCGAGTGACGTGGAAAATGGCATCGACGCAATGCCAAGAATTCCTGATGATTTGTCCCGTGCTTCGGGCTTGTCTTGCCCGAGGTAGTGCGCCATAAAAACGATGACAATGAGATGGGGTTTGTCGCGTGTGTGAGGTCCGACGTACTGACGATCACGTGGAGACAACGGCATCCGAGTGAGACGATTTGAAGGGGCCTCGGGGCTTGCCTTGGTGGATGCGGTGTGCCTTGCAAGGAAGGACGATGTGGTGGGGTTTGTCATATGTTGTTGGGTACGGTATGTATTGACAATGACCACCTAAAGATAATTCCTTTGAGGCGTGAGGACTCGCTCTGGACATGGGGCGCGTCTTCTCTGCGGTGATGGACGAGACGCGGGACGGATGCCATGACGTGTCGGCGGCCTTCATGTGCCTAAGGGGTCACGTCGGTGGCCCTTCCTATGGTTTCATAGCTCTTTTAGGGCAACCCGTGTTGTCTTTCATGCACTGCGGTGCCCTTAGGGTGGTCTAAACCCATCAGTATGTCTCCTCGTCACTGTTGATGTTTCCTGGTGGTATAGCTGGAAATGCATAAATGTCTCTTTAGGGGGGGAGTGGTCGGCGACCCCCCCTGGGCGTGGGTCTTGTCCTGCGTGCCTAGAGCCACCCACTGACATGCCGAGTGACATGGAAAATGGCATCGACGCAGTGCCATGAATTTCTGATGATTCGTCCCGTGCTTGGGGCTTGTCTTGCCCGAGGTAGTGCGCCCTAAAAACGATGACAATGAGATGGGGTTTGTCGCATGTGTGATCCTGCGGACTGACAGTCGTGTCCAGACAATGGCATCCGAGTGAGACGATTTGAAGGGGCCTCGAGGCCCGTCTTGGTGCGTGTGGCGTGCCTTGAAAGGAAGGACGTTGCGGTGGGGTTTGTCATCTGTTGTCGTGTCCCGTATGTAATGACAATGACCACCTAAAGAGAATTCATTTCATGCGTGAGGACCCTCTCTGGACATGGGGCCTGTCTTCTCGGCGGTGTTGGACGCTACCCGGGATGAATGCTACTACGTGTCGGCGGCCTTCATGTGCCTAAGGGGTCACATCGGTGGCTGTTCCTATGGTTTCATATATCTTTTAGGGCAACACGTGTTGTCTTTCATGCGCTGTGGTGCCCACAGGGTTGTCTAAACCCGTTAGTATGTCTCCTCGTCAGTGCTGATGTTTCCTGGTGGGACAGCTGAAAATGCATAAATGTCTCTTTAGGGGGGGAGTGGTCGGCGACCCCCCCTGGGCGTGGGTCTTGTCCTGCGTGCCCAGAGCCACCTAGTGACATGCCCACGGACATGGAAAAATGGCCTCCAGACAAATCCATGAAAGCTTGAGGATTCATACGGTGCTTGGGGCTTGTCTTGTCTGAGGTAATGCGCCATAAAAGTGATGACAATGAGCCGGGGTGCGTCGTGTGTCAGGTCCGACGTACTGACAATCACGTGGAGACAACGCCACCCGAGTGGGACGATTTGAAGGGGCATCGGGGCTTGCCTTGGAGGATGCGGTGTGCCTTGCAAGGAAGGACGACGTGGTGGGGTTTGTCATATGTTGTTGGGTACGGTATGTAATGACAATGACCGCCTCAAGATAATTCCTTTCATGCGTGAGGACCCGCTCTGGACATGGGGCGTGTCTTCTCTGCGGTGATGGACGAGACGCGGGACGGATGCCATGACGTGTCGGCGGCCTTCATGTGCCTAAGGGGTCACGTCGGTGGCCCTTCCTATGGTTTCATAGCTCTTTTAGGGCAACCCGTGTTGTCTTTCATGCACTGCGGTGCCCTTAGGGTGGTCTAAACCCATCAGTATGTCTCCTCGTCACTGTTGATGTTTCCTGGTGGAATAGCTGGAAATGCATAAATGTCTCTTTAGGGGGGGGAGTGGTCGGCGACCCCCCCTGGGCGTGGGTCTTGTCCTGCGTGCCTAGAGCCACCCGATGACATGCCCAGTGACATGGAAAATGGCATGGACGCAATGCCATGAATTCTCGATGATTCGTCCCGTGCTTGGGGCTTGTCTTTCCCGAGGTAGTGCGCCCTAAAAACGATGACAACGAGATGGGGTTTGTCGCATGTGTGATCTTGCGGGCTGATAGTCGTTTCCAGACAATGGCATCCGAGTGAGACGATTTGAAGGGGCCTCGAGGCCCGTCTTGGTGCATGCGGCGTGCCTTGAAGGGAAGGACGTTGAGGTGGGGTCATACCTCAAACATTGCAGATTTGGTTGGTGATGCAACCTTGTTGATCCTTCCATTAGTCATATGCTTGTCTCAAAGATCAGGTTGTGCATGTACAATGGACAAACTAATCGAACGGAATTGAATGTTCGGGACGACGGTTTGGGCTTGTGTTGGGGTCTGAGTGGTGAGCTCAGTCATACCTCAAACAATGCAGATGTTGTTGGTGATTCTACATGTCTGATCCTTCCACTAGTCATATGCTTGTCTCAAAGATCAGGTCCTGCATGATCAGTTGTGTGGGTTGATGGTTGCGCTTATGCGATTGTGTGGGAGTGGTGGATGGTTGTCAAGATACCGCGGTCTCCCTTTTTTGGGAAGGGAACGTTGGTCTCGTTGGCTCTAGGGGGTTGGGTATATCAATCCTTCCCTTGTGTCATGCATAGCGGGCTTTCCCTGCCTTCATGTGCTGCATTGTGATGCCTCTCGGGTTGCTTCCCTCGAGGCGTCACGGTCAGTTGTGTGGGTTGATGGTTGTGCTTACGCGATTGTGTGGGAGTGGTGGATGGTTGTCAAGATACTGCGGTCTCCCTTTTTTGGGAAGGGAACGTTGGTCTCGTTGGCTCTAGGGGGTTGGGTATATCAATCCTTCCCTTGTGTCATGCATAGCGGGCTTTCCCTGCCTTCATGTGCTGCATTGTGATGCCTCTCGGGTTGCTTCCCTCGAGGCGTCACGGTCAGTTGTGTGGGTTGATGGTTGTGCTTACGCGATTGTGTGGGAGTGGTGGATGGCTGTCAAGATACTGCGGTCTCCCTTTTTTGGGAAGGGAACGTTGGTCTCGTTGGCTCTAGGGGGTTGGGTATATAAATCCTTCCCTTGTGTCATGCATAGCGGGCTTTCCCTGCCTTCATGTGCTGCATTGTGATGTCTCTCGGGTTGCTTCCCTCGAGGCGTCACAGTCAGTTGTGTGGGTTGATGGTTGTGCTTACGCGATTGTGTGGGAGTGGTGGATGGTTGTCAAGATACTGCGGTCTCCCTTTTTTGGGAAGGGAACGTTGGTCTCCTTGGCTCTAGGGGGTTGGGTATATAAATCCTTCCCTTGTGTCATGCATAGCGGGCTTTCCCTGCCTTCATGTGCTGCATTGTGATGCCTCTGGGGTTGCTTCCCTTGAGGCGTCACGGTCAGTTGTGTGGGTTGATGGTTGTGCTTACGCGATTGTGTGGGAGTGGTGGATGGTTGTCAAGATACTGCGGTCTCCCTTTTTTGGGAAGGGAACGTTGGTCTCCTTGGCTCTAGGGGGTTGGGTATATAAATCCTTCCCTTGTGTCATGCATAGCGGGCTTTCCCTGCCTTCATGTGCTGCATTGTGATGTCTCTCGGGTTGCTTCCCTCGAGGTGTCACAGTCAGTTGTGTGGGTTGATGGTTGTGCTTACGCGATTGTGTGGGAGTGGTGGATGGTTGTCAAGATACTGCGGTCTCCCTTTTTTGGGAAGGGAACGTTGGTCTCCTTGGCTCTAGGGGGTTGGGTATATAAATCCTTCCCTTGTGTCATGCATAGCGGGCTTTCCCTGCCTTCATGTGCTGCATTGTGATGCCTCTCGGGTTGCTTCCCTTGAGGCGTCACGGTCAGTTGTGTGGGTTGATGGTTGTGCTTACGCGATTGTGTGGGAGTGGTGGATGGTTGTCAAGATACTGCGGTCTCCCTTTTTTGGGAAGGGAACGTTGGTCTCGTTGGCACCCTCATCCGTAAGTGGGGGATTAATTTCTCCTCGCTTTCATTTGGTCCTTGTGCATGTTTCCATGTGAATGATGGAACACGGTTTGGCTTGGTTGGATATCCGTTGAGAACACTAGTCAAATGCTTGTCTCAAAGATCAGTCTGTGCATGTACAGGGACAAACTAACCGAAAGATGGTGATATTGTGAAGGGTCTCATTAAATCAGTGACAAGTTTGACGTTCTCCTCGGTTATACATCAAGCGAAGAATGTGTATCTATTGTTTCGACAAGATACACGAGCGTCGTCACGCAGAGGTGATGACTCATTAAGGGGAATCCTGTCGATTTGGGAAGATGGTTTGGGCTTGTGTTGGGGTCTGAGTGGTTTGCTCAGTCATACCTCAAACATTGCAGATGTGGTTGGTGATGCTACCTGGCTGATCCTTCCATTAGTCATATGCTTGTCCCAAAGATCAGGTGGTGCATGTACAAAGGAAAAACTAATCGAATGGAATTGAATGTTCGGGACGACGGTTTGGGCTTGTGTTGGGGTCTGAGTGGTTAGCTCAGTCATACCTCAAACAATGCAGATGTTGTTGGTGATGCTACATGGCTGATCCTTCAACTAGTCATATGCTTGACTCAAAGATCAGGTCCCGCATGTACAAAGACAAACTAATCGAAAGATGGTGATACTGTGATGGGTCTCATTAAATTAGTGCCAGGGCTGACTTTCTCCTCAGTTATACATCAAGAGAAGAATCCCCAGGTGGGTGAGCTCCACCTAGAAGACCCTCACTTGTCCCTTCGGAGTTCTCCCTGTTGGTAGTGGAATTTTGTCAGTTATGATATACGGGCCCTGTTTATATGCTTGGGTTGAATTCTCTCGCACAATTGCGGTATTGAGCATCATGCAGAGGTGATGACTCATTAATTGGGTTCCTGTCGATTTGGAAAGACGGTTTGGGCTTGTGTTGGGGTCTGAGTGGTCTGCTCAGTCATACCTCAAACATTGCAGATGTGGTTGGTGATGCAACCTGGCTGATCCTTCCATTAGTCATATGCTTGTCCCAAAGATCAGGTTGTGCATGTACAAAGGACAAACTAATGGAACGGAATTGAATGTTCGGGATGATGGTTTGGGCTTGTGTTGGGGTCTGAGTGGTGAGCTCAGTCATACCTCAAACAATGCAGATGTTGTTGGTGATGCTACATGGCTGATCCTTCTACTAGTCATATGCTTGTCTCAAAGATCAGGTTGTGCATGATCAGTTGTGTGGGTTGATGGTTGCCCTTATGCGATTGTGTGGAAGTGGTGGATGGTTGTCAAGATACTGCGGTCTCCCTTTTTTGGGAATGGAACGTTGGTCTCGTTGGCGCTAGGGGGTTGGGTATATCAATCCTTCCCTTGTGTCATGCATAGCGGGCTTTCCCTGCCTTCATGTGCTGCATTGTGATGCCTCTCGGGTTGCTTCCCTCGAGGCGTGACGGTCAGTTGTGTGGGTTGATGGTTGTGCTTACGCGATTGTGTGGGAGTGGTGGATGGTTGTCAAGATACTGCGGTCTCCCTTTTTTGGGAAGGGAACGTTGGTCTCGTTGGCACCCTCATCCGTAAGTGGGGGTTTAATTTCTCCTCGCTTTCATTTGGTCCTTGTACATGTTTCCATGTGAATGATGGAACACGGTTTGGCTTGGTTGGATATCCGATGAGAACACTAGTCATATGCTTGTCTCAAAGATCAGTCTGTGCATGTACAGGGACAAACTAACCGAAAGATGGTGATACTGTGAAGGGTCTCATTAAATCAGTGACAAGTTTGACGTTCTCCTCGGTTATACATCAAGCGAAGAATGTGTATCTATTGTTTTTGCAAGATACACGAGCGTCATACAGAGGTGATGACTAATTAAGGGGAAACATGTCGATTTGGGAAGATGGTTTGGGCTTGTGTTGGGGTCTGAGTGGTTTGCTCAGTCATACCTCAAACATTGCAGATGTGGTTGGTGATGCTACCTGGCTGATCCTTCCATTAGTCATATGCTTGTATCAAAGATCAGGTCGTGCATGTACAAAGGACAAACTAATCGAATGGAATTGAATGCTCGGGACGACGGTTTAGGCTTGTGTTGGGGTCTGAGTGGTCTGCTCAGTCATACCTCAAACATTGCAGATGTGGTTAGTGACGCTACATGGGTGATCCTTCCACTAGTCATATGCGTGTCTCAAAGATCAGGTCCTGCATGTACAAGGACAAACTAATCGAAAGATGGTGATACTGTGAAGGGTCTCATTAAATCAGTGACACGGCTGACTTTCTCCTCGGTTATACATCAAGCGAAGAATCCCCAGGTGGGTGAGCTCCACCTAGAAGAACCTCACTTGTCCCTTTGGAGTTCTCCCTGTTGGTAGTGGAATTTTGTTGGTGCTGATGTAAGGGCCCCGTCTATATGCTTGGGTTGAATTCTCTCGCACAATTTTGGTTTCGGGTTCCAAGGGCTTGCTAAAAAGACGATGCGATACTAGACAGATATAACTTGGATGGGATGATGATAGATGAGCATGGTTGGTGTCCTGGTTCTTGGTTAAAAGTTTCGCAACGGTGGTTGAGTTCTTTTGAATGGTGGGATGTGGGGGGTGCGGCGGGACATAGGGCCTCCGTTCCTGTCATGACTCCTTTTCCTCAACGTCCCTGGAGCGTTGTGGGTTCGTCTGCTTAAAATCTGCCTCATGGCGGTTGAGTTCCTTCGGAAGGTGGGATGTGGGAGGCATGGCGGTGGGACGCTGTAATTCCTTTTCCTCACCGGTGGGATGTGGGGGGCATTGGAAAGAATGGGTTTTTGCCCAGTCTCATGCCGTGCCCGCCTTTTTCCTCACCTTTCATGGAGCGTTGCGGTTCGGGCTTGCTTAAAAGGCCACCTGTTGGTGGCGGAGTTCCTTGGATGGTGGGATGTGGGAGGCATGGTGGGTTGGTGTTCCTTTGTCGTCCCTCGACGCTCCTGCCCTTCCCTCGCCTTCTCTAGAGCAGTGCGGCTCTGCTTGCTTAAAAGCTGCCTCAGGGCGGTTGAGTTGCTGCGGATGGTGGGATGTGGGGGGCGCGGCGGGATTGGGTTTTTGCCCCGTCCCCTGACGTGCCTGCCTTTTCCTCCCCGTCTGTGGAGCATTGCGGGCTGGGTGCTTAAATACCGCCTCACGGTTTGTGGGATCCTGTGGATGGTGGGATGTGGGCGGCGCGGCGGGACATAGGACCCCCGTACCTACCATGACTCCTTTTCCTCGACGTCTCTTGAGCGTTGCTGGTTCGTCTGCTTAAAAGCTGCCTCATGGCGGTTGAGTTCCTACGGAATGTGAGATGTGGGAGGCACGGCGGGATGGGGGTTTCCCTCCTCATCCCCTGACGTTCCTACCTTTTTCCTCACTGGTGGGATGTGGGGGGTATGGGTGGGATTGGGTTGTTTCCCCGTCCTGTCGTACCCACCTTTTTCCTCACCTTTCATGGAGCGTTGCGGGTCGGGCTTTGCTTAAAATCCACTGATTGTGGTTGAGTTCTTGCAGATGTTGGGATGTGGGAGGCATGGTGGGATTGGGTTCCTTTGTCGTCCCTTGCTGTACCGCCTTTTCCTCACCTTCTCTGGAGCGTTGTGGAATTTTGGTAGTGGTTCAAGCGCGAAACTGTCGGTATCACCAGGATGCGAGAGCGTGCTCCTAAATTTCTCATTCAGTGATATTCCATGCGAACCATAGCAAGCTGCCTTGGGCAATGATTGGTGGGAGTGCTTTGCTCAACGCATTGTCGGGGCCACGTGCGAGTTATTTGGGTCCTAAGAAACTCACACCAACAGGGTAACGATTTCCATGGTTCATTATTGGACAAGTTGGGGTGCCTTCCTCCTCAGTCATGCCTTGGGTGATGATGTTCATAAGGGTGGCTTGAGAATGTGTATCTACTGTTTCTGCAAGATACACGAGCGTCATGCAGAGGTGATGACTAATTAAGGGGAAACATGTCGATTTGGGAAGAGATGGTTCGGGCTTGTGTTGGGGTCTGAGTGGTCTGCTCAGTCATACCTCAAACATTGCAGATGTGGTTGGTGATGGTACCCGGTTGATCTTTCCATTAGTCATATTATTGTCTCAAAGATCAGGCTGTGCATGTACGAAGGACAAACTAATCGAATGGAATTGAATGCTCGGGACGACGGTTTGGGCTTGTGTTGGGGTCTGAGTGGTCTGCTCAGTCATACCTCAAACATTGCAGATGTGGTTGGTGATGCTACATGGTTGATCCTTCCACTAGTCATATGCCTGTCTCAAAGATCAGGTCCCGCATGTAAAGGACAAACTAATCGAAAGATGGTGATACTGTGACGGGTCTCATTAAATCAGTGCCAGGGCTGACTTTCTCCTCGGTTATACCTCAAGCGAAGAATCCCCAGGTGGGTGAGCTCCACCTTGAAGACCCTCACTTGTCCCTTTGGAGTTCTCCCTGTTGGTAGTGGAATTTTGTTGGTGCTGATGTACGGGCCCCGTCTATATGCTTGGGTTGAATTCTCTCGCACAATTTTGGTTTCGGGTTCCAAGGGCTTGCTAAAAAGACGATGCGATACTAGACAGATATAACTTGGATGGGATGATGATAGATGAGCATGGTTGGTGTCCTGGTTCTTGGTTAAAAGTTTCGCAACGGTGGTTGAGTTCTTTTGAATGGTGGGATGTGGGGGGTGCGGCGGGACATAGGGCCTCTGTTCCTGTCATGACTCCTTTTCCTCAACGTCCCTGGAGCGTTGTGGGTTCGTCTGCTTAAAATCTGCCTCACGGCGGTTGAGTTCCTTCGGAAGGTGGGATGTGGGAAGCATGGCGGTGGGACGCTGTAATTCCTTTTCCTCACCGGTGGGATGTGGGGGGCATTGGAAAGAATGGGTTTTTGCCCAGTCTCATGCCGTGCCCGCCTTTTTCCTCACCTTTCATGGAGCGTTGCGGTTCGGGCTTGCTTAAAAGGCCACCTGTTGGTGGCGGAGTTCCTTGGATGGTGGGATGTGGGAGGCATGGTGGGTTGGTGTTCCTTTGTCGTCCCTCGACGCTCCTGCCCTTCCCTCGCCTTCTCTAGAGCAGTGCGGCTTTGCTTGCTTAAAAGCTGCCTCAGGGTGGTTGAGTTGCTGCGGATGGTGGGATGTGGGGGGCGCGGCGGGATTGGGTTTTTGCCCCGTCCCCTGACGTGCCTGCCTTTTCCTCCCCGTCTGTGGAGCATTGCGGGCTGGGTGCTTAAATACCGCCTCACGGTTTGTGGGATCCTGTGGATGGTGGGATGTGGGCGGCGCGGCGGGACATAGGACCCCCGTACCTACCATGACTCCTTTTCCTCGACGTCTCTTGAGCGTTGCTGGTTCGTCTGCTTAAAAGCTGCCTCATGGCGGTTGAGTTCCTACGGAATGTGAGATGTGGGAGGCACGGCGGGATGGGGGTTTCCCTCCTCATCCCCTGACGTTCCTACCTTTTCCCTCACTGGTGGGATGTGGGGGGTATGGGCGGGATTGGGTTGTTTCCCCGTCCTGTCGTACCCACCTTTTTCCTCACCTTTCATGGAGCGTTGCGGGTCGGGCTTTGCTTAAAATCCACTGAGTGTGGTTGAGTTCTTGCAGATGTTGGGATGTGGGAGGCATGGTGGGATTGGGTTCCTTTGTCGTCCCTTGCTGTACCGCCTTTTCCTCACCTTCTCTGGAGCGTTGTGGAATTTTGGTAGTGGTTCAAGCGCGAAACTGTCGGTATCACCAGGATGCGAGAGCGTGCTCCTAAATTTCTCATTCAGCGATATTCCATGCGAACCATAGCAAGCTGCCTTGGGCAATGATTGGTGGGAGTGCTTTGCTCAACGCATTGTCGGGGCCACGTGCGAGTTATTTGTGTCCTAAGAGACTCACACCAACAGGGTAACGATTTCCATGGTTCATTATTGGACAAGTTGGGGTGCCTTCCTCCTCAGTCATGCCTTGGGTGATGATGTTCATAAGGGTGGCTTGAGAATGTGTATCTACTGTTTCTGCAAGATACACGAGCGTCATGCGGAGGTGATGACTCATTAAGGGGAATCCTGTCGATTTGGGAAGATGGTTGGGGCTTGTGTTGGGGTCTGAGTGGTCTGCTCAGTCATACCTCAAACATTGCAGATGTGGTTGGTGATGCTACCTGGCTGATCCTTCCATTAGTCATATGCTTGTCTCAAAGATCAGGTTGTGCATGTACAAAGGACAAACTAATCGAACAGAATTGAATGTTCGGGACGACGGTTTGGGCTTGTGTTGGGGTCTGAGTGGTCAGCTCAGTCATACCCCAAACAATGCAGATGTTGTTGGTGATGCTACATGGCTGATCCTTCCACTAGTCATA
Organism: Viscum album; assembly: GCA_963277665.1. Lineage (NCBI taxonomy): Eukaryota > Viridiplantae > Streptophyta > Magnoliopsida > Santalales > Viscaceae > Viscum > Viscum album. The sequence goes on along the minus strand of CAUJRU010001209.1, from coordinate 78,653 downwards.
TGCCTGTCTCAAAGATCAGGTCCCGCATGTAAAGGACAAACTAATCGAAAGATGGTGATACTGTGACGGGTCTCATTAAATCAGTGCCAGGGGTGACTTTCTCCTCGGTTATATCTCAAGCGAAGAATCCCCAGGTGGGTGAGCTCCACCTAGAAGACCCTCACTTGTCCCTTTGGAGTTCTCCCTGTTGGTAGTGGAATTTTTTTGGTGCTGATGTAGGGGCCCCGTCTATATGCTTGGGTTGAATTCTCTCGCACAATTGCGGTTCCGTCTTCCAAGGGCTTGCTAAAAAGACAATGCGATACTAGACAGATATAACTTGGATGGGATGATGATAGATGAGCATGGTTGGTGTCCTGGTTCTTGGTTAAAAGTTTCGCAACGGTGGTTGAGTTCTTTTGAATGGTGGGATGTGGGGGGTGCGGCGGGACATAGGGCCTCCGTTCCTGTCATGACTCCTTTTCCTCAACGTCCCTGGAGCGTTGTGGGTTCGTCTGCTTAAAATCTGCCTCATGGCGGTTGAGTTCCTTCGGAAGGTGGGATGTGGGAGGCATGGCGGTGGGACGCTGTAATTCCTTTTCCTCACCGGTGGGATGTGGGGGGCATTGGAAAGAATGGGTTTTTGCCCAGTCTCATGCCGTGCCCGCCTTTTTCCTCACCTTTCATGGAGCGTTGCGGTTCGGGCTTGCTTAAAAGGCCACCTGTCGGTGGCGGAGTTCCTTGGATGGTGGGATGTGGGAGGCATGGTGGGTTGGTGTTCCTTTGTCGTCCCTCGACGCTCCTGCCCTTCCCTCGCCTTCTCTAGAGCAGTGCGGCTTGGCTTGCTTAAAAGCCGCCTCAGGGTGGTTGAGTTGTTGCGGATGGTGGGATGTGGGAGGCGCGGCGGGATTGGGTTTTTGCCCCGTCCCCTGACGTGCCTGCCTTTTCCTCCCCGTCTGTGGAGCATTGCGGGCTGGGTGCTTAAATACCGCCTCACGGTTTGTGGGATCCTGTGGATGGTGGGATGTGGGCGGCGCGGCGGGACATAGGACCCCCGTACCTACCCTGACTCCTTTTCCTTGACGTCTCTTGAGCGTTGCTGGTTCGTCTGCTTAAAAGCTGCCTCATGGCGGTTGAGTTCCTACGGAATGTGAGATGTGGGAGGCACGGCGGGATGGGGGTTTCCCTCCTCATCCCCTGACGTTCCTACCTTTTTCCTCACTGGTGGGATGTGGGGGGTATGGGCGGGATTGGGTTGTTTCCCCGTCCTGTCGTACCCACCTTTTTCCTCACCTTTCATGGAGCGTTGCGGGTCGGGCTATGCTTAAAAGCCACCGAGTGTGGTTGAGTTCTTGCAGATGTTGGGATGTGGGAGGCATGGTGGGATTGGGTTCCTTTGTCGTCCCTTGCTGTACCGCCTTTTCCTCACCTTCTCTGGAGCGTTGTGGAATTTTGGTAGTGGTTCAAGCGCGAAACTGTCGGTATCACCAGGATGCAAGAGCGTGCTCCTAAATTTCTCATTCAGCGATATTTCATGCGAACCATAGCAAGCTGCCTTGGGCAATGATTGGTGGGAGTGCTTTGCTCAACGCATTGTCGGGGCCACGTGCGAGTTATTTGGGTCCTAAGAAACTCACACCAACAGGGTGACGATTTCCATGGTTCATTATTGGACAAGTTGGGGTGCCTTCCTCCTCAGTCATGCCTTGGGTGATGATGTTCATAAGGGTGGCTTGAGAATGTGTATCTACTGTTTCTGCAAGATACACGAGCGTCATGCGGAGGTGATGACTCATTAAGGGGAATCCTGTCGATTTGGGAAGATGGTTGGGGCTTGTGTTGGGGTCTGAGTGGTCTGCTCAGTCATACCTCAAACATTGCAGATGTGGTTGGTGATGCTACCTGGCTGATCCTTCCATTAGTCATATGCTTGTCTCAAAGATCAGGTTGTGCATGTACAAAGGACAAACTAATCGAACAGAATTGAATGTTCGGGACGACGGTTTGGGCTTGTGTTGGGGTCTGAGTGGTCAGCTCAGTCATACCCCAAACAATGCAGATGTTGTTGGTGATGCTACATGGCTGATCCTTCCACTAGTCATATGCCTGTCTCAAAGATCAGGTCCCGCATGTAAAGGACAAACTAATCGAAAGATGGTGATACTGTGACGGGTCTCATTAAATCAGTTCCAGGGGTGACTTTCTCCTCGGTTATATCTCAAGCGAAGAATCCCCAGGTGGGTGAGCTCCACCTAGAAGACCCTCACTTGTCCCTTTGGAGTTCTCCCTGTTGGTAGTGGAATTTTTTTGGTGCTGATGTAGGGGCCCCGTCTATATGCTTGGGTTGAATTCTCTCGCACAATTGCGGTTCCGTCTTCCAAGGGCTTGCTAAAAAGACGATGCGATACTAGACAGATATAACTTGGATGGGATGATGATAGATGAGCATGGTTGGTGTCCTGGTTCTTGGTTAAAAGTTTCTCAACGGTGGTTGAGTTCTTTTGAATGGTGGGATGTGGGGGGTGCGGCGGGACATAGGGCCTCCGTTCCTGTCATGACTCCTTTTCCTCAACGTCCCTGGAGCGTTGTGGGTTCGTCTGCTTAAAATCTGCCTCATGGCGGTTGAGTTCCTTCGGAAGGTGGGATGTGGGAGGCATGGCGGTGGGACGCTGTAATTCCTTTTCCTCACCGGTGGGATGTGGGGGGCATTGGAAAGAATGGGTTTTTGCCCAGTCTCATGCCGTGCCCGCCTTTTTCCTCACCTTTCATGGAGCGTTGCGGTTCGGGCTTGCTTAAAAGGCCACCTGTCGGTGGCGGAGTTCCTTGGATGGTGGGATGTGGGAGGCATGGTGGGTTGGTGTTCCTTTGTCGTCCCTCGACGCTCCTGCCCTTCCCTCGCCTTCTCTAGAGCAGTGCGGCTTGGCTTGCTTAAAAGCCGCCTCAGGGTGGTTGAGTTGCTGCGGATGGTGGGATGTGGGAGGCGCGGCGGGATTGGGTTTTTGTCCCGTCCCCTGACGTGCCTGCCTTTTCCTCCCCGTCTGTGGAGCATTGCGGGCTGGGTGCTTAAATACCGCCTCACGGTTTGTGGGATCCTGTGGATGGTGGGATGTGGGCGGCGCGGCGGGACATAGGACCCCCGTACCTACCATGACTCCTTTTCCTCGACGTCTCTTGAGCGTTGCTGGTTCGTCTGCTTAAAAGCTGGCTCATGGCGGTTGAGTTCCTACGGAATGTGAGATGTGGGAGGCACGGCGGGATGGGGGTTTCCCTCCTCATCCCCTGACGTTCCTACCTTTTTCCTCACTGGTGGGATGTGGGGGGTATGGGCGGGATTGGGTTGTTTCCCCGTCCTGTCGTACCCACCTTTTTCCTCACCTTTCATGGAGCGTTGCGGGTCGGGCTATGCTTAAAAGCCACCGAGTGTGGTTGAGTTCTTGCAGATGTTGGGATGTGGGAGGCATGGTGGGATTGGGTTCCTTTGTCGTCCTTTGCTGTACCTGCCTTTTCCTCACCTTCTCTGGAGCGTTGTGGGATTTTGGTAGTGGTTCGAGCGCGAAACTGTCGGTATCACCAGGATGAGAGACCGTGCTCCTAAATTTCCCATTCAGTGATATTCCATGCGAACCGTAGCAAGCTTCCTTGGGCAGTGATTTGCGGGAGTGCTTTGCCCAACG
>CAUJRU010001209.1:45000-65000 GCA_963277665.1 Viscum album | reverse complement strand
TCTTTCATGAGCTGGGGTGCCCTCTGGGTGGTCTAAACCACTCAGTATGTCTCCTCGTCAGTGCTGATGTTTCCTGGTGGGATAGCTGTAAATGCATAAATGTCTCTTTAGGGGGGTAGTGGTCGGCGACCCCCCCTGGGCGTGGGTCTTGTCCTGCGTGCCTCGAGCCACCCAGTGACATGCCCACGGACATGGAAAAATGGCCTCTAGACAATGCCATCAATGCGTGATGATTCGTCCGGTGCTTGGGGCTTGTCTTCTCCGGGGTAGTGCGCCTTAAAAGCTTTGACAATGAGCCGGGGTTCGTCGCGTGTGAGGTCCTACGTACCGACAATCGCGTGGAGACAATGCCATCCGAGTGAGACGATTTGAAGGGGCCTCGAGGCTTGTCTTGGTGGATGCGGGGTGCCTTGAAAGGAAGGATGCCGAGCTGGGGTTTGTCATATGTTGTTGGGTTCGGTATGTAACGACACCGACCACCTAAAGAGAATTCATTTCATGCGTGAGGACCCACTCTGGACATGGGGTCTGTCTTCTCGGCGGTGGTCGACGATACGCGGGAAGGATGCCATGACGTGTCGGCGGCCTTCACGTGCCTAAGGGGTCACGTCGGTTGCCGTTCCTATGGTTTCATAGCTCTTTTAGGGCAACACGTGTTGTCTTTCATGCGCTGCGGTTCCCTCTGGGTGGTCTGAACCACTCAGTATGTCTCCTCGTCAGTGCTGATGTTTCCTGGTGGGAGAGCTGGAAATGCAGAAATGTCTCTTTAGGGGGGGAGTGGTCGGCGACCCCCCCTGGGCGTGGGTCTTGTCCTGCGTGCCCAGAGCCACCCAGTGACATGCCCACAGACATGGAAAAATGGCCTCTAGATGATTCCTCCTGTGCTTGGGGCTTGTCTTGCCCGCGGTAGTGCCCCATAAAAGCGATGACAATGAGACGGGGTTCGTCGCGTGTCAGGTCCGACGAACTGACAATCGCGTGGAGACAAAGCCATCCGAGTGAGACGATTTGAAGTGGCCTCGGGGCATGTCTTGGTGGATGCGACGTGCCTTGAAAGGAAGGACGTCGAGGTGGGGTTTTTCATATGTTGTTGGGTCCTGTATGTAATTACAATTACCACCTAAAGAGAATTCTTTTCATGAGTGAGGACCCGCTCTGGACATGGGGCGTGTCTTCTCGGCGGTGATCGACGATACGCGGGATGGATGCCATGACTTGTCGGTGGCCTTCATGTGCATAAGGGGTCACGTCGGTGGCCCTTCCTATGGTTTCATAGCTCTTTTAGGGCAACACGTGTTGTCTTTCATGCGCTGTGGTGCCCTCAGGGTGGTCTAAACCCATCAGTATGTCTCCTCGTCAGTGTTGATGTTTCCTGGTGGGATAGCTGGAAATGCATAAATGTCTCTTTAGGGGGGGAGTGGTCGGCGACCCCCCTGGGCGTGGGTCTTGTCCTGCGTGCCTAGAGCCACCCAATGACATGCCCAGTGACATGGAAAATGGCATCGACGCAATGCCCTGAATTCCTGATGATTCTTCCCGTGCTAGGGTCTTGTCTTGCCCGAGGTGGTGCGCCATAAAACCGATGACAATGAGATGGGTGGGGTTTGTCGCCTGTGAGATCCTACGGACTGACAATCGCGTCCAGACAATGGAATCCTAGTGAGGCGATTTGAAGGGGCCTCGGGGCCCGTCTTGGTGCGTGCGGCGTGCCTTGAAAGGAAGGACGTTGAGGTGGGGTTTGTCATATGTTGTTGTGTCCGGTATGTAAAGACAATGACCACCTAAAGAGAATTCATTTCATGCGTGAGGACCCGCTCTGGACATGGGTCCTGTCTCCTCGGCGGTGTTGGACGATACGCGGGACGGATGCCATGACGTGTCGGCGGCCTTCATGTGCCTAAGGGGCCACGTCGGTGTCCCTTCCTATGGTTTCATAGCCCTTTTAGGGCAACACGTGTTGCCTTTCATGCGCTGCGGTTCCCTCTGGGTGGTCTAAACCACTCAGTATGTCTCCTCGTCAGTGTTGATGTTTCCTGGTGGAATAGCTGGAAATGCATAAATGTCTCTTTAGGGGGGGAGTGGTCGGCGACCCCCCCTGGGCGTGGGTCTTGTCCTGCGTGCCGAGAGCCACCCACAGACATGCCCAGTGACATGGAAAATGGCATCGACGCAATGCCATGAATTCCTGATGATTCGTCCCGTGCTTGGGGCTTGTCTTGCCCGAGGTAGTGCGCCCTAAAAACGATGGCAATGAGACGGGGTTTGTCGCATGTGCGATCCTGCGGACTGACAGTCGCGTCCAGACAATGGCATCCGAGTGAGACGATTTGAAGGGGCCTCAGGGCCCGTCTTGGTGCATGCGGCGTGCCTTGAAAGGAAGGACGTCGAGGTGGGGTTTTTCATATGTTGTCGTGTCCCGTATGTAATGACAATGACCACCTAAAGAGAATTCATTTCATGCGCGAGGACCCGCTCTGGACATGGGGCCTGTCTTCTCGGCGGCGTTGGATGCTACCCGCGACGAATGCTACTACGTGTCGGCGGCCTTGATGTGCCTAAGGGGTCACATCAGTGGCTGTTCCTATGGTTTCATATCTCTTTTAGGGCAACACGTGTTGTCTTTCATGCGCTGTGGTGCCCACAGGGTTGTCTAAACCCATCAGTATGTCTCCTCGTCAGTGCTGATGTTTCCTGGTGGGACAGCTGGAAATGCATAAATGTCTCTTTAGGGGGGGAGTGGTCGGCGACCCCCCCTGGGCGTGGGTCTTGTCCTGCGTGCCCAGAGCCACCCAGTGACATGCCCACGGACATGGAAAAACAGCCTCCGGACAAAGCAAAGACAGCTTGATGATTCGTCCGGTGCTTGGGGCTTGTCTTGTTCGAGGTAGTGCGCCATAAAAGTGATGACAATGAGCCGGGTTTCGTCGCGTGTCAGGTCCTCCGTACTGACAATCAGGTGGAGACAACGCCATCCGGGTGAGAGGATTTGAAGGGGCCTCAGGGCTTGCCTTGGTGGATGCGGTGTGCCTTGAATGGAAGGACAATGAGGTGGGGTTTGTCATATGTTGTTGGGTCCGGTATGTAATGACAATGACCGCCTAAAGAGAATTCCTTTCATGCGTGGGGACCCGCTCTGGACATGGGGCGTGTCTTCGCTGTGGTGATGGACGATACGTGGGACGGATGCCATGACGTGTCGGCGGCCTTCATGTGCCTAAGGGGTCACGTCGGTGGCCCTTCCTATGGTTTCATAGCTCTTTTAGGGCAACACGTGTTGCCTTTCATGCGCTGCCCTGCCCTCAGGGTGGTCTAAACCCATCAGTATGTCTCCTCGTCGGTGTTGATGTTTCCTGGTGGAATAGCTGGAAATGCATAAATGTCTCTTTAGGGGGGGAGTGGTCGGCGACCCCCCCGGGCGTGGGTCTTGTCTTGCGTGCCTAGAGCCACCCAATGTGATGCCCATTGACATGCAAAATGACATCGACGTAATGCCATGAATGCCTGATGATTCGTCCCGTGCTTGGGGCTTGTCTTGCCCGAGGTAGTGCGCCATAAAAACGATGACAATGGGATGGTGTTTGTCGCCTTCGAGATCCTGCGGACTGACAGTCGCGTTCAGACAATGGCATCCGAGTGAGACGATTTGAAGGGGTCTCGGGGCCCGTCTTGGTGCATGCGGCGTTTCTTGAAAGGAAGGACGTCGAGGTGGGGTTTGTCACATGTTGTTGTGTTCGGAATGTAAAGACAATGACCGCCTAAAGATAATTCATTTCATGCGCGGGGACCCGCTCTGGACATGGGTCCTGTCTTCTCGGCGGTGTTGGATGATACCCGGGACGGATGCCATGACGTGTCGGCGGCCTTCGTGTGCCTAAGGGGTCACTTTGGTGGCTGTTCGTATGGATTCGTAGCTCTTTAAGGGCAACACGTGCTGTCTTTCATGCGTTGTGGTGCCCATTGGGTTGTCTGAACCCATCAGTATGTGTCCTCGTCAGTGCTGATGTTTCCTGGTGGGACAGCTGGAAATGCATAAATGTCTCTTTAGGGGGGGAGTGGTCGGCGACCCCCCCTGGGCGTGGGTCTTGTCCTGCGTGCCCAGAGCCACCCAGTGACATGCCCACGAACATGGAAAAACGACCTCCAGACAAATCCATGAAAGCTTGATTATTCGTACGGTGCTTGGGGCTTGTCTTGTCTGAGGTAATGCGTCATAAAAGTGATGACAATGAGCCGGGGTGCGTCGCGTGTCAGGTCCGACGTACTGACAATCACGTGGAGACAACGCCATCCGAGTGGGACGATTTGAAGGGACCTCGGGTCTTGCCTTGGTGGATGCGGTGTGCCTTGCAAGGAAGGACGACGTGGTGGGGTTTGTCATATGTTGTTGGGTACGGTATGTATTGACAATGACCGCCTAAAGATAATTCCTTTGAGGCGTGAGGACCAGCTCTGGACATGGGGCGTGTCTTCTCTGCGGTGATGGACGAGACGCGGGGCGGATGCCATGACGTGTCGGCGGCCTTCATGTGCCTAAGGGGTCACGTCGGTGGCCCTTCCTATGGTTTCATAGCTCTTTTAGGGCAACCCGTGTTGTCTTTCATGCACTGCAGTGCCCTTAGGGTGGTCTAAACCCATCAGTATGTCTCCTCGTCACTGTTGATGTTTCCTGGTGGTATAGCTGGAAATGCATAAATGTCTCTTTAGGGGGGGAGTGGTCGGCGACCCCCCCTGGGCGTGGGTCTTGTCCTGCGTGCCTAGAGCCACCCAATGACATGCCGAGTGACATGGAAAATGGCATCGACGCAGTGCCACGAATTCCTGATGATTCGTCTCGTGCTTGGGGCTTGTCTTGCCCGAGGTAGTGCGCCCTAAAAACGATGACAATGAGATGGGGTTTGTCGCATGTGTGATCCTGCGGACTGACAGTCGTGTCCAGACAATGGCATCCGAGTGAGACGATTTGAAGGGGCCTCGAGGCCCGTCTTGGTGCGTGTGGCGTGCCTTGAAAGGAAGGACGTTGCGGTGGGGTTTGTCATCTGTTGTCGTGTCCCGTATGTAATGACAATGACCACCTAAAGAGAATTCATTTCATGCGTGAGGACCCTCTCTGGACATGGGGCCTGTCTTCTCGGCGGTGTTGGACGCTACCCGGGATGAATGCTACTACGTGTCGGCGGCCTTCATGTGCCTAAGGGGTCACATCGGTGGCTGTTCCTACGGTTTCATATATCTTTTAGGGCAACACGTGTTGACTTTCATGCGCTGTGGTGCCCACAGGGTTGTCTAAACCCTCCAGTATGTCTCCTCGTCAGTGCTGATGTTTCCTGGTGGGACAGCTGGAAAGGCATAAATGTCTCTTTAGGGGGGGAGTGGTCGGCGACCCCCCCTGGGCGTGGGTCTTGTCCTGCGTGCCCAGAGCCACCTAGTGACATGCCCACGGACATGGAAAAATGGCCTCCAGACAAATCCATGAAAGCTTGAGGATTCATACGGTGCTTGGGGCTTGTCTTGTCTGAGGTAATGCGCCATAAAAGTGATGACAATGAGCCGGGGTGCGTCGCGTGTCAGGTCCGAGGTACTGACAATCACGTGGAGACAACGCCACCCGAGTGGGACGATTTGAAGGGGCATCGGGGCTTGCCTTGGAGGATGCGGTGTGCCTTGCAAGGAAGGACGACGTGGTGGGGTTTGTCATATGTTGTTGGGTACGGTATGTAATGACAATGACCGCCTAAAGATAATTCATTTCATGCGTGAGGACCCGCTCTGGACATGGGGCGTGTCTTCTCTGCGGTGATGGACGAGACGCGGGACGGATGTCATGACGTGTCGGCGGCCTTCATGTGCCTAAGGGGTCACGTCGGTGGCCCTTCCTATGGTTTCATAGCTCTTTTAGGGCAACCCGTGTTGTCTTTCATGCACTGCGGTGCCCTTAGGGTGGTCTAAACCCCTCAGTATGTCTCCTCGTCACTTTTGATGTTTCCTGGTGGAATAGCTGGAAACGCATAAATGTCTCTTTAGGGGGGGAGTGGTCGGCGACCCCCCCTGGGCGTGGGTCTTGTCCTGCGTGCCTAGAGCCACCCGATGACATGCCCAGTGACATGGAAAATGGCATCGACGCAATGCCATGAATTCTTGATGATTCGTCCCGTGCTTGGGGCTTGTCTTTCCCGAGGTAGTGCGCCCTAAAAACGATGACAATGAGATGGGTTTTGTCGCATGTGTGATCTTGCGGGCTGACAGTCGTTTCCAGACAAAGGCATCCGAGTGAGACGATTTGAAGGGGCCTCGAGGCCCGTCTTGGTGCATGCGGTGTGCCTTGAAAGGAAGGACGTTGAGGTGTGGTTATTCATGTGTTTTCGTGTCCCGTATGTAATGATAATGACCACCTAAAGAGAATTCATTTCATGCGTGAGGACCCTCTCTGGACATGGGGCCTGTCTTCTCGGCGGTGTTGGACGCTACCCGGGATGGATGCTAGTACGTGATGGCGGCCTTGATGTGCCTAAGGGGTCACATTGGTGGCTATTCCTATGGTTTCATATCTCTTTTAGGGCAACACGTGTTGTCTTTCATGCGCTGTGGTGCCCACAGGGTTGTCTGAACCCATCAGTATGTCTCCTCGTCAGTGCTGATGTTTCCTGGTGGGACAGCTGGAAATGCATAAATGTCTCTTTAGGGGGGGAGTGGTCGGCGACCCCCCCTGGGCGTGGGTCTTGTCCTGTGTGCCCAGAGCCACCCAGTGACATGCCCACGGACATGGAAAAACGGCCTCCAGACGAATCCATGAAAGCCTGATGATTCGTACGGTGCTTGGGGCTTGTCTTGTCTGAGGTAATGCGCCATAAAAGTGATGACAATGAGCTGGGGTGCGTCGCGTGTCAGACCCACGCCGAGTGACGTGGAAAATGGCATCGACGCAATGCCAAGAATTCCTGATGATTTGTCCCGTGCTTCGGGCTTGTCTTGCCCGAGGTAGTGCGCCATAAAAACGATGACAATGAGATGGGGTTTGTCGCGTGTGTGAGGTCCGACGTACTGACGATCACGTGGAGACAACGGCATCCGAGTGAGACGATTTGAAGGGGCCTCGGGGCTTGCCTTGGTGGATGCGGTGTGCCTTGCAAGGAAGGACGATGTGGTGGGGTTTGTCATATGTTGTTGGGTACGGTATGTATTGACAATGACCACCTAAAGATAATTCCTTTGAGGCGTGAGGACTCGCTCTGGACATGGGGCGCGTCTTCTCTGCGGTGATGGACGAGACGCGGGACGGATGCCATGACGTGTCGGCGGCCTTCATGTGCCTAAGGGGTCACGTCGGTGGCCCTTCCTATGGTTTCATAGCTCTTTTAGGGCAACCCGTGTTGTCTTTCATGCACTGCGGTGCCCTTAGGGTGGTCTAAACCCATCAGTATGTCTCCTCGTCACTGTTGATGTTTCCTGGTGGTATAGCTGGAAATGCATAAATGTCTCTTTAGGGGGGGAGTGGTCGGCGACCCCCCCTGGGCGTGGGTCTTGTCCTGCGTGCCTAGAGCCACCCACTGACATGCCGAGTGACATGGAAAATGGCATCGACGCAGTGCCATGAATTTCTGATGATTCGTCCCGTGCTTGGGGCTTGTCTTGCCCGAGGTAGTGCGCCCTAAAAACGATGACAATGAGATGGGGTTTGTCGCATGTGTGATCCTGCGGACTGACAGTCGTGTCCAGACAATGGCATCCGAGTGAGACGATTTGAAGGGGCCTCGAGGCCCGTCTTGGTGCGTGTGGCGTGCCTTGAAAGGAAGGACGTTGCGGTGGGGTTTGTCATCTGTTGTCGTGTCCCGTATGTAATGACAATGACCACCTAAAGAGAATTCATTTCATGCGTGAGGACCCTCTCTGGACATGGGGCCTGTCTTCTCGGCGGTGTTGGACGCTACCCGGGATGAATGCTACTACGTGTCGGCGGCCTTCATGTGCCTAAGGGGTCACATCGGTGGCTGTTCCTATGGTTTCATATATCTTTTAGGGCAACACGTGTTGTCTTTCATGCGCTGTGGTGCCCACAGGGTTGTCTAAACCCGTTAGTATGTCTCCTCGTCAGTGCTGATGTTTCCTGGTGGGACAGCTGAAAATGCATAAATGTCTCTTTAGGGGGGGAGTGGTCGGCGACCCCCCCTGGGCGTGGGTCTTGTCCTGCGTGCCCAGAGCCACCTAGTGACATGCCCACGGACATGGAAAAATGGCCTCCAGACAAATCCATGAAAGCTTGAGGATTCATACGGTGCTTGGGGCTTGTCTTGTCTGAGGTAATGCGCCATAAAAGTGATGACAATGAGCCGGGGTGCGTCGCGTGTCAGGTCCGACGTACTGACAATCACGTGGAGACAACGCCACCCGAGTGGGACGATTTGAAGGGGCATCGGGGCTTGCCTTGGAGGATGCGGTGTGCCTTGCAAGGAAGGACGACGTGGTGGGGTTTGTCATATGTTGTTGGGTACGGTATGTAATGACAATGACCGCCTCAAGATAATTCCTTTCATGCGTGAGGACCCGCTCTGGACATGGGGCGTGTCTTCTCTGCGGTGATGGACGAGACGCGGGACGGATGCCATGACGTGTCGGCGGCCTTCATGTGCCTAAGGGGTCACGTCGGTGGCCCTTCCTATGGTTTCATAGCTCTTTTAGGGCAACCCGTGTTGTCTTTCATGCACTGCGGTGCCCTTAGGGTGGTCTAAACCCATCAGTATGTCTCCTCGTCACTGTTGATGTTTCCTGGTGGAATAGCTGGAAATGCATAAATGTCTCTTTAGGGGGGGGAGTGGTCGGCGACCCCCCCTGGGCGTGGGTCTTGTCCTGCGTGCCTAGAGCCACCCGATGACATGCCCAGTGACATGGAAAATGGCATGGACGCAATGCCATGAATTCTCGATGATTCGTCCCGTGCTTGGGGCTTGTCTTTCCCGAGGTAGTGCGCCCTAAAAACGATGACAACGAGATGGGGTTTGTCGCATGTGTGATCTTGCGGGCTGATAGTCGTTTCCAGACAATGGCATCCGAGTGAGACGATTTGAAGGGGCCTCGAGGCCCGTCTTGGTGCATGCGGCGTGCCTTGAAGGGAAGGACGTTGAGGTGGGGTCATACCTCAAACATTGCAGATTTGGTTGGTGATGCAACCTTGTTGATCCTTCCATTAGTCATATGCTTGTCTCAAAGATCAGGTTGTGCATGTACAATGGACAAACTAATCGAACGGAATTGAATGTTCGGGACGACGGTTTGGGCTTGTGTTGGGGTCTGAGTGGTGAGCTCAGTCATACCTCAAACAATGCAGATGTTGTTGGTGATTCTACATGTCTGATCCTTCCACTAGTCATATGCTTGTCTCAAAGATCAGGTCCTGCATGATCAGTTGTGTGGGTTGATGGTTGCGCTTATGCGATTGTGTGGGAGTGGTGGATGGTTGTCAAGATACCGCGGTCTCCCTTTTTTGGGAAGGGAACGTTGGTCTCGTTGGCTCTAGGGGGTTGGGTATATCAATCCTTCCCTTGTGTCATGCATAGCGGGCTTTCCCTGCCTTCATGTGCTGCATTGTGATGCCTCTCGGGTTGCTTCCCTCGAGGCGTCACGGTCAGTTGTGTGGGTTGATGGTTGTGCTTACGCGATTGTGTGGGAGTGGTGGATGGTTGTCAAGATACTGCGGTCTCCCTTTTTTGGGAAGGGAACGTTGGTCTCGTTGGCTCTAGGGGGTTGGGTATATCAATCCTTCCCTTGTGTCATGCATAGCGGGCTTTCCCTGCCTTCATGTGCTGCATTGTGATGCCTCTCGGGTTGCTTCCCTCGAGGCGTCACGGTCAGTTGTGTGGGTTGATGGTTGTGCTTACGCGATTGTGTGGGAGTGGTGGATGGCTGTCAAGATACTGCGGTCTCCCTTTTTTGGGAAGGGAACGTTGGTCTCGTTGGCTCTAGGGGGTTGGGTATATAAATCCTTCCCTTGTGTCATGCATAGCGGGCTTTCCCTGCCTTCATGTGCTGCATTGTGATGTCTCTCGGGTTGCTTCCCTCGAGGCGTCACAGTCAGTTGTGTGGGTTGATGGTTGTGCTTACGCGATTGTGTGGGAGTGGTGGATGGTTGTCAAGATACTGCGGTCTCCCTTTTTTGGGAAGGGAACGTTGGTCTCCTTGGCTCTAGGGGGTTGGGTATATAAATCCTTCCCTTGTGTCATGCATAGCGGGCTTTCCCTGCCTTCATGTGCTGCATTGTGATGCCTCTGGGGTTGCTTCCCTTGAGGCGTCACGGTCAGTTGTGTGGGTTGATGGTTGTGCTTACGCGATTGTGTGGGAGTGGTGGATGGTTGTCAAGATACTGCGGTCTCCCTTTTTTGGGAAGGGAACGTTGGTCTCCTTGGCTCTAGGGGGTTGGGTATATAAATCCTTCCCTTGTGTCATGCATAGCGGGCTTTCCCTGCCTTCATGTGCTGCATTGTGATGTCTCTCGGGTTGCTTCCCTCGAGGTGTCACAGTCAGTTGTGTGGGTTGATGGTTGTGCTTACGCGATTGTGTGGGAGTGGTGGATGGTTGTCAAGATACTGCGGTCTCCCTTTTTTGGGAAGGGAACGTTGGTCTCCTTGGCTCTAGGGGGTTGGGTATATAAATCCTTCCCTTGTGTCATGCATAGCGGGCTTTCCCTGCCTTCATGTGCTGCATTGTGATGCCTCTCGGGTTGCTTCCCTTGAGGCGTCACGGTCAGTTGTGTGGGTTGATGGTTGTGCTTACGCGATTGTGTGGGAGTGGTGGATGGTTGTCAAGATACTGCGGTCTCCCTTTTTTGGGAAGGGAACGTTGGTCTCGTTGGCACCCTCATCCGTAAGTGGGGGATTAATTTCTCCTCGCTTTCATTTGGTCCTTGTGCATGTTTCCATGTGAATGATGGAACACGGTTTGGCTTGGTTGGATATCCGTTGAGAACACTAGTCAAATGCTTGTCTCAAAGATCAGTCTGTGCATGTACAGGGACAAACTAACCGAAAGATGGTGATATTGTGAAGGGTCTCATTAAATCAGTGACAAGTTTGACGTTCTCCTCGGTTATACATCAAGCGAAGAATGTGTATCTATTGTTTCGACAAGATACACGAGCGTCGTCACGCAGAGGTGATGACTCATTAAGGGGAATCCTGTCGATTTGGGAAGATGGTTTGGGCTTGTGTTGGGGTCTGAGTGGTTTGCTCAGTCATACCTCAAACATTGCAGATGTGGTTGGTGATGCTACCTGGCTGATCCTTCCATTAGTCATATGCTTGTCCCAAAGATCAGGTGGTGCATGTACAAAGGAAAAACTAATCGAATGGAATTGAATGTTCGGGACGACGGTTTGGGCTTGTGTTGGGGTCTGAGTGGTTAGCTCAGTCATACCTCAAACAATGCAGATGTTGTTGGTGATGCTACATGGCTGATCCTTCAACTAGTCATATGCTTGACTCAAAGATCAGGTCCCGCATGTACAAAGACAAACTAATCGAAAGATGGTGATACTGTGATGGGTCTCATTAAATTAGTGCCAGGGCTGACTTTCTCCTCAGTTATACATCAAGAGAAGAATCCCCAGGTGGGTGAGCTCCACCTAGAAGACCCTCACTTGTCCCTTCGGAGTTCTCCCTGTTGGTAGTGGAATTTTGTCAGTTATGATATACGGGCCCTGTTTATATGCTTGGGTTGAATTCTCTCGCACAATTGCGGTATTGAGCATCATGCAGAGGTGATGACTCATTAATTGGGTTCCTGTCGATTTGGAAAGACGGTTTGGGCTTGTGTTGGGGTCTGAGTGGTCTGCTCAGTCATACCTCAAACATTGCAGATGTGGTTGGTGATGCAACCTGGCTGATCCTTCCATTAGTCATATGCTTGTCCCAAAGATCAGGTTGTGCATGTACAAAGGACAAACTAATGGAACGGAATTGAATGTTCGGGATGATGGTTTGGGCTTGTGTTGGGGTCTGAGTGGTGAGCTCAGTCATACCTCAAACAATGCAGATGTTGTTGGTGATGCTACATGGCTGATCCTTCTACTAGTCATATGCTTGTCTCAAAGATCAGGTTGTGCATGATCAGTTGTGTGGGTTGATGGTTGCCCTTATGCGATTGTGTGGAAGTGGTGGATGGTTGTCAAGATACTGCGGTCTCCCTTTTTTGGGAATGGAACGTTGGTCTCGTTGGCGCTAGGGGGTTGGGTATATCAATCCTTCCCTTGTGTCATGCATAGCGGGCTTTCCCTGCCTTCATGTGCTGCATTGTGATGCCTCTCGGGTTGCTTCCCTCGAGGCGTGACGGTCAGTTGTGTGGGTTGATGGTTGTGCTTACGCGATTGTGTGGGAGTGGTGGATGGTTGTCAAGATACTGCGGTCTCCCTTTTTTGGGAAGGGAACGTTGGTCTCGTTGGCACCCTCATCCGTAAGTGGGGGTTTAATTTCTCCTCGCTTTCATTTGGTCCTTGTACATGTTTCCATGTGAATGATGGAACACGGTTTGGCTTGGTTGGATATCCGATGAGAACACTAGTCATATGCTTGTCTCAAAGATCAGTCTGTGCATGTACAGGGACAAACTAACCGAAAGATGGTGATACTGTGAAGGGTCTCATTAAATCAGTGACAAGTTTGACGTTCTCCTCGGTTATACATCAAGCGAAGAATGTGTATCTATTGTTTTTGCAAGATACACGAGCGTCATACAGAGGTGATGACTAATTAAGGGGAAACATGTCGATTTGGGAAGATGGTTTGGGCTTGTGTTGGGGTCTGAGTGGTTTGCTCAGTCATACCTCAAACATTGCAGATGTGGTTGGTGATGCTACCTGGCTGATCCTTCCATTAGTCATATGCTTGTATCAAAGATCAGGTCGTGCATGTACAAAGGACAAACTAATCGAATGGAATTGAATGCTCGGGACGACGGTTTAGGCTTGTGTTGGGGTCTGAGTGGTCTGCTCAGTCATACCTCAAACATTGCAGATGTGGTTAGTGACGCTACATGGGTGATCCTTCCACTAGTCATATGCGTGTCTCAAAGATCAGGTCCTGCATGTACAAGGACAAACTAATCGAAAGATGGTGATACTGTGAAGGGTCTCATTAAATCAGTGACACGGCTGACTTTCTCCTCGGTTATACATCAAGCGAAGAATCCCCAGGTGGGTGAGCTCCACCTAGAAGAACCTCACTTGTCCCTTTGGAGTTCTCCCTGTTGGTAGTGGAATTTTGTTGGTGCTGATGTAAGGGCCCCGTCTATATGCTTGGGTTGAATTCTCTCGCACAATTTTGGTTTCGGGTTCCAAGGGCTTGCTAAAAAGACGATGCGATACTAGACAGATATAACTTGGATGGGATGATGATAGATGAGCATGGTTGGTGTCCTGGTTCTTGGTTAAAAGTTTCGCAACGGTGGTTGAGTTCTTTTGAATGGTGGGATGTGGGGGGTGCGGCGGGACATAGGGCCTCCGTTCCTGTCATGACTCCTTTTCCTCAACGTCCCTGGAGCGTTGTGGGTTCGTCTGCTTAAAATCTGCCTCATGGCGGTTGAGTTCCTTCGGAAGGTGGGATGTGGGAGGCATGGCGGTGGGACGCTGTAATTCCTTTTCCTCACCGGTGGGATGTGGGGGGCATTGGAAAGAATGGGTTTTTGCCCAGTCTCATGCCGTGCCCGCCTTTTTCCTCACCTTTCATGGAGCGTTGCGGTTCGGGCTTGCTTAAAAGGCCACCTGTTGGTGGCGGAGTTCCTTGGATGGTGGGATGTGGGAGGCATGGTGGGTTGGTGTTCCTTTGTCGTCCCTCGACGCTCCTGCCCTTCCCTCGCCTTCTCTAGAGCAGTGTGGCTCTGCTTGCTTAAAAGCTGCCTCAGGGCGGTTGAGTTGCTGCGGATGGTGGGATGTGGGGGGCGCGGCGGGATTGGGTTTTTGCCCCGTCCCCTGACGTGCCTGCCTTTTCCTCCCCGTCTGTGGAGCATTGCGGGCTGGGTGCTTAAATACCGCCTCACGGTTTGTGGGATCCTGTGGATGGTGGGATGTGGGCGGCGCGGCGGGACATAGGACCCCCGTACCTACCATGACTCCTTTTCCTCGACGTCTCTTGAGCGTTGCTGGTTCGTCTGCTTAAAAGCTGCCTCATGGCGGTTGAGTTCCTACGGAATGTGAGATGTGGGAGGCACGGCGGGATGGGGGTTTCCCTCCTCATCCCCTGACGTTCCTACCTTTTTCCTCACTGGTGGGATGTGGGGGGTATGGGTGGGATTGGGTTGTTTCCCCGTCCTGTCGTACCCACCTTTTTCCTCACCTTTCATGGAGCGTTGCGGGTCGGGCTTTGCTTAAAATCCACTGATTGTGGTTGAGTTCTTGCAGATGTTGGGATGTGGGAGGCATGGTGGGATTGGGTTCCTTTGTCGTCCCTTGCTGTACCGCCTTTTCCTCACCTTCTCTGGAGCGTTGTGGAATTTTGGTAGTGGTTCAAGCGCGAAACTGTCGGTATCACCAGGATGCGAGAGCGTGCTCCTAAATTTCTCATTCAGTGATATTCCATGCGAACCATAGCAAGCTGCCTTGGGCAATGATTGGTGGGAGTGCTTTGCTCAACGCATTGTCGGGGCCACGTGCGAGTTATTTGGGTCCTAAGAAACTCACACCAACAGGGTAACGATTTCCATGGTTCATTATTGGACAAGTTGGGGTGCCTTCCTCCTCAGTCATGCCTTGGGTGATGATGTTCATAAGGGTGGCTTGAGAATGTGTATCTACTGTTTCTGCAAGATACACGAGCGTCATGCAGAGGTGATGACTAATTAAGGGGAAACATGTCGATTTGGGAAGAGATGGTTCGGGCTTGTGTTGGGGTCTGAGTGGTCTGCTCAGTCATACCTCAAACATTGCAGATGTGGTTGGTGATGGTACCCGGTTGATCTTTCCATTAGTCATATTATTGTCTCAAAGATCAGGCTGTGCATGTACGAAGGACAAACTAATCGAATGGAATTGAATGCTCGGGACGACGGTTTGGGCTTGTGTTGGGGTCTGAGTGGTCTGCTCAGTCATACCTCAAACATTGCAGATGTGGTTGGTGATGCTACATGGTTGATCCTTCCACTAGTCATATGCCTGTCTCAAAGATCAGGTCCCGCATGTAAAGGACAAACTAATCGAAAGATGGTGATACTGTGACGGGTCTCATTAAATCAGTGCCAGGGCTGACTTTCTCCTCGGTTATACCTCAAGCGAAGAATCCCCAGGTGGGTGAGCTCCACCTTGAAGACCCTCACTTGTCCCTTTGGAGTTCTCCCTGTTGGTAGTGGAATTTTGTTGGTGCTGATGTACGGGCCCCGTCTATATGCTTGGGTTGAATTCTCTCGCACAATTTTGGTTTCGGGTTCCAAGGGCTTGCTAAAAAGACGATGCGATACTAGACAGATATAACTTGGATGGGATGATGATAGATGAGCATGGTTGGTGTCCTGGTTCTTGGTTAAAAGTTTCGCAACGGTGGTTGAGTTCTTTTGAATGGTGGGATGTGGGGGGTGCGGCGGGACATAGGGCCTCTGTTCCTGTCATGACTCCTTTTCCTCAACGTCCCTGGAGCGTTGTGGGTTCGTCTGCTTAAAATCTGCCTCACGGCGGTTGAGTTCCTTCGGAAGGTGGGATGTGGGAAGCATGGCGGTGGGACGCTGTAATTCCTTTTCCTCACCGGTGGGATGTGGGGGGCATTGGAAAGAATGGGTTTTTGCCCAGTCTCATGCCGTGCCCGCCTTTTTCCTCACCTTTCATGGAGCGTTGCGGTTCGGGCTTGCTTAAAAGGCCACCTGTTGGTGGCGGAGTTCCTTGGATGGTGGGATGTGGGAGGCATGGTGGGTTGGTGTTCCTTTGTCGTCCCTCGACGCTCCTGCCCTTCCCTCGCCTTCTCTAGAGCAGTGCGGCTTTGCTTGCTTAAAAGCTGCCTCAGGGTGGTTGAGTTGCTGCGGATGGTGGGATGTGGGGGGCGCGGCGGGATTGGGTTTTTGCCCCGTCCCCTGACGTGCCTGCCTTTTCCTCCCCGTCTGTGGAGCATTGCGGGCTGGGTGCTTAAATACCGCCTCACGGTTTGTGGGATCCTGTGGATGGTGGGATGTGGGCGGCGCGGCGGGACATAGGACCCCCGTACCTACCATGACTCCTTTTCCTCGACGTCTCTTGAGCGTTGCTGGTTCGTCTGCTTAAAAGCTGCCTCATGGCGGTTGAGTTCCTACGGAATGTGAGATGTGGGAGGCACGGCGGGATGGGGGTTTCCCTCCTCATCCCCTGACGTTCCTACCTTTTCCCTCACTGGTGGGATGTGGGGGGTATGGGCGGGATTGGGTTGTTTCCCCGTCCTGTCGTACCCACCTTTTTCCTCACCTTTCATGGAGCGTTGCGGGTCGGGCTTTGCTTAAAATCCACTGAGTGTGGTTGAGTTCTTGCAGATGTTGGGATGTGGGAGGCATGGTGGGATTGGGTTCCTTTGTCGTCCCTTGCTGTACCGCCTTTTCCTCACCTTCTCTGGAGCGTTGTGGAATTTTGGTAGTGGTTCAAGCGCGAAACTGTCGGTATCACCAGGATGCGAGAGCGTGCTCCTAAATTTCTCATTCAGCGATATTCCATGCGAACCATAGCAAGCTGCCTTGGGCAATGATTGGTGGGAGTGCTTTGCTCAACGCATTGTCGGGGCCACGTGCGAGTTATTTGTGTCCTAAGAGACTCACACCAACAGGGTAACGATTTCCATGGTTCATTATTGGACAAGTTGGGGTGCCTTCCTCCTCAGTCATGCCTTGGGTGATGATGTTCATAAGGGTGGCTTGAGAATGTGTATCTATTGTTTCTGCAAGATACACGAGCGTCATGCGGAGGTGATGACTCATTAAGGGGAATCCTGTCGATTTGGGAAGATGGTTGGGGCTTGTGTTGGGGTCTGAGTGGTCTGCTCAGTCATACCTCAAACATTGCAGATGTGGTTGGTGATGCTACCTGGCTGATCCTTCCATTAGTCATATGCTTGTCTCAAAGATCAGGTTGTGCATGTACAAAGGACAAACTAATCGAACAGAATTGAATGTTCGGGACGACGGTTTGGGCTTGTGTTGGGGTCTGAGTGGTCAGCTCAGTCATACCCCAAACAATGCAGATGTTGTTGGTGATGCTACATGGCTGATCCTTCCACTAGTCATATGCCTGTCTCAAAGATCAGGTCCCGCATGTAAAGGACAAACTAATCGAAAGATGGTGATACTGTGACGGGTCTCATTAAATCAGTGCCAGGGGTGACTTTCTCCTCGGTTATATCTCAAGCGAAGAATCCCCAGGTGGGTGAGCTCCACCTAGAAGACCCTCACTTGTCCCTTTGGAGTTCTCCCTGTTGGTAGTGGAATTTTTTTGGTGCTGATGTAGGGGCCCCGTCTATATGCTTGGGTTGAATTCTCTCGCACAATTGCGGTTCCGTCTTCCAAGGGCTTGCTAAAAAGACAATGCGATACTAGACAGATATAACTTGGATGGGATGATGATAGATGAGCATGGTTGGTGTCCTGGTTCTTGGTTAAAAGTTTCGCAACGGTGGTTGAGTTCTTTTGAATGGTGGGATGTGGGGGGTGCGGCGGGACATAGGGCCTCCGTTCCTGTCATGACTCCTTTTCCTCAACGTCCCTGGAGCGTTGTGGGTTCGTCTGCTTAAAATCTGCCTCATGGCGGTTGAGTTCCTTCGGAAGGTGGGATGTGGGAGGCATGGCGGTGGGACGCTGTAATTCCTTTTCCTCACCGGTGGGATGTGGGGGGCATTGGAAAGAATGGGTTTTTGCCCAGTCTCATGCCGTGCCCGCCTTTTTCCTCACCTTTCATGGAGCGTTGCGGTTCGGGCTTGCTTAAAAGGCCACCTGTCGGTGGCGGAGTTCCTTGGATGGTGGGATGTGGGAGGCATGGTGGGTTGGTGTTCCTTTGTCGTCCCTCGACGCTCCTGCCCTTCCCTCGCCTTCTCTAGAGCAGTGCGGCTTGGCTTGCTTAAAAGCCGCCTCAGGGTGGTTGAGTTGTTGCGGATGGTGGGATGTGGGAGGCGCGGCGGGATTGGGTTTTTGCCCCGTCCCCTGACGTGCCTGCCTTTTCCTCCCCGTCTGTGGAGCATTGCGGGCTGGGTGCTTAAATACCGCCTCACGGTTTGTGGGATCCTGTGGATGGTGGGATGTGGGCGGCGCGGCGGGACATAGGACCCCCGTACCTACCCTGACTCCTTTTCCTTGACGTCTCTTGAGCGTTGCTGGTTCGTCTGCTTAAAAGCTGCCTCATGGCGGTTGAGTTCCTACGGAATGTGAGATGTGGGAGGCACGGCGGGATGGGGGTTTCCCTCCTCATCCCCTGACGTTCCTACCTTTTTCCTCACTGGTGGGATGTGGGGGGTATGGGCGGGATTGGGTTGTTTCCCCGTCCTGTCGTACCCACCTTTTTCCTCACCTTTCATGGAGCGTTGCGGGTCGGGCTATGCTTAAAAGCCACCGAGTGTGGTTGAGTTCTTGCAGATGTTGGGATGTGGGAGGCATGGTGGGATTGGGTTCCTTTGTCGTCCCTTGCTGTACCGCCTTTTCCTCACCTTCTCTGGAGCGTTGTGGAATTTTGGTAGTGGTTCAAGCGCGAAACTGTCGGTATCACCAGGATGCAAGAGCGTGCTCCTAAATTTCTCATTCAGCGATATTTCATGCGAACCATAGCAAGCTGCCTTGGGCAATGATTGGTGGGAGTGCTTTGCTCAACGCATTGTCGGGGCCACGTGCGAGTTATTTGGGTCCTAAGAAACTCACACCAACAGGGTGACGATTTCCATGGTTCATTATTGGACAAGTTGGGGTGCCTTCCTCCTCAGTCATGCCTTGGGTGATGATGTTCATAAGGGTGGCTTGAGAATGTGTATCTACTGTTTCTGCAAGATACACGAGCGTCATGCGGAGGTGATGACTCATTAAGGGGAATCCTGTCGATTTGGGAAGATGGTTGGGGCTTGTGTTGGGGTCTGAGTGGTCTGCTCAGTCATACCTCAAACATTGCAGATGTGGTTGGTGATGCTACCTGGCTGATCCTTCCATTAGTCATATGCTTGTCTCAAAGATCAGGTTGTGCATGTACAAAGGACAAACTAATCGAACAGAATTGAATGTTCGGGACGACGGTTTGGGCTTGTGTTGGGGTCTGAGTGGTCAGCTCAGTCATACCCCAAACAATGCAGATGTTGTTGGTGATGCTACATGGCTGATCCTTCCACTAGTCATATGCCTGTCTCAAAGATCAGGTCCCGCATGTAAAGGACAAACTAATCGAAAGATGGTGATACTGTGACGGGTCTCATTAAATCAGTTCCAGGGGTGACTTTCTCCTCGGTTATATCTCAAGCGAAGAATCCCCAGGTGGGTGAGCTCCACCTAGAAGACCCTCACTTGTCCCTTTGGAGTTCTCCCTATTGGTAGTGGAATTTTTTTGGTGCTGATGTAGGGGCCCCGTCTATATGCTTGGGTTGAATTCTCTCGCACAATTGCGGTTCCGTCTTCCAAGGGCTTGCTAAAAAGACGATGCGATACTAGACAGATATAACTTGGATGGGATGATGATAGATGAGCATGGTTGGTGTCCTGGTTCTTGGTTAAAAGTTTCTCAACGGTGGTTGAGTTCTTTTGAATGGTGGGATGTGGGGGGTGCGGCGGGACATAGGGCCTCCGTTCCTGTCATGACTCCTTTTCCTCAACGTCCCTGGAGCGTTGTGGGTTCGTCTGCTTAAAATCTGCCTCATGGCGGTTGAGTTCCTTCGGAAGGTGGGATGTGGGAGGCATGGCGGTGGGACGCTGTAATTCCTTTTCCTCACCGGTGGGATGTGGGGGGCATTGGAAAGAATGGGTTTTTGCCCAGTCTCATGCCGTGCCCGCCTTTTTCCTCACCTTTCATGGAGCGTTGCGGTTCGGGCTTGCTTAAAAGGCCACCTGTCGGTGGC
>CAUJRU010001209.1:12500-35000 GCA_963277665.1 Viscum album | reverse complement strand
TATATGTAACGACAATCACCACCTGATGAGAATTCATTTCATGCGTGAGGACCCGCTGTGGACATGGGGCATGTCTTCTCGGCGGTGATCGACGATACGCGGGACGGATGCCATGACGTGTCGGCGGCCTTCAAGTGCCTAAGGGGTCACGTCGGTGGTCGTTCCTATGGTTTCATAGCTCTTTTAGGGCAACACGTGTTGTCTTTCATGCGCTGCACTGACCTCTGGGATGTCTAAACCCCTCAGTATGTCTCCTCGTCACTGATGATGTTTCCTGGTGGGATAGCTGGAAATGCATAAATGTCTCTTTAGGGGGGGAGTGGTCGGCGACCCCCCCTGGGCGTGGGTCTTGTCCTGCGTGCCCAGAGCCACCCAATGACATGCCCACGGACATGGAAAAATGGCCTCTAGACAATCCCATGAATGCTTGATGATTCGTCCGGTGCTTGGGGCTTGTCTTGTCCGGGGTAGTGCGCCATCAAAGCTTTGAAAATGAGTCGGGGTTCGTCGCGTGTCAGGTCCTACGTACTGACAATCGCGTGGAGACAATTCCATCCGAGTGAGACGATTTGAAGGGGCATCGGGGCTTGCATTGGTGGATGCGGGGTGCCTTGAAAGGAAGGACGCCGAGCTGGGGTTTGCCATATCTTGTTGGGTCCGGTATGTAACGTCCATGACCACCTAAATAGAATTCGTTTCATGCGTGAGGACCCGCTCTGGACATGGGGTTGTCTTCTCGGCGGTGGTCGACGACACGCGGGACGGATGCCATGACGTGCCGGCGGCCTTCATGTGCCTAAGGGGTCACGTCGGTGGCCGTTCCTATGGTTTCATAGCTCTTTTAGGGCAACTCGCGTTGTCTTTCATGAGCTGGGGTGCCCTCTGGGTGGTCTAAACCACTCAGTATGTCTCCTCGTCAGTGCTGATGTTTCCTGGTGGGATAGCTGTAAATGCATAAATGTCTCTTTAGGGGGGTAGTGGTCGGCGACCCCCCCTGGGCGTGGGTCTTGTCCTGCGTGCCTCGAGCCACCCAGTGACATGCCCACGGACATGGAAAAATGGCCTCTAGACAATGCCATCAATGCGTGATGATTCGTCCGGTGCTTGGGGCTTGTCTTCTCCGGGGTAGTGCGCCTTAAAAGCTTTGACAATGAGCCGGGGTTCGTCGCGTGTGAGGTCCTACGTACCGACAATCGCGTGGAGACAATGCCATCCGAGTGAGACGATTTGAAGGGGCCTCGAGGCTTGTCTTGGTGGATGCGGGGTGCCTTGAAAGGAAGGACGCCGAGCTGGGGTTTGTCATATGTTGTTGGGTTCGGTATGTAACGACACCGACCACCTAAAGAGAATTCATTTCATGCGTGAGGACCCGCTCTGGACATGGGGTCTGTCTTCTCGGCGGTGGTCGACGATACGCGGGAAGGATGCCATGACGTGTCGGCGGCCTTCACGTGCCTAAGGGGTCACGTCGGTTGCCGTTCCTATGGTTTCATAGCTCTTTTAGGGCAACACGTGTTGTCTTTCATGCGCTGCGGTTCCCTCTGGGTGGTCTAAACCACTCAGTATGTCTCCTCGTCAGTGCTGATGTTTCCTGGTGGGAGAGCTGGAAATGCAGAAATGTCTCTTTAGGGGGGGAGTGGTCGGCGACCCCCCCTGGGCGTGGGTCTTGTCCTGCGTGCCCAGAGCCACCCAGTGACATGCCCACAGACATGGAAAAATGGCCTCTAGATGATTCCTCCTGTGCTTGGGGCTTGTCTTGCCCGCGGTAGTGCCCCATAAAAGCGATGACAATGAGACGGGGTTCGTCGCGTGTCAGGTCCGACGAACTGACAATCGCGTGGAGACAAAGCCATCCGAGTGAGACGATTTGAAGTGGCCTCGGGGCATGTCTTGGTGGATGCGACGTGCCTTGAAAGGAAGGACGTCGAGGTGGGGTTTTTCATATGTTGTTGGGTCCTGTATGTAATTACAATTACCACCTAAAGAGAATTCTTTTCATGAGTGAGGACCCGCTCTGGACATGGGGCGTGTCTTCTCGGCGGTGATCGACGATACGCGGGATGGATGCCATGACTTGTCGGTGGCCTTCATGTGCATAAGGGGTCACGTCGGTGGCCCTTCCTATGGTTTCATAGCTCTTTTAGGGCAACACGTGTTGTCTTTCATGCGCTGTGGTGCCCTCAGGGTGGTCTAAACCCATCAGTATGTCTCCTCGTCAGTGTTGATGTTTCCTGGTGGGATAGCTGGAAATGCATAAATGTCTCTTTAGGGGGGGAGTGGTCGGCGACCCCCCTGGGCGTGGGTCTTGTCCTGCGTGCCTAGAGCCACCCAATGACATGCCCAGTGACATGGAAAATGGCATCGACGCAATGCCCTGAATTCCTGATGATTCTTCCCGTGCTAGGGTCTTGTCTTGCCCGAGGTGGTGCGCCATAAAACCGATGACAATGAGATGGGTGGGGTTTGTCGCCTGTGAGATCCTACGGACTGACAATCGCGTCCAGACAATGGAATCCTAGTGAGGCGATTTGAAGGGGCCTCGGGGCCCGTCTTGGTGCGTGCGGCGTGCCTTGAAAGGAAGGACGTTGAGGTGGGGTTTGTCATATGTTGTTGTGTCCGGTATGTAAAGACAATGACCACCTAAAGAGAATTCATTTCATGCGTGAGGACCCGCTCTGGACATGGGTCCTGTCTCCTCGGCGGTGTTGGACGATACGCGGGACGGATGCCATGACGTGTCGGCGGCCTTCATGTGCCTAAGGGGCCACGTCGGTGTCCCTTCCTATGGTTTCATAGCCCTTTTAGGGCAACACGTGTTGCCTTTCATGCGCTGCGGTTCCCTCTGGGTGGTCTAAACCACTCAGTATGTCTCCTCGTCAGTGTTGATGTTTCCTGGTGGAATAGCTGGAAATGCATAAATGTCTCTTTAGGGGGGGAGTGGTCGGCGACCCCCCCTGGGCGTGGGTCTTGTCCTGCGTGCCGAGAGCCACCCACAGACATGCCCAGTGACATGGAAAATGGCATCGACGCAATGCCATGAATTCCTGATGATTCGTCCCGTGCTTGGGGCTTGTCTTGCCCGAGGTAGTGCGCCCTAAAAACGATGGCAATGAGACGGGGTTTGTCGCATGTGCGATCCTGCGGACTGACAGTCGCGTCCAGACAATGGCATCCGAGTGAGACGATTTGAAGGGGCCTCAGGGCCCGTCTTGGTGCATGCGGCGTGCCTTGAAAGGAAGGACGTCGAGGTGGGGTTTTTCATATGTTGTCGTGTCCCGTATGTAATGACAATGACCACCTAAAGAGAATTCATTTCATGCGCGAGGACCCGCTCTGGACATGGGGCCTGTCTTCTCGGCGGCGTTGGATGCTACCCGCGACGAATGCTACTACGTGTCGGCGGCCTTGATGTGCCTAAGGGGTCACATCAGTGGCTGTTCCTATGGTTTCATATCTCTTTTAGGGCAACACGTGTTGTCTTTCATGCGCTGTGGTGCCCACAGGGTTGTCTAAACCCATCAGTATGTCTCCTCGTCAGTGCTGATGTTTCCTGGTGGGACAGCTGGAAATGCATAAATGTCTCTTTAGGGGGGGAGTGGTCGGCGACCCCCCCTGGGCGTGGGTCTTGTCCTGCGTGCCCAGAGCCACCCAGTGACATGCCCACGGACATGGAAAAACAGCCTCCGGACAAAGCAAAGACAGCTTGATGATTCGTCCGGTGCTTGGGGCTTGTCTTGTTCGAGGTAGTGCGCCATAAAAGTGATGACAATGAGCCGGGTTTCGTCGCGTGTCAGGTCCTCCGTACTGACAATCAGGTGGAGACAACGCCATCCGGGTGAGAGGATTTGAAGGGGCCTCAGGGCTTGCCTTGGTGGATGCGGTGTGCCTTGAATGGAAGGACAATGAGGTGGGGTTTGTCATATGTTGTTGGGTCCGGTATGTAATGACAATGACCGCCTAAAGAGAATTCCTTTCATGCGTGGGGACCCGCTCTGGACATGGGGCGTGTCTTCGCTGTGGTGATGGACGATACGTGGGACGGATGCCATGACGTGTCGGCGGCCTTCATGTGCCTAAGGGGTCACGTCGGTGGCCCTTCCTATGGTTTCATAGCTCTTTTAGGGCAACACGTGTTGCCTTTCATGCGCTGCCCTGCCCTCAGGGTGGTCTAAACCCATCAGTATGTCTCCTCGTCGGTGTTGATGTTTCCTGGTGGAATAGCTGGAAATGCATAAATGTCTCTTTAGGGGGGGAGTGGTCGGCGACCCCCCCGGGCGTGGGTCTTGTCTTGCGTGCCTAGAGCCACCCAATGTGATGCCCATTGACATGCAAAATGACATCGACGTAATGCCATGAATGCCTGATGATTCGTCCCGTGCTTGGGGCTTGTCTTGCCCGAGGTAGTGCGCCATAAAAACGATGACAATGGGATGGTGTTTGTCGCCTTCGAGATCCTGCGGACTGACAGTCGCGTTCAGACAATGGCATCCGAGTGAGACGATTTGAAGGGGTCTCGGGGCCCGTCTTGGTGCATGCGGCGTTTCTTGAAAGGAAGGACGTCGAGGTGGGGTTTGTCACATGTTGTTGTGTTCGGAATGTAAAGACAATGACCGCCTAAAGATAATTCATTTCATGCGCGGGGACCCGCTCTGGACATGGGTCCTGTCTTCTCGGCGGTGTTGGATGATACCCGGGACGGATGCCATGACGTGTCGGCGGCCTTCGTGTGCCTAAGGGGTCACTTTGGTGGCTGTTCGTATGGATTCGTAGCTCTTTAAGGGCAACACGTGCTGTCTTTCATGCGTTGTGGTGCCCATTGGGTTGTCTGAACCCATCAGTATGTGTCCTCGTCAGTGCTGATGTTTCCTGGTGGGACAGCTGGAAATGCATAAATGTCTCTTTAGGGGGGGAGTGGTCGGCGACCCCCCCTGGGCGTGGGTCTTGTCCTGCGTGCCCAGAGCCACCCAGTGACATGCCCACGAACATGGAAAAACGACCTCCAGACAAATCCATGAAAGCTTGATTATTCGTACGGTGCTTGGGGCTTGTCTTGTCTGAGGTAATGCGTCATAAAAGTGATGACAATGAGCCGGGGTGCGTCGCGTGTCAGGTCCGACGTACTGACAATCACGTGGAGACAACGCCATCCGAGTGGGACGATTTGAAGGGACCTCGGGTCTTGCCTTGGTGGATGCGGTGTGCCTTGCAAGGAAGGACGACGTGGTGGGGTTTGTCATATGTTGTTGGGTACGGTATGTATTGACAATGACCGCCTAAAGATAATTCCTTTGAGGCGTGAGGACCAGCTCTGGACATGGGGCGTGTCTTCTCTGCGGTGATGGACGAGACGCGGGGCGGATGCCATGACGTGTCGGCGGCCTTCATGTGCCTAAGGGGTCACGTCGGTGGCCCTTCCTATGGTTTCATAGCTCTTTTAGGGCAACCCGTGTTGTCTTTCATGCACTGCAGTGCCCTTAGGGTGGTCTAAACCCATCAGTATGTCTCCTCGTCACTGTTGATGTTTCCTGGTGGTATAGCTGGAAATGCATAAATGTCTCTTTAGGGGGGGAGTGGTCGGCGACCCCCCCTGGGCGTGGGTCTTGTCCTGCGTGCCTAGAGCCACCCAATGACATGCCGAGTGACATGGAAAATGGCATCGACGCAGTGCCATGAATTCCTGATGATTCGTCTCGTGCTTGGGGCTTGTCTTGCCCGAGGTAGTGCGCCCTAAAAACGATGACAATGAGATGGGGTTTGTCGCATGTGTGATCCTGCGGACTGACAGTCGTGTCCAGACAATGGCATCCGAGTGAGACGATTTGAAGGGGCCTCGAGGCCCGTCTTGGTGCGTGTGGCGTGCCTTGAAAGGAAGGACGTTGCGGTGGGGTTTGTCATCTGTTGTCGTGTCCCGTATGTAATGACAATGACCACCTAAAGAGAATTCATTTCATGCGTGAGGACCCTCTCTGGACATGGGGCCTGTCTTCTCGGCGGTGTTGGACGCTACCCGGGATGAATGCTACTACGTGTCGGCGGCCTTCATGTGCCTAAGGGGTCACATCGGTGGCTGTTCCTACGGTTTCATATATCTTTTAGGGCAACACGTGTTGACTTTCATGCGCTGTGGTGCCCACAGGGTTGTCTAAACCCTCCAGTATGTCTCCTCGTCAGTGCTGATGTTTCCTGGTGGGACAGCTGGAAAGGCATAAATGTCTCTTTAGGGGGGGAGTGGTCGGCGACCCCCCCTGGGCGTGGGTCTTGTCCTGCGTGCCCAGAGCCACCTAGTGACATGCCCACGGACATGGAAAAATGGCCTCCAGACAAATCCATGAAAGCTTGAGGATTCATACGGTGCTTGGGGCTTGTCTTGTCTGAGGTAATGCGCCATAAAAGTGATGACAATGAGCCGGGGTGCGTCGCGTGTGAGGTCCGAGGTACTGACAATCACGTGGAGACAACGCCACCCGAGTGGGACGATTTGAAGGGGCATCGGGGCTTGCCTTGGAGGATGCGGTGTGCCTTGCAAGGAAGGACGACGTGGTGGGGTTTGTCATATGTTGTTGGGTACGGTATGTAATGACAATGACCGCCTAAAGATAATTCATTTCATGCGTGAGGACCCGCTCTGGACATGGGGCGTGTCTTCTCTGCGGTGATGGACGAGACGCGGGACGGATGTCATGACGTGTCGGCGGCCTTCATGTGCCTAAGGGGTCACGTCGGTGGCCCTTCCTATGGTTTCATAGCTCTTTTAGGGCAACCCGTGTTGTCTTTCATGCACTGCGGTGCCCTTAGGGTGGTCTAAACCCCTCAGTATGTCTCCTCGTCACTTTTGATGTTTCCTGGTGGAATAGCTGGAAATGCATAAATGTCTCTTTAGGGGGGGAGTGGTCGGCGACCCCCCCTGGGCGTGGGTCTTGTCCTGCGTGCCTAGAGCCACCCGATGACATGCCCAGTGACATGGAAAATGGCATCGACGCAATGCCATGAATTCTTGATGATTCGTCCCGTGCTTGGGGCTTGTCTTTCCCGAGGTAGTGCGCCCTAAAAACGATGACAATGAGATGGGTTTTGTCGCATGTGTGATCTTGCGGGCTGACAGTCGTTTCCAGACAAAGGCATCCGAGTGAGACGATTTGAAGGGGCCTCGAGGCCCGTCTTGGTGCATGCGGTGTGCCTTGAAAGGAAGGACGTTGAGGTGTGGTTATTCATGTGTTTTCGTGTCCCGTATGTAATGATAATGACCACCTAAAGAGAATTCATTTCATGCGTGAGGACCCTCTCTGGACATGGGGCCTGTCTTCTCGGCGGTGTTGGACGCTACCCGGGATGGATGCTAGTACGTGATGGCGGCCTTGATGTGCCTAAGGGGTCACATTGGTGGCTATTCCTATGGTTTCATATCTCTTTTAGGGCAACACGTGTTGTCTTTCATGCGCTGTGGTGCCCACAGGGTTGTCTGAACCCATCAGTATGTCTCCTCGTCAGTGCTGATGTTTCCTGGTGGGACAGCTGGAAATGCATAAATGTCTCTTTAGGGGGGGAGTGGTCGGCGACCCCCCCTGGGCGTGGGTCTTGTCCTGTGTGCCCAGAGCCACCCAGTGACATGCCCACGGACATGGAAAAACGGCCTCCAGACGAATCCATGAAAGCCTGATGATTCGTACGGTGCTTGGGGCTTGTCTTGTCTGAGGTAATGCGCCATAAAAGTGATGACAATGAGCTGGGGTGCGTCGCGTGTCAGACCCACGCCGAGTGACGTGGAAAATGGCATCGACGCAATGCCAAGAATTCCTGATGATTTGTCCCGTGCTTCGGGCTTGTCTTGCCCGAGGTAGTGCGCCATAAAAACGATGACAATGAGATGGGGTTTGTCGCGTGTGTGAGGTCCGACGTACTGACGATCACGTGGAGACAACGGCATCCGAGTGAGACGATTTGAAGGGGCCTCGGGGCTTGCCTTGGTGGATGCGGTGTGCCTTGCAAGGAAGGACGATGTGGTGGGGTTTGTCATATGTTGTTGGGTACGGTATGTATTGACAATGACCACCTAAAGATAATTCCTTTGAGGCGTGAGGACTCGCTCTGGACATGGGGCGCGTCTTCTCTGCGGTGATGGACGAGACGCGGGACGGATGCCATGACGTGTCGGCGGCCTTCATGTGCCTAAGGGGTCACGTCGGTGGCCCTTCCTATGGTTTCATAGCTCTTTTAGGGCAACCCGTGTTGTCTTTCATGCACTGCGGTGCCCTTAGGGTGGTCTAAACCCATCAGTATGTCTCCTCGTCACTGTTGATGTTTCCTGGTGGTATAGCTGGAAATGCATAAATGTCTCTTTAGGGGGGGAGTGGTCGGCGACCCCCCCTGGGCGTGGGTCTTGTCCTGCGTGCCTAGAGCCACCCACTGACATGCCGAGTGACATGGAAAATGGCATCGACGCAGTGCCATGAATTTCTGATGATTCGTCCCGTGCTTGGGGCTTGTCTTGCCCGAGGTAGTGCGCCCTAAAAACGATGACAATGAGATGGGGTTTGTCGCATGTGTGATCCTGCGGACTGACAGTCATGTCCAGGCAATGGCATCCGAGTGAGACGATTTGAAGGGGCCTCGAGGCCCGTCTTGGTGCGTGTGGCGTGCCTTGAAAGGAAGGACGTTGCGGTGGGGTTTGTCATCTGTTGTCGTGTCCCGTATGTAATGACAATGACCACCTAAAGAGAATTCATTTCATGCGTGAGGACCCTCTCTGGACATGGGGCCTGTCTTCTCGGCGGTGTTGGACGCTACCCGGGATGAATGCTACTACGTGTCGGCGGCCTTCATGTGCCTAAGGGGTCACATCGGTGGCTGTTCCTATGGTTTCATATATCTTTTAGGGCAACACGTGTTGTCTTTCATGCGCTGTGGTGCCCACAGGGTTGTCTAAACCCGTTAGTATGTCTCCTCGTCAGTGCTGATGTTTCCTGGTGGGACAGCTGAAAATGCATAAATGTCTCTTTAGGGGGGGAGTGGTCGGCGACCCCCCCTGGGCGTGGGTCTTGTCCTGCGTGCCCAGAGCCACCTAGTGACATGCCCACGGACATGGAAAAATGGCCTCCAGACAAATCCATGAAAGCTTGAGGATTCATACGGTGCTTGGGGCTTGTCTTGTCTGAGGTAATGCGCCATAAAAGTGATGACAATGAGCCGGGGTGCGTCGCGTGTCAGGTCCGACGTACTGACAATCACGTGGAGACAACGCCACCCGAGTGGGACGATTTGAAGGGGCATCGGGGCTTGCCTTGGAGGATGCGGTGTGCCTTGCAAGGAAGGACGACGTGGTGGGGTTTGTCATATGTTGTTGGGTACGGTATGTAATGACAATGACCGCCTCAAGATAATTCCTTTCATGCGTGAGGACCCGCTCTGGACATGGGGCGTGTCTTCTCTGCGGTGATGGACGAGACGCGGGACGGATGCCATGACGTGTCGGCGGCCTTCATGTGCCTAAGGGGTCACGTCGGTGGCCCTTCCTATGGTTTCATAGCTCTTTTAGGGCAACCCGTGTTGTCTTTCATGCACTGCGGTGCCCTTAGGGTGGTCTAAACCCATCAGTATGTCTCCTCGTCACTGTTGATGTTTCCTGGTGGAATAGCTGGAAATGCATAAATGTCTCTTTAGGGGGGGGAGTGGTCGGCGACCCCCCCTGGGCGTGGGTCTTGTCCTGCGTGCCTAGAGCCACCCGATGACATGCCCAGTGACATGGAAAATGGCATGGACGCAATGCCATGAATTCTCGATGATTCGTCCCGTGCTTGGGGCTTGTCTTTCCCGAGGTAGTGCGCCCTAAAAACGATGACAACGAGATGGGGTTTGTCGCATGTGTGATCTTGCGGGCTGATAGTCGTTTCCAGACAATGGCATCCGAGTGAGACGATTTGAAGGGGCCTCGAGGCCCGTCTTGGTGCATGCGGCGTGCCTTGAAGGGAAGGACGTTGAGGTGGGGTCATACCTCAAACATTGCAGATTTGGTTGGTGATGCAACCTTGTTGATCCTTCCATTAGTCATATGCTTGTCTCAAAGATCAGGTTGTGCATGTACAATGGACAAACTAATCGAACGGAATTGAATGTTCGGGACGACGGTTTGGGCTTGTGTTGGGGTCTGAGTGGTGAGCTCAGTCATACCTCAAACAATGCAGATGTTGTTGGTGATTCTACATGTCTGATCCTTCCACTAGTCATATGCTTGTCTCAAAGATCAGGTCCTGCATGATCAGTTGTGTGGGTTGATGGTTGCGCTTATGCGATTGTGTGGGAGTGGTGGATGGTTGTCAAGATACCGCGGTCTCCCTTTTTTGGGAAGGGAACGTTGGTCTCGTTGGCTCTAGGGGGTTGGGTATATCAATCCTTCCCTTGTGTCATGCATAGCGGGCTTTCCCTGCCTTCATGTGCTGCATTGTGATGCCTCTCGGGTTGCATCCCTCGAGGCGTCACGATCAGCTGTGTGGGTTGATGGTTGTGCTTACGCGATTGTGTGGGAGTGGTGGATGGTTGTCAAGATACTGCGGTCTCCCTTTTTTGGGAAGGGAACGTTGGTCTCGTTGGCACCCTCATCCGTAAGTGGGGGTTTAATTTCTCCTCGCTTTCATTTGGTCCTTGTGCATGTTTCCATGTGAATGATGGAACACGGTTTGGCTTGGTTGGATATCCGTTGAGAACACTAGTCATATGCTTGTCTCAAAGATCAGTCTGTGCATGTACAGGGACAAACTAATCGAAGATGGTGATACTGTGAAGGGTCTCAGTAAATCAGGGACAAGTCTGACGTTCTCCTCGGTTTTACATCAAGCGAAGAATGTGTATCTATTGTTTCTGCAAGATACACGAGCGTCATGCAGAGATGATGACTCATTAAGGGGAATCCTGTCGATTTGGGAAGATGATTTGGGCTTGTGTTGGGGTGTGAGTGGTCTGCTCAGTCATACCTCAAACATTGCAGATGTGGTTGGTGATGCTACCTGGCTGATCCTACCATTAGTCATATGCTTGTCTCAAAGATCAGGTTGTGCATTTACAAAGGATAAACTAATCGAACGGAATTGAATGTTCGGGATGATGGTTTGGGCTTGTGTTGGGGTCTGAGTGGTCTGCTCAGTTATACCACAAACAATGCAGATGTTGTTGGTAATGCTACATGGTTGATCCTTCCACTAGTCATATGCTTGTCTCAAAGATCAGTTAGTGCATGTACAGGGACAAACTAATCGAAAGATGGTGATACTGTGAAGGGTCTCATTAAATCAGTGACACGGCTGACTTTCTCCTCGGTTATACATCAAGCGAAGAATCCCCAGGTGGGTGAGCTCCACCTAGAAGATCCTCACTTGTCCCATCGGAGTTCTCCCTGTTGGTAGTGGAATTTTGTTAGTGCTGATATACGGGCCCTGTTTATATGCTTGGGTTGAATTCTCTCGCACAATTGCGGTTTTGAGCATCATGCAGAGGTGAAGACTCATTAATTGGGTTCCTGTCGATTTGGGAAGACGGTTTGGGATTGTGTTGGGGTCTGAGTGGTCTGCTCAGTCATACCTCAAACATTGCAGATGTTGTTGGTGGTGCAACCTGTCTGATCCTTCCATTAGTCATATGCTTGTCTCAAAAATCAGGTTCTTTATGTACAAAGGACAAACTAATCGAACGGAATTGAATGTTCGAGACGACGGTTTGGGCTTGTGTTGGGGTCTGAGTGGTGAGCTCAGTCATACCTCAAACAATGCAGATGTTGTTGGTGATGCTACATGGCTGATCCTTCCACTAGTCATATGCTTGTCTCAAAGGTCAGGTCCTGCATGATCAGTTGTGTGGGTTGATGGTTGCGCTTATGCGATTGTGTGGGAGTGGTGGATGGTGGTCAAGATACTGCGGTCTCCCTTTTTTGGGAAGGGAACGTTGGTCTCGTTGGCTCTAGGGGGTTGGGTATATCAATCCTTCCCTTGTGTCATGCATAGCGGGCTTTCCCTGCCTTCATGTGCTGCATTGTGATGCCTCTCGGGTTGCTTCCCTCGAGGCGTCACGGTCAGTTGTGTGGGTTGATGGTTGTGCTTACGCGATTGTGTGGGAGTG
Organism: Viscum album; assembly: GCA_963277665.1. Classification (NCBI taxonomy): domain Eukaryota; kingdom Viridiplantae; phylum Streptophyta; class Magnoliopsida; order Santalales; family Viscaceae; genus Viscum; species Viscum album. Next base: position 22,898 of record CAUJRU010001209.1, on the reverse strand, counting down.
GTGGATGGTTGTCAAGATACTGCGGTCTCCCTTTTTTGGGAAGGGAACGTTGGTCTCGTTGGCTCTAGGGGGTTGGGTATATCAATCCTTCCCTTGTGTCATGCATAGCGGGCTTTCCCTGCCTTCATGTGCTGCATTGTGATGCCTCTCGGGTTGCTTCCCTCGAGGCGTCACGGTCAGTTGTGTGGGTTGATGGTTGTGCTTACGCGATTGTGTGGGAGTGGTGGATGGCTGTCAAGATACTGCGGTCTCCCTTTTTTGGGAAGGGAACGTTGGTCTCGTTGGCTCTAGGGGGTTGGGTATATAAATCCTTCCCTTGTGTCATGCATAGCGGGCTTTCCCTGCCTTCATGTGCTGCATTGTGATGTCTCTCGGGTTGCTTCCCTCGAGGCGTCACAGTCAGTTGTGTGGGTTGATGGTTGTGCTTACGTGATTGTGTGGGAGTGGTGGATGGTTGTCAAGATACTGCGGTCTCCCTTTTTTGGGAAGGGAACGTTGGTCTCCTTGGCTCTAGGGGGTTGGGTATATAAATCCTTCCCTTGTGTCATGCATAGCGGGCTTTCCCTGCCTTCATGTGCTGCATTGTGATGCCTCTGGGGTTGCTTCCCTTGAGGCGTCACGGTCAGTTGTGTGGGTTGATGGTTGTGCTTACGCGATTGTGTGGGAGTGGTGGATGGTTGTCAAGATACTGCGGTCTCCCTTTTTTGGGAAGGGAACGTTGGTCTCCTTGGCTCTAGGGGGTTGGGTATATAAATCCTTCCCTTGTGTCATGCATAGCGGGCTTTCCCTGCCTTCATGTGCTGCATTGTGATGTCTCTCGGGTTGCTTCCCTCGAGGTGTCACAGTCAGTTGTGTGGGTTGATGGTTGTGCTTACGCGATTGTGTGGGAGTGGTGGATGGTTGTCAAGATACTGCGGTCTCCCTTTTTTGGGAAGGGAACGTTGGTCTCCTTGGCTCTAGGGGGTTGGGTATATAAATCCTTCCCTTGTGTCATGCATAGCGGGCTTTCCCTGCCTTCATGTGCTGCATTGTGATGCCTCTCGGGTTGCTTCCCTTGAGGCGTCACGGTCAGTTGTGTGGGTTGATGGTTGTGCTTACGCGATTGTGTGGGAGTGGTGGATGGTTGTCAAGATACTGCGGTCTCCCTTTTTTGGGAAGGGAACGTTGGTCTCGTTGGCACCCTCATCCGTAAGTGGGGGATTAATTTCTCCTCGCTTTCATTTGGTCCTTGTGCATGTTTCCATGTGAATGATGGAACACGGTTTGGCTTGGTTGGATATCCGTTGAGAACACTAGTCAAATGCTTGTCTCAAAGATCAGTCTGTGCATGTACAGGGACAAACTAACCGAAAGATGGTGATATTGTGAAGGGTCTCATTAAATCAGTGACAAGTTTGACGTTCTCCTCGGTTATACATCAAGCGAAGAATGTGTATCTATTGTTTCGACAAGATACACGAGCGTCGTCACGCAGAGGTGATGACTCATTAAGGGGAATCCTGTCGATTTGGGAAGATGGTTTGGGCTTGTGTTGGGGTCTGAGTGGTTTGCTCAGTCATACCTCAAACATTGCAGATGTGGTTGGTGATGCTACCTGGCTGATCCTTCCATTAGTCATATGCTTGTCCCAAAGATCAGGTGGTGCATGTACAAAGGAAAAACTAATCGAATGGAATTGAATGTTTGGGACGACGGTTTGGGCTTGTGTTGGGGTCTGAGTGGTTAGCTCAGTCATACCTCAAACAATGCAGATGTTGTTGGTGATGCTACATGGCTGATCCTTCAACTAGTCATATGCTTGACTCAAAGATCAGGTCCCGCATGTACAAAGACAAACTAATCGAAAGATGGTGATACTGTGATGGGTCTCATTAAATTAGTGCCAGGGCTGACTTTCTCCTCAGTTATACATCAAGAGAAGAATCCCCAGGTGGGTGAGCTCCACCTAGAAGACCCTCACTTGTCCCTTCGGAGTTCTCCCTGTTGGTAGTGGAATTTTGTCAGTTATGATATACGGGCCCTGTTTATATGCTTGGGTTGAATTCTCTCGCACAATTGCGGTATTGAGCATCATGCAGAGGTGATGACTCATTAATTGGGTTCCTGTCGATTTGGAAAGACGGTTTGGGCTTGTGTTGGGGTCTGAGTGGTCTGCTCAGTCATACCTCAAACATTGCAGATGTGGTTGGTGATGCAACCTGGCTGATCCTTCCATTAGTCATATGCTTGTCCCAAAGATCAGGTTGTGCATGTACAAAGGACAAACTAATGGAACGGAATTGAATGTTCGGGATGATGGTTTGGGCTTGTGTTGGGGTCTGAGTGGTGAGCTCAGTCATACCTCAAACAATGCAGATGTTGTTGGTGATGCTACATGGCTGATCCTTCTACTAGTCATATGCTTGTCTCAAAGATCAGGTTGTGCATGATCAGTTGTGTGGGTTGATGGTTGCCCTTATGCGATTGTGTGGAAGTGGTGGATGGTTGTCAAGATACTGCGGTCTCCCTTTTTTGGGAATGGAACGTTGGTCTCGTTGGCGCTAGGGGGTTGGGTATATCAATCCTTCCCTTGTGTCATGCATAGCGGGCTTTCCCTGCCTTCATGTGCTGCATTGTGATGCCTCTCGGGTTGCTTCCCTCGAGGCGTGACGGTCAGTTGTGTGGGTTGATGGTTGTGCTTACGCGATTGTGTGGGAGTGGTGGATGGTTGTCAAGATACTGCGGTCTCCCTTTTTTGGGAAGGGAACGTTGGTCTCGTTGGCACCCTCATCCGTAAGTGGGGGTTTAATTTCTCCTCGCTTTCATTTGGTCCTTGTACATGTTTCCATGTGAATGATGGAACACGGTTTGGCTTGGTTGGATATCCGATGAGAACACTAGTCATATGCTTGTCTCAAAGATCAGTCTGTGCATGTACAGGGACAAACTAACCGAAAGATGGTGATACTGTGAAGGGTCTCATTAAATCAGTGACAAGTTTGACGTTCTCCTCGGTTATACATCAAGCGAAGAATGTGTATCTATTGTTTTTGCAAGATACACGAGCGTCATACAGAGGTGATGACTAATTAAGGGGAAACATGTCGATTTGGGAAGATGGTTTGGGCTTGTGTTGGGGTCTGAGTGGTTTGCTCAGTCATACCTCAAACATTGCAGATGTGGTTGGTGATGCTACCTGGCTGATCCTTCCATTAGTCATATGCTTGTATCAAAGATCAGGTCGTGCATGTACAAAGGACAAACTAATCGAATGGAATTGAATGCTCGGGACGACGGTTTAGGCTTGTGTTGGGGTCTGAGTGGTCTGCTCAGTCATACCTCAAACATTGCAGATGTGGTTAGTGACGCTACATGGGTGATCCTTCCACTAGTCATATGCGTGTCTCAAAGATCAGGTCCTGCATGTACAAGGACAAACTAATCGAAAGATGGTGATACTGTGAAGGGTCTCATTAAATCAGTGACACGGCTGACTTTCTCCTCGGTTATACATCAAGCGAAGAATCCCCAGGTGGGTGAGCTCCACCTAGAAGAACCTCACTTGTCCCTTTGGAGTTCTCCCTGTTGGTAGTGGAATTTTGTTGGTGCTGATGTAAGGGCCCCGTCTATATGCTTGGGTTGAATTCTCTCGCACAATTTTGGTTTCGGGTTCCAAGGGCTTGCTAAAAAGACGATGCGATACTAGACAGATATAACTTGGATGGGATGATGATAGATGAGCATGGTTGGTGTCCTGGTTCTTGGTTAAAAGTTTCGCAACGGTGGTTGAGTTCTTTTGAATGGTGGGATGTGGGGGGTGCGGCGGGACATAGGGCCTCCGTTCCTGTCATGACTCCTTTTCCTCAACGTCCCTGGAGCGTTGTGGGTTCGTCTGCTTAAAATCTGCCTCATGGCGGTTGAGTTCCTTCGGAAGGTGGGATGTGGGAGGCATGGCGGTGGGACGCTGTAATTCCTTTTCCTCACCGGTGGGATGTGGGGGGCATTGGAAAGAATGGGTTTTTGCCCAGTCTCATGCCGTGCCCGCCTTTTTCCTCACCTTTCATGGAGCGTTGCGGTTCGGGCTTGCTTAAAAGGCCACCTGTTGGTGGCGGAGTTCCTTGGATGGTGGGATGTGGGAGGCATGGTGGGTTGGTGTTCCTTTGTCGTCCCTCGACGCTCCTGCCCTTCCCTCGCCTTCTCTAGAGCAGTGCGGCTCTGCTTGCTTAAAAGCTGCCTCAGGGCGGTTGAGTTGCTGCGGATGGTGGGATGTGGGGGGCGCGGCGGGATTGGGTTTTTGCCCCGTCCCCTGACGTGCCTGCCTTTTCCTCCCCGTCTGTGGAGCATTGCGGGCTGGGTGCTTAAATACCGCCTCACGGTTTGTGGGATCCTGTGGATGGTGGGATGTGGGCGGCGCGGCGGGACATAGGACCCCCGTACCTACCATGACTCCTTTTCCTCGACGTCTCTTGAGCGTTGCTGGTTCGTCTGCTTAAAAGCTGCCTCATGGCGGTTGAGTTCCTACGGAATGTGAGATGTGGGAGGCACGGCGGGATGGGGGTTTCCCTCCTCATCCCCTGACGTTCCTACCTTTTTCCTCACTGGTGGGATGTGGGGGGGGGATTGGGTTGTTTCCCCGTCCTGTCGTACCCACCTTTTTCCTCACCTTTCATGGAGCGTTGCGGGTCGGGCTTGCTTAAAATCCACTGATTGTGGTTGAGTTCTTGCAGATGTTGGGATGTGGGAGGCATGGTGGGATTGGGTTCCTTTGTCGTCCCTTGCTGTACCGCCTTTTCCTCACTTCTCTGGAGCGTTGTGGAATTTTGGTAGTGGTTCAAGCGCGAAACTGTCGGTATCACCAGGATGCGAGAGCGTGCTCCTAAATTTCTCATTCAGTGATATTCCATGCGAACCATAGCAAGCTGCCTTGGGCAATGATTGGTGGGAGTGCTTTGCTCAACGCATTGTCGGGGCCACGTGCGAGTTATTTGGGTCCTAAGAAACTCACACCAACAGGGTAACGATTTCCATGGTTCATTATTGGACAAGTTGGGGTGCCTTCCTCCTCAGTCATGCCTTGGGTGATGATGTTCATAAGGGTGGCTTGAGAATGTGTATCTACTGTTTCTGCAAGATACACGAGCGTCATGCAGAGGTGATGACTAATTAAGGGAAACATGTCGATTTGGGAAGAGATGGTTCGGGCTTGTGTTGGGGTCTGAGTGGTCTGCTCAGGTCATACCTCAAACATTGCAGATGTGGTTGGTGATGGTACCCGGTTGATCTTTCCATTAGTCATATTATTGTCTCAAAGATCAGGCTGTGCAATGTACGAAGGACAAACTAATCGAATGGAATTGAATGCTCGGGACGACGGTTTTGGGCTTGTGTTGGGGTCTGAGTGGTCTGCTCAGGTCATACCTCAAACATTGCAGATGTGGTTGGTGATGCTACATGGTTGATCCTTCCACTAGTCATATGCCTGTCTCAAAGATCAGGTCCCGCATGTAAAGGACAAACTAATCGAAAGATGGTGATACTGTGACGGGTCTCATTAAATCAGTGCCAGGCTGACTTTCTCCTCGGTTATACCTCAAGCGAAGAATCCCCAGGTGGGTGAGCTCCACCTTGAAGACCCTCACTTGTCCCTTTGGAGTTCTCCCTGTTGGTAGTGGAATTTTGTTGGTGCTGATGTACGGGGCCCCGTCTATATGCTTGGGTTTGAATTCTCTCGCACAATTTTGGTTTCGGGTTCCAAGGGCTTGCTAAAAAGACGATGCGATACTAGACAGATATAACTTGGATGGGATGATGATAGATGAGCATGGGTTGGTGTCCTGGTTCTTGGTTAAAAGTTTCGCAACGGTGGTTGAGTTCTTTTGAATGGTGGGATGTGGGGGGTGCGGCGGGACATAGGGCCTCTGTTCCTGTCATGACTCCTTTTCCTCAACGTCCCTGGAGCGTTGTGGGTTCGTCTGCTTAAAATCTGCCTCACGGCGGTTGAGTTCCTTCGAAGGTGGGATGTGGGAAGCATGGCGGTGGGACGCTGTAAATTCCTTTTCCTCACCGGTGGGATGTGGGGGGCATTGGAAAGAATGGGTTTTTGCCCAGTCTCATGCCGTGCCCGCCTTTTTCCTCACCTTTCATGAGCGTTGCGGTTCGGGCTTGCTTAAAAGGCCACCTGTTGGTGGCGGAGTTCCTTGGATGTGGGATGTGGGAGGCATGGTGGGTTGGTGTTCCTTTGTCGTCCCTCGACGCTCCTGCCCTTCCCTCGCCTTCTCTAGAGCAGTGCGGCTTTGCTTGCTTAAAAGCTGCCTCAGGGTGGTTGAGTTGCTGCGGATGGTGGGATGTGGGGGCGCGGCGGGATTGGGTTTTTGCCCCGTCCCCTGACGTGCCTGCCTTTTCCTCCCCGTCTGTGGAGCATTGCGGGCTGGGTGCTTAAATACCGCCTCACGGTTTGTGGATTCCTGTGGATGGTGGGATGTGGCGGCGCGGTGGGACATAGGACCCCCGTACCTACCATGACTCCTTTTCCTCGACGTCTCTTGAGCGTTGCTGGTTCGTCTGCTTAAAAGCTGCCTCATGGCGGTTGAGTTCCTACGGAATGTGAGATGTGGGAGGCACTGCGGGATGGGGGTTTCCCTCCTCATCCCCTGACGTTCCTACCTTTTCCCTCACTGGTGGGATGTGGGGGGTATGGGCGGGATTGGGTTGTTTCCCCGTCCTGTCGTACCCACCTTTTTCCTCACCTTTCATGGAGCGTTGCGGGTCGGGGCTTTGCTTAAAATCCACTGAGTGTGGTTGAGTTCTTGCAGATGTTGGGATGTGGGAGGCATGGTGGGGATTGGGTTCCTTGTCGTCCCTTGCTGTACCGCCTTTTCCTCACCTTCTCTGGAGCGTTGTGGAATTTTGGTAGTGGTTCAAGCGCGAAACTGTCGGTATCACCAGGATGCGAGAGCGTGCTCCTAAATTTCTCATTCAGCGATATTCCATGCGAACCATAGCAAGCTGCCTTGGGCAATGATTGGTGGGAGTGCTTTTCTCAACGCATTGTCGGGGCCACGTGCGTGTTATTTGTGTCCTAAGAGACTCACAACCAACAGGGTAACGATTTCCATGGTTCATTATTGGACAAGTTGGGGTGCCTTCCTCCTCAGTCATGCCTTGGGTGATGATGTTCATAAGGGTGGCTTGAGAATGTGTATCTACTGTTTCTGCAAGATACACGAGCAGTCATGCGGAGGTGATGACTCATTAAGGGGAATCCTGTCGATTTGGGAAGATGGTTGGGGCTTGTGTTGGGGTCTGAGTGGTCTGCTCAGTCATACCTCAAACATTGCAGATGTGGTTGGTGATGCTACCTGGCTGATCCTTCCATTAGTCATATGCTTGTCTCAAAGATCAGGTTGTGCATGTACAAAGGACAAACTAATCGAACAGAATTGAATGTTTTCGGGACGACGGTTTGGGCTTGTGTTGGGGTCTGAGTGGTCAGCTCAGTCATACCCCAAACAATGCAGATGTTGTTGGTGATGCTACATGGCTGATCCTTCCACTAGTCATATGCCTGTCTCAAAGATCAGGTCCCGCATGTAAAGGACAAACTAATCGAAAGATGGTGATACTGTGACGGGTCTCATTAAATCAGTGCCAGGGGTGACTTTCTCCTCGGTTATATCTCAAGCGAAGAATCCCCAGGTGGGTGAGCTCCACCTAGAAGACCCTCACTTGTCCCTTTGGAGTTCTCCCTGTTGTAGTGGAATTTTTTTGGTGCTGATGTAGGGGCCCCCGTCTATATGCTTGGGTTGAATTCTCTCGCACAATTGCGGTTCCGTCTTCCAAGGGCTTGCTAAAAGACAATGCGATACTAGACAGATATAACTTGGATGGGATGATGATAGATGAGCATGGTTGGTGTCCTGGTTCTTGGTTAAAAGTTTCGCAACGGTGGTTGAGTTCTTTTGAATGGTGGGATGTGGGGGGTGCGGCCGGGACATAGGGCCTCCGTTCCTGTCATGACTCCTTTTCCTCAACGTCCCTGGAGCGTTGTGGGTTCGTCTGCTTAAAATCTGCCTCATGGCGGTTGAGTTCCTTCGGAAGGTGGGATGTGGGAGGCATGGCGGTGGGACGCTGTAATTCCTTTTCCTCACCGGTGGGATGTGGGGGGCATTGGAAAGAATGGGTTTTTGCCCAGTCTCATGCCGTGCCCGCCTTTTTCCTCACCTTTCATGGAGCGTTGCGGTTCGGGCTTGCTTAAAAGGCCACCTGTCGGTGGCGGAGTTCCTTGGATGGTGGATGTGGGAGGCATGGTGGGTTGGTGTTCCTTTGTCGTCCCCTCGACGCTCCTGCCCTTCCCTCGCCTTCTCTAGAGCAGTGCGGCTTGGCTTGCTTAAAAAGCCGCCTCAGGGTGGTTGAGTTGTTGCGGATGGTGGGATGTGGGAGGCGCGGCGGGATTGGGTTTTTGCCCCGTCCCCTGACGTGCCTGCCTTTTCCTCCCCGTCTGTGGAGCATTGCGGGCTGGGTGCTTAAATACCGCCTCACGGTTTTGTGGATCCTGTGGATGGTGGGATGTGGGCGGCGCGGCGGGACATAGGGACACCGTACCTACCCTGACTCCTTTTCCTTGACGTCTCTTGAGCGTTGCTGGTATCGTCTGCTTAAAGCTGCATCATGGCGGTTGAGTTCCTACGGAATGTGAGATGTGGGAGGCACGGCGGGATGGGGGTTTCCCTCCTCATCCCCTGACGTTCCTACCTTTTTCCTCACTGGTGGGATGTGGGGGGTATGGGCGGGATTGGGTTGTTTCCCCCCGTCCTGTCGTACCCACCTTTTTCCTCACCTTTCATGGAGCGTTGTGGGTCGGGCTATGCTTAAAAGCCACCGAGTGTGGTTGAGTTCTTGCAGATGTTGGGATGTGGGAGGCATGGTGGGATTGGGTTCCTTTGTCGTCCCTTGCTGTACCGCCTTTTCCTCACCTTCTCTGGAGCGTTGTGGAATTTTGGTAGTGGTTCAAGCGCGAAACTGTCGGTATCACCAGGATGCAAGAGCGTGCTCCTAAATTTCTCATTCAGCGATATTTCATGCGAACCATAGCAAGCTGCCTTGGGCAATGATTGGTGGGAGTGCTTTGCTCAACGCATTGTCGGGGCCACGTGCGAGTTATTTGGGTCCTAAGAAACTCACACCAACAGGGTGACGATTTCCATGGTTCATTATTGGACAAGTTGGGGTGCCTTCCTCCTCAGTCATGCCTTGGGTGATGATGTTCATAAGGGTGGCTTGAGAATGTGTATCTACTGTTTCTGCAAGATACACGAGCGTCATGCGGAGGTGATGACTCATTAAGGGGAATCCTGTCGATTTGGGAAGATGGTTGGGGCTTGTGTTGGGGTCTGAGTGGTCTGCTCAGTCATACCTCAAACATTGCAGATGTGGTTGGTGATGCTACCTGGCTGATCCTTCCATTAGTCATATGCTTGTCTCAAAGATCAGGTTGTGCATGTACAAAGGACAAACTAATCGAACAGAATTGAATGTTCGGGACGACGGTTTGGGCTTGTGTTGGGGTCTGAGTGGTCAGCTCAGTCATACCCCAAACAATGCAGATGTTGTTGGTGATGCTACATGGCTGATCCTTCCACTAGTCATATGCCTGTCTCAAAGATCAGGTCCCGCATGTAAAGGACAAACTAATCGAAAGATGGTGATACTGTGACGGGTCTCATTAAATCAGTTCTAGGGGTGACTTTCTCCTCGGTTATATCTCAAGCGAAGAATCCCCAGGTGGGTGAGCTCCACCTAGAAGACCCTCACTTGTCCCTTTGGAGTTCTCCCTGTTGGTAGTGGAATTTTTTTGGTGCTGATGTAGGGGCCCCGTCTATATGCTTGGGTTGAATTCTCTCGCACAATTGCGGTTCCGTCTTCCAAGGGCTTGCTAAAAAGACGATGCGATACTAGACAGATATAACTTGGATGGGATGATGATAGATGAGCATGGTTGGTGTCCTGGTTCTTGGTTAAAAGTTTCTCAACGGTGGTTGAGTTCTTTTGAATGGTGGGATGTGGGGGGTGCGGCGGGACATAGGGCCTCCGTTCCTGTCATGACTCCTTTTCCTCAACGTCCCTGGAGCGTTGTGGGTTCGTCTGCTTAAAATCTGCCTCATGGCGGTTGAGTTCCTTCGGAAGGTGGGATGTGGGAGGCATGGCGGTGGGACGCTGTAATTCCTTTTCCTCACCGGTGGGATGTGGGGGGCATTGGAAAGAATGGGTTTTTGCCCAGTCTCATGCCGTGCCCGCCTTTTTCCTCACCTTTCATGGAGCGTTGCGGTTCGGGCTTGCTTAAAAGGCCACCTGTCGGTGGCGGAGTTCCTTGGATGGTGGGATGTGGGAGGCATGGTGGGTTGGTGTTCCTTTGTCGTCCCT
>CAUJRU010001209.1:0-2500 GCA_963277665.1 Viscum album | reverse complement strand
ACATGGGGCATGTCTTCTCGGCGGTGATCGACGATACGCGGGACGGATGCCATGACGTGTCGGCGGCCTTCAAGTGCCTAAGGGGTCACGTCGGTGGTCGTTCCTATGGTTTCATAGCTCTTTTAGGGCAACACGTGTTGTCTTTCATGCGCTGCACTGACCTCTGGGATGTCTAAACCCCTCAGTATGTCTCCTCGTCACTGATGATGTTTCCTGGTGGGATAGCTGGAAATGCATAAATGTCTCTTTAGGGGGGGAGTGGTCGGCGACCCCCCCTGGGCGTGGGTCTTGTCCTGCGTGCCCAGAGCCACCCAATGACATGCCCACGGACATGGAAAAATGGCCTCTAGACAATCCCATGAATGCTTGATGATTCGTCCGGTGCTTGGGGCTTGTCTTGTCCGGGGTAGTGCGCCATCAAAGCTTTGAAAATGAGTCGGGGTTCGTCGCGTGTCAGGTCCTACGTACTGACAATCGCGTGGAGACAATTCCATCCGAGTGAGACGATTTGAAGGGGCATCGGGGCTTGCATTGGTGGATGCGGGGTGCCTTGAAAGGAAGGACGCCGAGCTGGGGTTTGCCATATCTTGTTGGGTCCGGTATGTAACGTCCATGACCACCTAAATAGAATTCGTTTCATGCGTGAGGACCCGCTCTGGACATGGGGTTGTCTTCTCGGCGGTGGTCGACGACACGCGGGACGGATGCCATGACGTGCCGGCGGCCTTCATGTGCCTAAGGGGTCACGTCGGTGGCCGTTCCTATGGTTTCATAGCTCTTTTAGGGCAACTCGCGTTGTCTTTCATGAGCTGGGGTGCCCTCTGGGTGGTCTAAACCACTCAGTATGTCTCCTCGTCAGTGCTGATGTTTCCTGGTGGGATAGCTGTAAATGCATAAATGTCTCTTTAGGGGGGTAGTGGTCGGCGACCCCCCCTGGGCGTGGGTCTTGTCCTGCGTGCCTCGAGCCACCCAGTGACATGCCCACGGACATGGAAAAATGGCCTCTAGACAATGCCATCAATGCGTGATGATTCGTCCGGTGCTTGGGGCTTGTCTTCTCCGGGGTAGTGCGCCTTAAAAGCTTTGACAATGAGCCGGGGTTCGTCGCGTGTGAGGTCCTACGTACCGACAATCGCGTGGAGACAATGCCATCCGAGTGAGACGATTTGAAGGGGCCTCGAGGCTTGTCTTGGTGGATGCGGGGTGCCTTGAAAGGAAGGACGCCGAGCTGGGGTTTGTCATATGTTGTTGGGTTCGGTATGTAACGACACCGACCACCTAAAGAGAATTCATTTCATGCGTGAGGACCCGCTCTGGACATGGGGTCTGTCTTCTCGGCGGTGGTCGACGATACGCGGGAAGGATGCCATGACGTGTCGGCGGCCTTCACGTGCCTAAGGGGTCACGTCGGTTGCCGTTCCTATGGTTTCATAGCTCTTTTAGGGCAACACGTGTTGTCTTTCATGCGCTGCGGTTCCCTCTGGGTGGTCTAAACCACTCAGTATGTCTCCTCGTCAGTGCTGATGTTTCCTGGTGGGAGAGCTGGAAATGCAGAAATGTCTCTTTAGGGGGGGAGTGGTCGGCGACCCCCCCTGGGCGTGGGTCTTGTCCTGCGTGCCCAGAGCCACCCAGTGACATGCCCACAGACATGGAAAAATGGCCTCTAGATGATTCCTCCTGTGCTTGGGGCTTGTCTTGCCCGCGGTAGTGCCCCATAAAAGCGATGACAATGAGACGGGGTTCGTCGCGTGTCAGGTCCGACGAACTGACAATCGCGTGGAGACAAAGCCATCCGAGTGAGACGATTTGAAGTGGCCTCGGGGCATGTCTTGGTGGATGCGACGTGCCTTGAAAGGAAGGACGTCGAGGTGGGGTTTTTCATATGTTGTTGGGTCCTGTATGTAATTACAATTACCACCTAAAGAGAATTCTTTTCATGAGTGAGGACCCGCTCTGGACATGGGGCGTGTCTTCTCGGCGGTGATCGACGATACGCGGGATGGATGCCATGACTTGTCGGTGGCCTTCATGTGCATAAGGGGTCACGTCGGTGGCCCTTCCTATGGTTTCATAGCTCTTTTAGGGCAACACGTGTTGTCTTTCATGCGCTGTGGTGCCCTCAGGGTGGTCTAAACCCATCAGTATGTCTCCTCGTCAGTGTTGATGTTTCCTGGTGGGATAGCTGGAAATGCATAAATGTCTCTTTAGGGGGGGAGTGGTCGGCGACCCCCCTGGGCGTGGGTCTTGTCCTGCGTGCCTAGAGCCACCCAATGACATGCCCAGTGACATGGAAAATGGCATCGACGCAATGCCCTGAATTCCTGATGATTCTTCCCGTGCTAGGGTCTTGTCTTGCCCGAGGTGGTGCGCCATAAAACCGATGACAATGAGATGGGTGGGGTTTGTCACCTGTGAGATCCTACGGACTGACAATCGCGTCCAGACAATGGAATCCTAGTGAGGCGATTTGAAGGGGCCTCGGGGCCCGTCTTGGTGCGTG
>CAUJRU010001208.1:0-185208 GCA_963277665.1 Viscum album | reverse complement strand
TCATAACAACATATAATTATTTTGTAGATACTGTGTTATTATATAATAAAAACTGAATAATATTTTAATGAGGTGGAAGAATAAATAATGTAAAAAATGAATGGTTATAAACGATACATCTTCTTCGGACAACCTCCTTAGGTAAGAACCAAATGCCTTATTTAAATTTATGTATTATAAAACTATGGAATATAAGAAATTTAATGGGATTTTATGATTTTATATGGTTATGTATTCTCTTATACAATGGTATTTGAAGGTGTGAATTGGAGTAGAGGTGGTGTAACATTTTATTAGTGAGTTGAGTGACACACTTGTAATTTTTGAAACTAAAAAGGTGTTCCCACGTTTTTCACATGATAAATGACTCTAAAATATACCATTATCAATACTTAAAAATTATTTCGTAAAAATATTACTATAAAATACATTTTATAAATGATTTTAGGTCATTTATATCCATTTCATTTTAGTTTAACCCCCATTAAAACTATTATAACATTAAACACATTAATTAATTTTTACTTTTTTTACTATTCAGTATGATTGAAAATTCAGTTTAACTCTTTTGATAATATAAATTTTTATGATAAAAAATATATAATCCCTTTTACCAAATTCAATCCAGATAAATGTCAAAATATAATTATAAATTAAACCTTTAGACGTGATGAAAAATCGAACTTCAAAGAAGTGTATTTTTAATGTAAAAGATGATTTGGTATTAACTTTATGAATAATAATCACCATTTTATGAATACCAAATAATATTTATTGACATATAATATAAAAATTTCATTTCAAAAATTCCTTACTAGGAATTATATTATCTAATTAAAATGGATAAACATTATGCATTTGAAAATAGTTTTCAGGAAAAATAGTTATTTAATCCTAAAATATACTTAAAGAAAAATAAATTAAAAATTTGATTAAAAATTAATTATTTTGATTAAATATAACTAAATAATACTTATCCTACATTAAATTATTTAAATATAAAAATAGGACTTTTAAATTGTAAAATTATTTAAAATAAATGAGTTTTTTACGAATATCAGTAATTTCACTATTCACTAAAATAAAAAAAATAAAAAATACCCAAATTTAATCTGGTGTTAATTTTTAAATAATTATTATATAAATTAAATTCAAATTTTCTAATTTATTTTTAAAAATTTATAAATTGTGTTTTTAAATAAGAATCATATAAGAAAAGGGTTTAGATAAAACTATTTTCCATTTTTATGTACATATTATATAATTGTTTGATAATGAATATAACTATCTATTTCAGGAAAATTATTTAGTATATCATTTCCTGTATTATTACATTAATAAATACATATCATTTATAGTCACACAACCCTAGTACCTAATGGTTTTGTGTCATTGAGACTTGAAATAGGAAAATGCTTACATTACATGTTGTGAACATTTATCCATAAAATAGAACACCATAGATATTCCATGTTACATAATCAACTTAAAATCCTACTGAAGGTAAAAATAAGAAGGGTTTATCTCAAAAAAATAATTAAGTAATAACATATCTAATTTCATATTGGTTAGATCATAAACATGGGGGAACACATTAATTAAGAAAAAAAATATGATTTAAAAAATACATAAACTAATAAATTTTAACCATAAAATTAAAAATATACATATCAACAAAAATGATAACAATTTTACCATATAATGATTAAATATAGAATTAGTCATATAACACGAGCAATGGAATTTTGGAAAAAAATTTATAGAACCTTAAAAATAATATTTCTTATCATCAAAAACCTAGTTACACACCAACTTGTTTAAATGAAAAGTTATGAGTAGAGTTAAATGTCATAACACTCACCCTTTGTAATCCTATATACTCACTAAAGTCTTCCAAAAATATTTAAATATTATGGGATATTATCCTTTTAAAAAATTGTTTTATGCATATATAGTTCATGCACATCTCATAATTCATACATTTGTTTGCAACTAGAAAAAAACAATCATCATGTCGTAGAATAATATATATAATGAAAAATGTGTTTCATGGAATTATCAAATGGTACCTCATAGAATTAATCCAAAAATAAAATAAAATTATATAAATTATAATATAATATAAAATAATATTCATGAACAACAACTCCTTTAGTGTTAAGTCTTCTAGAGATAGAGGACAAATTCGACAAAAATATTTTAATAATTATATCATTTAAACGCCTGTAATTTTTTTAAAATGGATTTTGAAATAATTTCCTAATTATTTTTTATAAAATATAAAAGTTGAATTAATAAATTATCTTTTGAACTAAAAAATACTAAAGTAATAATTTTATATTATAAGAAATTTTTCGTTGCAAGATAAAATATATGATATTTAAATGAAAATATTTTATATCAAAAATATTATACTTCTGTCAAAACTTACATCATTTTCAAAGTCGATAAAACATAAGTTTAAAAATTGGTAGTGAGAAATTTGATGCTTATAAGAGATAAAACATAATATATTTCCAAATAAGAAGGAAAAAATTGGTGGGAAAGGAAAATATTGACTTAGAAAAGAAAGGTTCATTAAAAAAATATAGGAATTATTCATTTCAATGTCACACATTATCATTAAAATAATAATGGAAGTATTCATCAATATAAAATATTATTTCAAAAAATATAAGTTTTTTATAATATAATATCATTATATGAAAGCGTAGAACAAAATTTTAATGAGAATGTTCAATAAGGGTGAGTATAGCTCAATGAAAGGTAATTGAGTTTGTAAAACTATTACAACTTTAGTAATGTTGAATCGAAAGGAATTAGAAGATTGAAAATCATATGTATCAATAATTTCTATGAATTAAATCATTTATTATTCCAAAATAATTTATTTTCATTCATTCAAACCAAATAAATATGAAAGGGATGCATAATTGTAACGTCATGACCTGGGTGTCACACATCGATGCCCCGATTCAGGTCACTATGAAACCTCAAGCACATCGTACCATATTCCAGAGGCTACTGAATATTAGTAAGGGACTAATATCAATCATTGGGATACTATATCCTATATTATTAGATTATTAAATTAGTGAAAATAAATAAAAAATAACAACTAAATAACAAAATTATCTCATAGCGAGAAAATTACCAATAACTCAGGAGGACTAAAACTGTAAATGCATTATCATAACTAAATAGTACATATTTTATTCTATAATATGTGTCTAGTGTCAAAATTAAAAATAAATATAAATACATTAATGACTCCCAAGATGGTATTGAACACCAATAGCTTCCCACATCCATGCTCTATCCCCAAATTAGGAACCTTATATAGGGCCTTTTCCCTTAACCTTTCCTCCAACAATAAAATCTATTCGGGTACTGATCATGCATCCTGAGTAGGGTGTGAGTTAAACTCAATAGGACACCCCCAGAAACCTCTAAAACAATATACATTCAATTATAGTTTGTGAAGTTTTATAGAGAAATAAAAATAATGAATAACTAAACATTTATCACATTATCAATTATTCATTATTTAACAACATAATCTTGTGGGTTTCCAAGGAAACCTAAACCTCAATACCTTCTTCGGCTCATTCCATAGTCTAAAATATCCCCAAGGGATATAGTTTCCTAGAATTATATAGTTACTATTATATATATCATGTCACATCATTGAATTCAATTTCTTCTATTCTATATTACACTCCATATCCCAAAATTCCATTGTTATCATTGTATATTTCAATTCTCATATGGATGTAATTATTACCATTCATCATTTAGTTATTTGATTCAAAAATTAATTAGTCATATCAATCTTATTAATTAAATCAACAATTAATTAATCTTCATAACCTCATTAATTAAATAAAAAGATAATTAATCATCTCAAATTCATTAATTAACACAAAAATTAATTAATCTTCTCATTATTATTAATTAACTCAAAAATTAAAAAATATTATCACTCATATTAAATAATTAAACAATTTATTAATATTATCAATCTATTAATTAACTCAATAATAATTAATCTTATCATTCACATTAATTAAATCAATAGTTAATTAATATTATCAATCTTATTAGTTAACTCTAATAATAATTAATCTTCTGAACTTTGTTAATTAACCCATCCATTAATTAATCAGTTCCATTCATTACTAAATCAATAATTAGTCCATCAAAACAATTACCTTAATTAATTACACAATTACTTAATCAAAATCCACCATCCCAATAATCCCATAATTAATTCAACAATTATTTATTCAATTCACATTCTCATTTTAAAATATTTAATTCCACTATTATTTATTCCCAATCTAAAATTCATATATCCTCAATTTCCCATTTTACCTTAATTAATTAATTCACCAATTTAATTAATTAAATCATGAATTAAAATTCATAACATCTAATAGAAATTCAAAAATTACATACAATAATGACTTTGTGATTTAAATTATACACCACCAACCTCAATTTGTTGATGAATGATAACCCAACTGAAATCCCGATAATTTGAGCATCACAATGTTGAATAATGAGATCCAGATCTAAAACCATAAATCAAGATTGAAAAATTTAATATCCAATAATTATATATTTATATCTACAATACTAAATCTAGATCTAATCGAAATATGAAGAATATCATATTCCAGGATGGGAGAAAAAAAGGAGAGTATTATGAAACCAAGTGGGATAGGATTCTATTACTGGGAGGGGTGAATATCTTCGATATAGGATTTGACTTATGAATAAAATTGGTCAGTATGGCTTGGAATCCATCTATGAAACTCTAAAATCTAGGGGACATGATTTGGTATATGTAAGGGCCAAATTGGTAGAGTTTCGGTGGTTTGGGTGATTTGAAATCTAGTTTTTAGTGAATTAAAAAGTCACACACAATTTTTTGGGAAGGGGCACATAGTTTTCTCAAACTGTGCACCTAAAACATGTGCCTATTTATAATGGGGTTCATGGGTACTCCGAAAAGGGCACATGATTTTAAAAAATGTTCCCAAACCATGCAATTACTCGCTGTCTAGGTTACACGGATTGTTGGGCAAAGGTTTATGGTTAGAGAAAAGCTTGCACCAACATGGAAAAGTCATCTATCCTACTAATTTTTCAAAACTTTTACCCAAAATCACCCCTCGGTTAAACAAAAAATAATAATTCTCAAACATAAAAATTACAATACCAAAAATCCAACCAGATTTAACTACAGAAAATTCCAGGATCTTACAATCTCCCCACCTTATAAAAGAGCTTCCTCAATATGTACCCCCAATAATCTCTATTATTCCAAGCCAAAATTGTTGGGCCATTAAGCCCTCATATCTACATCTCTCTCTCATGTTTCCTCTATAATATGACTATGTTTCCAAAATATACAAACTATCAATATGGTCTTTCCCTATAACACTTTCTCATTGTCATTAGACACACGTATCAAATGCTCTTAAAGGAAACATATATATCAAGCTCAAAATTATCCACATCGTTCACATGACAAGGGTTGGGGTGATAACGCCCAAGTTATGATACATGAAAAACATAACGCATAAAAATATATTTATATGGAAGAGACAACCAGTATGCCACTAACTCGATTCATTCCATAACCTCAAAAGGTCAAATGTACCTAGGTTCCAACATGCCTTACCTTTGTATCTTGCGATGACCAAAACATGGTGACCCCTAAAGTGATACATGATCACCTTATAAAAACTCTAGGGTTCATCGACGTCTATCAACATTTGATATCTGTATACTCTATGCCACAGCCATAGGTTCTAAATCAACTGAACCGGCTCCGACAACTCCTAAATGATACTCGGTCCAAAAAAACTCTGAATCGCATACCTACATTGAACATAAAGGTGATATGAACAGCCTACCATAAATATAATTGTATGGATCCATATAAATAGAATCTAGAATACGATTTTTATAAGAAAATTCTTCATAAATTCAGCTACCTCTCCCATGATCCACTAATGTCTAGAACTCACGCTCTCAATATATCCAAAAGAACATGTATAGTACTCTCCAACATCACAACTATCTATGGTTTTAAAGACATACTAAATAAAACCGTATATGAACCACCTTCTGTAAGACCTACAAGAAATGTGATGTAAAATTCAAGTCAATATATGAAACTATAGTCTGTGGAACACTGTGCTGATACACTATCTCTTGAACGTACAATTCTCCCAACTACTCCACTGATAATGTCTCTCATATAGGAAAGAAATGTCCTAACTTAATCATCTATTCTAAAATAATCAAAATAATATCATTTTACGAGGTTTCCTCAAGATACCCAGCATAAATTCAATGGCCACATTATCCATGTTCAACTCCATAATAAAAAATTGGGGTAGTAAAGATCCATGTCATTGATGCTCTGCCTTAACCTACAGATAGGTGTAGCATCCTGCCCGGAACCCTACTATCTCATTTTTCATGATTCGACACCAAAAATGTCCTTGTATTCCATAGTATATTTTGTCCAGACATGGGTTTATAGCCCACTATGAGGAATGAAATTCCTACTTCAAATCCCTCCAGATACTCTAATGCACAATAACCCGATTCTTGACATAGATGATCTCGTCCTCATCTATTAACTAGTCTGAAGGTGTCTCACCACCTTCAAGGATTTACATTAATGATAATCATTCTTGGTCCTCATACATCCTATCTCGGATTCATCTCAAAAGTATATACTTCACTAAAATAAATATGAGATTCATCTTTTCCAAACTCATCTAAATAACCAAATGCATCTCAGCTATAAGAGTCCTCAGCTTCCACTCAACACTAGAATATTTAATAACCTTCGTCTGAGTTTTTATTCTTAAATATTATAAAACACTATTTCCTTTACTAAGAGTATATTCTAAGTCAAAATCAAATACTTACATATAGAGAACCCATCTCTTCTTCTGAATATTCAAATCTCACTGTGAAAAGATATACTTCAAGATCGTGTGGTCTGTATACACAGTAAACATTTCACACAACAGATACTGCCACCAACACTTCAGATCATAAACTACTTCATCCAACTCAAGGTCATGCTAAGGTTAAATCGGTTCATTCTGCCTCAACTTCTGAGACCCATAGGACAAAACTTGATCTCATGCTTAAATCCCTATCCTATAATAATCATAGAAACCCATGTACTCCTCACCTGGCTCAAGTAGGGCCATTATTGGTGTCGATTACACCACTTAATCAACTCTTGGAGAGAATAGTCTCTTGATTCCAACCATTCAAACAATATCCCCATCTTTCATAAGCATGAAATAGCTTCATCAAATCTTGAAAAGTCATGGATAAACCTCTAATAATATCCAACTCATCCCATAAAGATATAGATATCAATACATTCTTGGGATGCTCCAATGAAACCACTGGCAGAACCATCTCTAGGTCCACTAATACACCTTCCTCTAAGATGACGTGACCCAAAATGTTTACCTGATCAATCTAAAACTGACACTTAGATATCTTTGAATATAGACAATTCTCCCTCAGTTAACTCAGGAATATTTCACGTTGTTGGGATATATCATCAAGATTATTGGAGTACACCATTATTTCATCCTCATACAGAACCAAAAAATGATCCAGAAATGGATGGAAGATTTTTTTCTTCAAGGACATAAACACTACTAGTGCATTAATCAACCCAAATGGAATTATGAAGAACCTATATAGGCTATGCCTACATCTACAAGATTTTATCCGGATATAGAAGTCCAAACTCTAAACTAATGATACCCTATTCTCAAATTAATCTTGGAAATGAAACAAGATCCTCTCAACTAGTTAATAATATCATCAATACATGGAGGATGATCTAATTTCTTCAATGTCATCTGGTTTAACATCCAGTAATTGACAAATAGAAGAAAAATCTCATCAGCCTTCATTACAAACAAAACATGTGATTGCCAAGAAAAAATACTTGGAAGGAAAACCCCTTATCCATCAACTCCTCTAACTGAGTCTTGACCTCTTGAACCTCAATCGATGTCATTATGAATAGTGTAATAGAAACTATTCTAACTCTATAAATTAGCTCAATAATAAATTCCACATCTCTCTTAGGTGGAATCACTGAGAAATATTTAGAAAACACATCCATGAATCCTTCCACTATAGGTGTATTGACATTATGGTTTTCACCACCACAATACAATATTAGACTAGAAACATGGCCTGTGAGCTCTCCCAGTTGCTGATGAATTGGCCCTTTCGAGCTAGCTTGGATATCCCACATTCCTAAGTGAATATACTTATCACCTTTAAGATAAGTTAATTCCACACTCTATAATAACCCAAAATTTTCAATAAAAACATATTGCATTATTTTGAAGTGAATGTGAGACCATGATCTGAGATGACACATAATTCTAAGGCCTAGGGTGCCCGAAATACTTTTCCAAACTATCTTTATGTACGTTTAGTGGACGTGCGAGTGGGTATTCATAACATTTAAACCAGTCCCCAGATTGAAACTCCGAGGGCACCGTTGAATCCAGAATATTGAGTTATCCTAAGGGGGACCTAACTTCGGTCGGCAAAGGTTGACCAAGAAATATATTTTTCAGACCTTTTGTTATAAAAAAATAAACGTATTTTATTTTCTATAATCGTTGAGCAGAAATGTTGTGTAACGAAAGTCTAGCGATAGAACGATTACAGGTCAATAAATGACTTGTTACCCTTTGATTAATTAATTGCACCGCTTGTGTGGTTATGGAACCCTGTTAATTGCAGTTCATTAATGTGACGTATTAATGAACATAGAATTCAATGGGTTTTCATAAATTATAACCATTCATTGGCGAATGAATGGAATAAACGCAGAAGGACTGATGATGAAACGCCGAAAAATTTATTCCCTAATGAAGAACTACAAACGCCATCGAAGAACCACCTAGATATCAAGACCGGATTCATCTAGCATTGACGAGCACCACCAAATCACGAACTGATGACAATGATGAAGTTGGTTCCATCGATCGTCATCAGCAGACGTCTCATCTAGGTAGGGGTTTTTGTTTTTGATATTGTGATATTCCTCCTTCCTCTATTTTTTTTATATGAAGAACGTTGATCAACTGATCAATGGGTTGATCTGCAGATCATTTTTAAAAATGAGAGGTTCATTAGGGATGACAAGTAGGGAGTTATTTATAAATTCTCTGATTGTTGCTAACACCCCTTGTTAAAATGCTAAAGCGAGGGGCACGGGCTAATCTGAACAAGGCCCGGACCCTCCATTGATCCTGTAGTTCTTGTGTTTCCCATGCGTGGCCAAGAAAGGTGATGGAAAAGTAGAGATAGGGGCCATGAAGTGGCAGCGGCGACATGAGAGGCTCATTAGCATAGAAGACACCATGAACGGACCACCGGAGTACGTCATGTGGCCCGTGGAAAGAACCGTCGACGTGCCAAGCTGGTGGCGGCCAACAGTTGCAAGAGGAGGCCAGCAGGAATTAGTTTTGGGCAGTGGGAAGGCGGAGCACCATCATGGACCACGGTGGTCAGAGGCTGTTAGCTCGAGTCAGCCACGTGGGTGAAGGGTGGCGCCCCCAGGTGCCGCTGATGAGCCACGACAGGAGGGGGTTGCATGCGCCCGCGTTGCGCCGCATCGGTGGGAGACTAGTCGGCCACCAGGCAGAATGTTGCACGTGGTGGGGTAGTGCCCCACTGGCCGGATGAAGTGACCCTCCTTCCTCAGGGCCAGCTAAAGACATGGTCCGCCTTTAGGCGGACCAAGCCAGACCCGAGCCCAACGAGCTAGCGTGGGTGGGTTGAGCCCCACTCGGTGGGCCGAGCCAACCCGACACGGGACCGAAAAATAGTTGGGCCGACCCTAATGGGCCAGAACTAGTGAATCGGGACGACCCTTAATCGGCCAATCCTGGGTGGGGTCAGGCAGACCCCGGGACCCGTTGCATCGAGCCGGGTAGATCGAGTCGGACCGGGCCTAGACCCAACATGCCCTCGAATAAAGAAACACCAATTACTGATGAATTGAGTGTCTGTTTGACATTCTGTAAGTGGCTTTGGGACCCATTTTTGGTAAGAGATCCCTTTGGCATATTCCAGTGGGCCAGAACGAGTCAAGCCAGACTAAGGTGCAATCACCCATGTTTCACGAAAAGGGGTGTAACTAAAAGACCGGGCGTCTGATCGACGCGTCGTCTATGGCATAAGGAACTTGGGATAAGGTGGTACTTTGGAGACGATCTATGTGAGTTTTGATGGAGTTTGATGTGTGACCTGGGTTGGATCAGAATTGAATCCTACCAAGCCATTTTTACAAAAGTAAACATGTCTCAAAGACCGAGTGTCCGATCGAAGCATCGTTTGTCACGTTGGGACCCGTATGATGGGGTAGTCCCTTTGGTATAATTTTTTGAGACTTTATACCAATTGGAATATTACTGATGGCTTGAGGAGAATAATCCTTTAGAGATCAGGCATGCTTTGTGCGGGAATAGAATGGCTGACTCTGACATGAAGAAGAAGAAGAGAAACCAGTACGGGTAAGCATCAGAAACTCCAGTGTTGGATGATCTAGTTGTATGACTAATCAACCCTACCTATGTAACAACGACTAGTAGGGGTCATCACTAGCGACCAAAACAGGTCAACACCCGCGACCAATATGAGTCAGCACCAACAAACAATACTGGTCACCATCTAGCGACCAATACGGGTCAGCATACAATGTATTATACAGGCCAGCAGTAGAGTTACTATGGATAGGATGATCTGGATTTACAACAAGTCATCCCTATCCTAGTAACCATGATGTTATACCTTTAGAGTGATCATTCTCTTTTTCATTGTTCTTCATGATTTAGATCATGCTTGTGGTATTACTTTTGTGCTATTTAATTTGATGTTTTCCTTTGTGGATTACTATGAGACCTTCAGGTGTCGCTGGGTCCCCTAATGAGTTGTTATACTCACCCCTGCATGGGCTAATCCCTCACATGTGTGTCTATTATAGACTAATAAAGCTCCGAGGAAGACTTTGGAGGTTCATGACTTGGTGGATCTTGGTGCGATGGGAGCAGTCGATATCCTCTTCTTCGACTTCAGACTTTCAGCAACTACCCTCTAGGTAGAGCTCCAGGGTAGATGCGACAATTGTTTACTTTCTTTTTTGTTTCTAGGTCTTGTATTCTGGCTCACTTTTCTATTTTACATTTGTACTTATGGTTTTACTTTACTCTCGTGGTTATACCTTACTTTTTTGGGTTGTTTACTTTAGTTTCCCTTTTTCAGTGTTTACAGATCTCTAAGGTAATGCCTTCCCTATTCGAGAAAATCCTGGCGGTGCTGGTCCCAACCCCTGGCCTATGGATGGCGGGCTTGTGGTAGTCACATCTGTGCCATATGGGAATGGTGTAATGTGTGTTGAGTTTGGTTTTCAGTACAAGGTGTCTAGTGTTGGTGCAGCAGCCGACATATCTATACACCAAGACCTTGAATTCTATTTTCCATCTTAGTACATGATAACAATGATTCCAAGTGTTTTGAAAAGTTTTCTTGATCTTTATTGAGTCATCTCACCAGGTAAAACATATTGACTATGGAACATCTGTTTCTTATAGGATGCCTCCACGAAGACAGCTAGCCATGATTCTGGTCAGATATCATGATAGTGTCCCACCGAGTGATGAGGCATCGGTACATGGACCACTCATTATTATGGCACCTTCGAGTGGTGTACCAGCGGCACCACCACCCTTTGAGCAGCATATGCTACCAGTGGATCATGAACGCCAGCTGAGCATGTTTCCTGAGTTCTAGAGACATAGTCCTCTAAAGTTTCGAGGAATATGGACCCTCATGAAATAGAGGATAGGCTTGAGGCAGTTTCGTGGGACTTTCACTTAGTTGAGACACCCACCGAATAGATAGTGATCTTGGCCTCTAGCCTTCTTTAGGTCTTGGCAGGATGATAGTGGAGCTCATCATTCTAGGTGCATGAGGAGATGACCCTCACCTAGCCGGACATTGAGAGCCTTTTCAGGGCTGATTTCATGTCAGTGACACTACGCTATATGCATATTCTAGAGCTTCTGCATCTGCAGCAGGGTAGCCAGACTATGGCTCAATAATCGTCAAGATTTATTTATCTCTCCTGATACTCCATCAACATGGTATGATACCCTTACATCAGGGCCTGAAACATTGAGTAGGGGCTCCGATGAGAGATTAGACCTGTGACAGTTTCTCTTCGAATCCTGACGTAGGTTGGGGTGCTAGAGTGAGATTTTCTTATAGAGATATTCCTTGCAAAGTAGGAACAAACAGCGAGAGCCTCAACAGGATGACAGGTAGCAGAGTCAACTACATCTGGCAGTAGATAGATGACGTAGAATCCCAAGAGGGCTAAACCATCCATAGGGAGACCCCATGATGCATGGTTAGAGGTGCGTGGCTCAAGAGGCTGAGGGAGCCATCAGCAAGGCATGATCTACATTTCCTGCAGGGGATAGGGTCACAGAGCTTGTGATTATCCAAATCCTTACATAGATGATCAGCATACGGTCGAGGGGCCACCGAGGTAGCAACAGTGGAAGGAGAATGAGCGTAAGCTAGGCGGCAGATGAGGCCGAGGAGCAGGACATGTAGTTAGAGGTGGTCAGGGTCCCCAGGCACTACCACCACCACCCCAGGCGATCCACCATGAGCTTTGAGGGTAGGTGGATGGGGACAGGCCCTGCTACAGGTAGTAGGGGCTCAAGATCCTGACGTCCTAGAGATGATACGAGGTACAATCTGTATCTTATCTACCATAGAAGTAGTGCTTATTGACACATGAGCTATCCATTTTCCTTGCCATAGACATAGTTCGAGACTCTGAGATTTCAACTAATCTTTTAACTCAACCTTTTCATTTGGATTCACCTACGAGAGGAGATTCAGTGGTCACACACTGGTGCTGACAGTGTGATCTTACCCTCAAAGAATAGAGTTTCAGATGGGATCTTCTAGTAGTGGCATTGAAGCCCTATGACGTCATTCTAGGAATGGATTTGCAATCAACAGTTCACACATAGATTGACTGCTTGAGATGTACAATGCCATGTAACTGCAGAGATGGAGGCCACTTTTCTTTTGATGGTGAGAATGAAAACAGAGAACAACGAGACAAACTTGTTCTTAGTAGGGTGTAACCAATTACATATCAGCTAGCTTTCATAACCTTTGACATGGTGGATGAGGAGAGTCCAAAGTTCCCAGTGGTGGTGGATGAGTATGTGGACGTCCTTCCAGAAGATATCCCAGGACTACCTCCTCGTAGAGAGGTAGACTTCAACATTGACTTATACCTAGGAATATAAAAATTATCTACTCCAGCATATCATATGGCCCTTTCAGAGCTCTGAGAGCCGTGGTTACAGTTGGAGGAATTACATAGTTAGGTATTCATAAGGTGTAGTGTTTCTCCATGGGCATCCCCAGTGTTGTTTTCCAAGATGGTAGATGGAAGTTTGAGGCTATGTGTGGACTTCTGAAACCTAAACTAGGTGACTATGAAGAAAAAGTATCATCTACAGAGGATCGATGATCTACTCAATGAGTTGAAGGGAGATCATTGGTTTTTAAATATAGACCTTAGATCAGGCTATCCCCAACTCAGGGTACGAGACAGGGATGTACCGAAGACAACCTTCAGATGTTTTATGGCCATTAAAAGTTCATGGAGATTCATTTTGGAGTGACCATTGCTACAAAAGTGTTCATGGGGCTCATGAACTAGATCTTTCAGCCATACCACCATCGCTTCGTGGTGGTCTTCATCGACGACATCTTTGTGTACTTAGCGTCCAAGGAAGAACAAGTTGTACCCTTGAGGATAGTTTTGGATCAACTCCGGGAGCACCAGTTATATGGGAATATCTCAAAGTGTGAGTTATAGATATAGAAGTTCCAGTTTTTAAGACATGTCATCTCATAGGCTGTAGTTGAAGTGGACCTACCAAATATTGAGTCAGTACATTCTTGGGAGCCTCCCAGGAGTGTTACTGAGGTGAGGAGATTCCATGGATTAGCAGGATACTATATGAGGTCTGTACCCAACTTCTACAGAGTAGAATCACCTATGACTACCTTGAAACAAAAGGGGAAACCCTTCTTGTGGTCAAAGACATGCTAGCAGAGCTTTCAACAGCTGAGGTAGAGCTTGACCAGCGCGCCCATCCTGAGGTTATTGGGGGAGGGCACTGAATACGGTGTTTACTATGATGCATCTGGGATCATACTCGGTTTTGTCCTGATTCAAGATGATGGAATGATTTTTTATGGCTCACAATATCTGAGGCCTCATGAGAAGAATTATGTGACTCACGACAAAGTGTTTGTAGCAGTAGTCTTTGTACTGAAGATGTAGCGACACTACATGATGGTTGAGTGGTTCATTGTTTACTCAGACCACAAGATTCTCATATATACCTTCACATATAATGATACACATATAAGATAGCGATGATGGCTAGATTTCCTCCAATACTATTAATTTTAGATAGTATACACTCAAGGGAAGGGGAACATTATGGCAGATACACTTAGCTGGAGATCGAGTTCACAACTATGGAATGAGGATTTTTAGTAGTTAGCCTAGCTTCAAATATACTGCGTGGATAGAGATGAGATAGTCTACCTCCAGTCAATGGTAGTTTCCCCTCCATTCCTTCAGTGAGTGAGGAAGGTGCAACTCAGAGACAGCTAATGTGAGTCTACATGTGATCAGATATCCTCAGACCATGCACCTAACAGATATTCTGAAGGTGTGGAGCACGCTATCCTTTTCAGAGGATGTACAATTGTACCAGTGGCGCTACGAGAGGAGGTGTTGAGGGAGTTCCATACACCCCCCTTGGCAGTACATCCTTGTGTGATGACGATGTATCAGGACCTACAACATCATTACTGGTGGTCAGCGGTGAAGAAACAAGTGGCGAAGATTGTCTCTAGATGCCTCACTTGCCAGCAAATGAAGTCCAAGCACCAGGTACTAGCAAGCTTGACCCAACCCCTTGAGATACCATAATGGAAGTGGGATAGGATAATGATGGACTTCGTGACAGGGTTATCACGTACATCCCGAGGGAACTATTCCATCTATGTGATCGTTAACCGACTCACCATGTCAGCCCACATCCTTGTTATTCGAGAGAAGGGTTCAGTAGAGAGTTTGGGATGTCTCTACGTTCATAAGATCGTGCGACTTCACAAGGATCATTCGAAGATAGTCTCAGACCATGAAGCACACTTCACATCTTTTTTTTTGGAATAGATTACAAGGGGATTTAGGGACATAGCTTCACTTGAGCACAACTTTTCACCCGCAGGCAGATCGTCAGACTGAGCAGACCATCAAGGCCATTGAGTACATTCTTCATGCATGTGTCCTAGATTTTTGTCCCAATTGGGAGGACCACCTATCCTGGGTGGAGTTCACGTAAAACAACATCTATCACTCCACCAATGTTATGACCCCTTTTGAGGCATTTTATGGATGACCGTGTAGATCACCCTTGGGCTGGATGGATCCAGGAGAGCCAGCACTCGTGGGCCCAGAGATTGTATGGGCTTCCACTGAAAAGGTGCGGGTCATTTGAAAGTGGATGAAGACTGCTCAAATCTGAAAAAAGTCCTATGTTGGTAGGTTATGGTGACCTCTAGATTTCCCGTAGGGGGACCATGTATTCTTCTGAATCTGCCCTCAATGGGGGAAACCAGAGATTTGGAGGAGGCGGGAAACTCTCACCGTGGTTTATCAGATCATTCCTGATACATCAGAGGATTGGAAAGCTGGCATACCACTTGGCATGGACAACTCAGTTGGTGTGGGTGCACGACATCTTCCATGTATCCCAGATACGGAGATATGTGCATGATCAATATCGTGTCATCGACCTTTGTGAGAAAGATATTGACAACGTGGTGACTATTGCAGAGTACCCAGTGTAGATAGTAGATCAATAGGAGCAGATACTTCATGGGTGGTCGTTACCTCCGGTGCGCATTATGTGGCAGCACCAGAATCTCCAGGAGAACACATGGGAGTGAGAGGCTAAAATGCGTTCATAATACCCCTCTTGGTTTGGGTAGCCTTGTTTGGATTTCGGGGATGTAATTCCCCATGGTTGGGAGAATTTAATAACCTGTAATTTTCAATAAAAAAATTTCATAGTTTTTTGAAGTGAATGTGAGACCAGGATCTGAGAAGACATGTGATTCTAAGGCCTGGGGACCCTGGAATACATTTCTAAAATTTCATTAAATATGTTTAGTGGATGTGTGAGAGGGTTTTCTTAGCTTTTGAACTGGTGCTCGCTTTGAAAATCCAAGGGCACCGTTGAATTGGGAAAATTTTGTTTTTCCTAAGGCGGGTCATAACTTCGGGCAGTGAAGGTCGATCGAGATAGATATTTTCCAGACCTATTGTTATAAAATATAAAATAAAATATTTTATATTCTATAACTGCTGAGAGGAAACACTGTGTAACCGAAGTCTTGCGACGGAATTGTTACGGGCCAATAAATGACTTGTTACCCTTTGACTGTGTAACCGAACCACTCATGCAATTATGGAACCTTGTTAATTGCAGTTCATTAATTCTCTAAATTAATGAACACAACTTTGGGAGGGTTCTATTTAATTATAACCATTTTTGGTGAACGAATTGAATAAATGTGGGGGAACCTCTGACGAAACGCCGATGGAATTATTCCTCAATGAAAAACGATGGATGCCAGCAAAGAACCACCTGGAGGATGAGACCGGATTCAGTGAGCAATGATGAGTGCCATCGAATCACGAACCAATGAAAATGATGAAGGAGGTTCCATCGATCATCCTCAGCAGGCGTCTCATCTAGAAAGGGGTTTTTGTTTTTAATATTGTGATATTTCTCCTTCCTCCATTCTTGTTTTAAACAAAAATGCAGATCAACTGACCAATGGGTTGATCCTCATATCGTTCATTAAACATGCGAGGTTGATGCAGGGTTACAAATCAGGAGTTATTTTTAAATACTCTAATTGTTGCTAACACCCCTTCTTAAAACTCTAATGTGGAGGGCGCGGGCCAATCCGAACAAGGCCCTAACCCTCCACCTATATTGGTGTTATTTTTTTTCCTATGTGCGGCTATGAAATGTGATAGAAAGGCATAGATAGGGGTCATGCAGTTGCGGTGGTGACTCGAGAGTCTCGTAGGCACAGATGACACCAATAATGGACCACCGGAGCACATCCGGTGGCCTATGGAATGAACCGCCATGTCAGCGGTAGCTACCGGTGGCCGGAGGAGGCCCGTGGCAACCAGTCTCAGGCAGTGGGACGACAGCGCACAATCACGCACCTTTGGTGACAACAACCACAACAGGAGGGGCAGTGGGGCCCCACATCGCACCGCTTCAGCTGGAGATCGGTCATCTGCCTGGTAGACCATTGCACATGGCGGGGTAGCTCCCCACCATCCAGATGAAATAGCCATGTGTCCATGGGGCTAGCAAGAAACACAATCTTCTTTCTGGCGGACTGGCTCGGACGTGGGCTGGTCGAACGGGTCGGACCCACCCAGCAGGCCAGACCCGGGCTCAGCTGGCTAACGCGGGTGGGCCGAGCCCCACTCGGAGGGCAGGTGGCCTACGAACCTGCTTGGCCGAACCTTAAAAAGCTAGACCCCTGCAGGGTCTGGAAAACCCTAGGACCCGTTGCATCGAACTGGCCTGACTGAGTCGAACCAGGCCCAGACCCAACCGGCCCCCGAATAAAGAATCACACATAACTGATGAACCAAGTGTTCATTTGAAAATCCATCTATGGAATTTGGACCCATTTTTGGGAAGCGGTCCCTTTGGCATATTCTAGTGGGCCCAACCGAGCCTATCCAAACCGAGGTTTGATCACCCTCGTTTCATGTAAAGGGGTGTAACTAAGAGATCGAACATCTGATCGATATACTGTTTGTGGCATAAGGACCATTGTGACAATGCGGTCCTATAGAGATACTCTAAGTGAGTTTTTATAGAGTTTTATCTATGACCTGGGTTGGATCAAACATGAATCCAACTGGGTCCTTTTTACAAAAGTGTCCATGTCTCACAGACCGAGTGTCCGATCGACACGCTTTCTATCACTTTGGGACCCCTATGAAGGGGCAGTACCTTGGGTATGTTTTTTTCTAGACTTCGTACCAGTTGGAAAATGACTTATGGCTTGAGGAGATGAATCTTCCAGAGATTAGGCATGCTTCATGTGGGAATCCAGTGGCTGGCTGTGACATGAAGATGAAGAAAGACCAACACGGTCCAGCATCTGAAACACTAGAGTGAGATGATATAGATGTATGACTAATCATCCCTACCTCTATACGAGATACAAATACGGGTCAGTAGCAGTGCCCAATACCGGTTAGCACCAGCGACCAATATGGGTAAGCACCAGCGACCAACACGGGTTAACATCTAGCGACCAATACGGGCTAGCATATACTGACCTATATGGATCAATGGTAGAGTTACAATAGATAGGATGATATGGCTTTACGACTATCCATCTATATCCCAGTATCCTTGAAGTTATACCATTAGAGTGAGATCTTTCTTTTTATTTGTGCATCATGATTTAGATCATGCTTGTGATATTACCTTTGTGGTATTTCTTGTGATGTTTTCCTTTGTGTATTACTGAGAAACCTTTGGGGGTCTCGGGGTCCCCTACTGAGTTGTTATACTCTCCCCTATACAGGCTCTGCCTGGAGGTGTGTGTCTGGTGCAGACAGCTAATGCTTTGAGGCAGACATTGGAGGTTCGGGACTTGGTGGAGCTTGGTGAGACATGAGTAGTCGAGATCCTCTTCTTCGAATTCAGACTTTCGGCAACTACCCTCCAGGTAGTGCTACTGAGCAGATGCGATAGCTATTTACATTATTTTCAGTTTCAAGGGATTATATTTGAGCCCACTATATTCAGTTTCTAGTTGTACTTTTGGTTTTACTTTACTCTCATGGTTATACCATAATTTTGTTGGTTTTTTTACTTCAGTTTCCATTTTTGAATGTGTATAGATCTCTAAGGAAATGCCTCATCTAATCAAGAAAATACTTCAGGTGCTAGTCACCAACCCCTGGAATCTGGAAGGTGGGCTTGGCGTAGTCACTTCCGGGCCCTGTGGGATGGGTCGTGACACCCCCTTCGTTAAAAATCTTTATGGGATCAGTATTCTAATAACCATTCTATACATATAATTATTTCAATTACTGGCATGTCAAGAATATATAGATCCCACAGAAAACGATACTTCCTAACTAAAAGAGAACATCCCTTTCACAAGAAGATTCCCCAAGATTACACTCCCAGTGGTGTATCTATCATGAATACCCCACTCACGAACTCCACCTCAAAGGTAAAAACATTTATAAGTTGTGTAGAAATAAAGGAACGAGAATAACCGGTATTAAATAAGGAACTAGCTAATATAGAAGCTACAAGAACATTACCTCTCACTGTCGATGGTACAACCTCACTGTCCACCAGTGTTGGATCAACTGCATGCAAATGTCATACTCTTCTTCTGCATAATGAAGTATGGGTCCCCTAAGATGAAACACTATCCTAAAAGAAGTTCTTTTTTCTAGAAGTACGACATACAATTCTTCTACTACTGTGACCATTATAAATCCAGCTTCCATCCTAATATAGTTTAGAAGATAACCTTCCTACACTCTGATCCTTTCTAGCTACCCCATCATTACGTGTCTATCATGATTTCCTACATAAAATCTATAGATCTCCCATCTTGGAAAAATATAGACATTCTATTGGTGGTCGGGGAAGTTTCTATGACACTTTCTTATCCAACCACATTATTGGAAAATCACTAGAGAAAGTTTATGTTTAATTGAATCCACCATGCCACCCTTTTTCCCACTATTCTATATAAAAATCTCATAACGATGCTTCTAGATATCAAAATAATTATATCCCTATCATCCAGCAGTAACCATTTTTACTACTCTGGAAGCCTCCTTCAGGTTCTCCCCGTCTATGAATACCTGATTCACTATTTCTAAAAACTTCTTCCACATGAAGGCATTGACCTGGGACTTAATTTCACACTTAATTTCTTCATGATATTGTTTTTATGAAGTATCCTCATCAGGTTCCAACACCGGAAAAAAGAACTAAAAATCTATAAATATTCCAACATTTTCCATCATAAACATACATCCCTGATTAAACCTCACTAACTTAGCTACTCTCTCCTACCTTAGCAACACTGTATAGAAGTTCTCTAAGAACCTCTCCAAGAAGTGCTTCCATAACATAACATAATCCTTCCCATTAAAAGTATGAATGTACCATTAGTGATTTCTTAATCCTAATAGCATATAAGCATCCAACAATACCCTATTCTTAGTTAGAGTCTCCAATTGGTCATGTATATTCAGGATAGACTCAATCTAAAAATCAACATCCTCAGGTCCACCCCCAGTAGAAAAAGTTGGAGGATGCTAAACCAAAAACTCCCTCCTCTAGTCATACATGTTCTTCTCAACATGACATGGGTCACTTTCCCTGAGTTGCATGAATCGACTAAAGTTCTCCCAGAACTCCTCTCTAACTTCCTCACCTAGAAATAGTTGTGCCTCAGGTTACACTACTTGAGGAACATCTCCATCCCTTTCCTCTTGTCATATTCTCATCAGGAATCTTCATGGAGGCATAACTCTATAATCCAAACACACACCTTATGATATATTTAAAAAAAAATCACATTTATGGGAAGTATAATAAGTCACAAAAAGTCATTTCCCCAAACCCCACTACATGTTCAAAACTAAGGCACCATCAATACCCCTAAACATCTTACACCAACATCATGGTTAAAAAGGGTTAATCATCTTATAATTCCTCACATTTTTCATTAGACACCCATATATTTTTATCTTGGGTTATTTAAAAATATTTCTCAATTTCATGTTAGAGATTATTTTTCAATTTAGTTTCACAAGGAAAGAAAAACAATTCATCTTCAATAACATACCCAACACCCATTTTATCGTGCCCACCTAAAATAATAAATGAAACAAAATAATCATGATTCCCTAAACGATGAATTTATACTCCAATATCATTCTATTCTAGGTTATGAATCACATCTCCTATAATCTCAATATCATTAATCACAGTACACAATGAGTGCATCACCCAAGGTGAAATAATATTCAACTATAACAGTAAACATCAATAAAAACAATCCAACCTTGTGTACTTGGGTTCTCCCCATATATGAGTTAGCTACTCCTAGGAATGAGCTAAAAACCATGACCCAACTATTCTTATTCTATTATCTACCTTACCAAAATAGTAAGAAAAAAAATAATAGAAAACTAAGCTCTAATACCACATTGTAATATCCTGACTGAGGTCCTAGATACTAGTGCCCCATGTTTGTTCACTGTGTTTCCTCAAGCGCATCTTCCAATATGCCATAGGATTCCAACTAGCATCAATGGTCCAATATCAGTCATGGAGAGACTATACAAACATTTAATAGAGTAATACACCAGTGAAAATAAAAAACAATAACAACTTAATAACAATGTTATTTCATAACCGTAACAATACCAATATCTAAAGTGGACAATAAATGGATATTTAGTATCAGAACTAAATAGTAAAAATGACATACTAGAATATGTTTTTAGTATCAAAATGAAAACCTAAAATAAAAACACTAATGAATACCAAGTGTGTCTTGATCCATGTCTAGTTCCCTCATCCATGCTTTATTTCAAAATCATCCATCTAATAAATGTCATTTTCCATTAACCTGTGTTGCAACCATGTAAATTATTCAGGTACTGATTAGGCCTCTAGAGTAGGGTGTGAGTACAAAATAGAAGCACACCACCAATGGTATCTAAAACAATATTTTTTAAATAACAGGGTATACAATTATATAAATAAATAAACACAATGCAAAAGTAAATAGTTATCACATTATCAATTAGTCTTTATTTAACAACATAAACCCCTAGGTTTTTAAGGTCAACTTAACCTCAATACCTGCTTCAGACCACACCATTCTCTAAACTATCTCCACTATATGTCATTTTCTAGAATTCAATAGTTACCATTCGATATCTCATGTCACATCTCATAATTCCATTATTACCAATCTATATTACATTTCATATCTCATAATTCCATTATTACCATTCTAGATTTAAATTCCCATTTGAATTCCATTATTACCATTCATAATTTCATTGAATAATTCAACAATTAATTAATCATCTCAATCTAAATAATTAACTCAATAATTAATTAATCTTCCCAAACTAATTAATTTAATCAAAAATTATTTAATCATATCAATCTCATTAACTAATTCATCAATTTATTAATATTATTATTCTTATTAATTAACCAAATAATTAATGAATCATCTCACTCTTATTAATTAATTAAACAATTAATTAATATTCTCAATCATATTAATTTACTCAATAATTAATTTATCTTCTCAATATAAATTATTAATTAATCATCTAAATCATATTAATTAACTCAAAAAATAATTAATCATCTCAAACTCATTAATTAACTTAAATAGTAACTAATCATTTCAAATTCACTACTAATTCAACAATTAGTTTACCACATCAGTTCCCATAATTAATTACCCAATTAATTAATCAAATTCCCCCATCCCAATAACACCGTTAATAATTCATCAATTAATTATTAAATTCTCAATATCATTTTCCTATAATTAATTCCACAATTGATTATTCATAATCTACAATTCCATTATCCCCAATTTCACATTGTTCCTTAATTAATTAATTCACCAATTTAATTATTTCACTCCCAAAATCAATCCATAAACATCTAATAGAAATTATACAATTGCATACAACTAATTACTATCAAGACATTGGGATTTTAATTATAGACCTCCAACCTCAATTTGTTGGAAAACGATAGCCCAATAGAAATCCATGAAATTTTATTGGCATAACTTTGTATAACGACTTCTGGATCTAAAACCCTAAATCAAGATAGAAAAAATAAATATCCTTAAATTCTATAAATAGATCAACAATAATTTATCTAGTTCTAAACAAAACTGGAATAACAACTCTTTCTAGGAATGGAGAAGAAAGAATGAAGAATAGGAAACCAATTGAGATAGGATTCTCTTTCCAAGAGGGGTTAAGATCTTCGATTTGGGATTAAAATCATAAATAATAGAGGTAAAGAAGCCTTGGAATATGTCTGAGAGGCTCTAAAATCACGGGAAGACGAATTGGTGCAATTTATAGTCAAATAGGTTATGTTTATGGGGCCTTTGGGATATAAAATCAAAATTTCGGTTGAATTAAAGAGTCACACACAATTTTCTGGGTAGAGGCACACCGTTTTCACAAACCATGCACCTAAACTATGCACCTATATTTTTAGGGGTGTATGGTTACTCCTAAGAGGGAACATGGTTTGACAAAATGTGTCATAACCGTGAAATTCCCCTCTATATGTGGTTTCATGGTTTTCTAGGCCAAGGTGCATGGTTTTAAAAAATGTGCTCCAACCACACACTATCAACCTTCTTTCAATTATTCTCCATTTTCACCCAAAATTACCCCAACGATAAACCCAAAACAAATATTCTCAAACAATTCTAAGTATAATACCTCAATCCAAATAGATTCATCTCTATAAAAGGTCTGGATTTTACAATATCATTAAAACATGAGTCAATGAAGTGAAAATGAGATGAAAAACACTTACGGCATAATAAATGTTATAATAAAACCTCCCTGAAAAAAGAGATTTTGAAATTGAAGTTAAAATACTCTGAATAAATATAATTCCATATTTTATATATCCAATAGGTAGTATAAACTCTATTTAAATGGAATTTGGTTCATAAAATAAAATCTTCCTTAAAAAATAAATATTGAGACGAAGCCCTTACCTTGATCCATATTTATTTCTGGCATACACTTAACATCCAAAATTATAAAATTAATTTCATTATACACTTTTTAATAACCTTTTTGTTTTATATTTAATTTAATATGTACCATTTATTGTTACATACTATTTTTTATATTGTTTTTTCTTATTTTTTCTTAAAAATTGAATAGGTGTCGGCATATTTTTGTAATTTTAGAAATCGATGATGAAAATTTAATAATAATTTAAATACCAAATAAAACTATTTTAGAACCAAAAAAATCCTTAAATGGTTATTTAATTTTAATAATATTTTTTTAATTTCCTATAGTCATTCATGATAGATTTTAAATCATTTATTCATGTATGTGGTTAAAGCAACCCAAACCCAAACGCGAACAAGATATATATATCAATGGGTGAGTATGGTTATGGAAATGTATAATAACATTATAATGAAATAATTAGGATTTTATTTAGTTGTTTTTTAATTTGGTGAATCATATTTGATTTGATTTTCTAAAAAATTAGAAAATAGTTTGAAATAAAAAAAATATTACTTAGTGGAGGGGGTCACCCAAACAACACACGGTCAACATACTTTTTCTTTTAAATGTGGTTGAAATGATTAAATAATTATTAAAAAATAAATATAATTTAATTTATGAGTAAAAATGATAATGATTTCATTATATCAATATGTTTAGATAAAATTAGGAAGTAGTAGAGTAAAATAAAAGACTAAGATAAAGTAATTCTCATGTCGGAATATTTTTTTTCTCAAAGAAAACTCCACGGAGAGAAAGGCCTTAAGAAACCGGATGCTAAAAATAAGACTATATATGTGGTATTGGATTCAAGGAGAGTAAAATAGGAAAATTTTCTAGGTGACTATCGATGGTAAGGTGGGTATTTATGTAGATGAAGTGTTGGGCTTTTATAAATGGAGAAATGAATAGTTTTGGGTGTAATCATTAAATTTTCAAAAATATAAGGTTACTACTCAGGTGAAAATGGAAAAAAATGGAAAAAATAGGAGGCTAATGTGGTTGTGTGTTTAAAATATCTACAAACAATCACTTTAAAACATGTTTGTAATATATTTTTGGCTTTTTTCATTTCTATGGAATAATTTTTTACCATTTTTACCTTTTTCTAGTGTAACCATTTTTAACATTTGTAAATAATTTTAGTGACCAAACTTTTAATTTCCCTTATTACCTAATTTTAACATTCCAATTTAAAATTTGAAAATAATTTTACAATATCAAATTTCTATGTTTAAAAAAGTTATTTTTAAAATAAACACACTTTGTAATATAAAATATTTTTTAAATATATAAGATTTTACAAATTTAAATTTATATATAATATAAAATTTTCATTTCTACTAATTTTAATGAGAAAATTTTATTTACTAAAAAAAAAATAAATAGAATGAGGCTTTCATGGTATGTAAAAACACAATCACACCTGGAAAATACTTAATTTAAAGGAAATAACAAACCCATTTTTTATAACACCCCAAGATTTCATAGTACAATATCTCTTTAAAGTAGTTTAATGGATTATATTTCATACAACATCAAACTAACTTACATTATACGCAAGATTGAGTTTCTGCGAGACAACAGATTAGTATTATAATTAAATGAAATATTTATTTATCAATTAAAAATTGTAAAATGAATATTAACAAATAAAATTTAAATGTTATTTATAAATTTTCACATAAATAAAACATATTTATAATGAAAGTTATATGTTTTTTTAAAATATATATATATATAGAAAAACCATTTTCTTAAATAAACTACTTTTTATATACTTTTATTAAAAATAAAAAAATTAATTTTAGACAATCATAAAAATTCAATTATGTAAAATAGAATTTATTTTTGAATTTGGAATATCAAAATTATATTAGGGTGAATGTTTGGTATTTTTCTGAAAACATTCAATTTTTTATTAATAGTGAAAAATACTCCAAGTACATAAAAATCCAATTTTTCGTTTAAATAAATATTTTTAATTAAAATTTATCTTAAATTAAAAATTGATACATAATACATATATTAGTTCAATGTAAGTAATTTGATTCATTTTATAATATGATTTGATATATAAAATTTTATTGAACTTTTTAACATCATTTACCCACCTTCAATACACATTTGAAAAGTTTCATAAAAATAATTTTACTACTTTTGCAAATTGAATTTTGAAAATCTGATAGACAGAGTTGTTATTAGAAAGTAAATGTGTTTTAATAGGAAAAAAATATTTTTTGGTGAATAGTAACTTTTACATTTTATTTACCACGATTAAATGTAAATAGGGTTATTAAAGGTAAAAATAATATTATAATAATATAAAATTAATCCCACTAATTTCCTAATTCTATTGGATATCTTTTTTTCATCCCAAATAAACTCTGGGATAGAAATATGATCATTTGTTATCCATTTGGGTTATATTGGGACATTTATTATATTTTATTTAAAGAAGAGTTAAAAATGTAAAATTCAACTTTTAATTACTAAACCATTTTTAATATTGGGTTATACATAAGATAAATTAGACTATAAATATTCATTAGAAACTTAAAAATATTTCCTACAACATGGTAGTTTTTTAATAATTTTAAGAAATTAAATTATTAGTTTATTTTTTCACACAATGATGATATAGTAATTACCTTATTTCTGAAAGACTAAAATAAATGATAGTATAAATATTTAAATAAATGGGATTTGAAACATTTGATTACATACACAAATTTTATTCGTAACTATGAAATTTTAGTATTTATTTATTTTATTGTGTTCGAAAGAATAAAGTTGTTATAACTTTTACAAAAATCATGTATTAAATAGTAACAAAATTAGCAAAATGATATTTGAAAAAAATACTATTTAAAAAAAATATAAAAGCCAAAAAAAATATAATTTTCTTCCAACTAATATAGATTGTGTTAAAATTTCATAAAAAATCCACTTTAGGTTCGTTCTAAAACTTATAATAACCATATTAACCTTGTAGTATAAACATACAAGAAGACATGGTAAGAGTTAAACAATTTAACTAAGTGTTAAATCTAAAAGATAAGGTTAATATGATGACATAAACATGTCCAAAACCTGTAGGATGAGAGGATGTCAAACTATCCTCATATTAAACTTGAAATAAATCAATTTTATTCTATTAGAAACTGAATGGTATTTTATAATAAATTAATATTTCAACATTTTTCCTAAATTACACCTCACCTCTCTTATAAAAGGGAACCTCCCTTTCTTTTAAATGCAGACCTCAAAAGCCATTTTGAATGTCCAAAAACTTCCAAAAAATCCACATAACTTCCCTCACTTCATCCCAGGTGCCTTAATTTTAGAATAAATCAAACCAAACGGGCCCTTTTGTTCAAATCAAAAGGAAACACTGGAAGAAAATTTAATTATTTTAACACCTCTTTCAAAGTTCTTTTCTCCTTCTACTAACTCTTTCTCTGTTGTTACCATAATAAAATAATAAATCTTGAACCTTATACATTCTTAGATGTTATTATAAACATTGTACAACCATATTCATTATTCTATCCATCCAATGAATTACAATGTCACCATGCGTGCATACGTACGGATTACCGTCTCCACATCATGGTGTAGTTTGTTATTCTACACTACATTATTTTAATGGGTATAATAATGTGTATAATTAATTAAAATAATAATATAACATTGTAATGATTTTTATATATAATATACCATCGAATTAAACACTGTTTCACAATTAATATATTGATATTGTCGCCTGTGCATACGTACGACTTACCAACTCCACGACACGATGAGATTCATCTTCAACAAACACCATTCAAGAATTTATATATATATATATATTGATTAATTATGAGATATATTAAATAATATTTCTACTAGAATAATATATGAATATGTAGTAAAATATATGTCCTTTACTTACATCTATACTATACGATAAGAAAACAGAAACAATGTTCATGCATACGTATGGACAACCGTCTCCATGAATAGTGTTTCCATTATATATATATATATATTATAGATATTTATATTCAGAATATATATGATATATAAATCATGTTATATATTATGGAAGTATTTAAATCATGATCTATAAAGAATAACATGTTAAAACACATAATATATAGAAAGCGGTTATTACTGAAAATGTTACTTTCACAAGGAAATTATTATTAAATGGGTAGTATAAATTCTCAAATGAATCATATATAATATCATAAATATGTATATTGTTCTAGTTTAATAACATACTATGTTCATTATACAGGAGGTTAAATGTACCCTTGACTAATGGAAAGTACAAGGTAAGGGTAAATTATTCAATATCAATATTATTTGAGATTGTTTATGTGTAAGTATTTACTGTGACATATTTAGCATCCATATCCATATTTCATAAAAATATTTTCAAAAGGAATATTTAAATGTTTTATGGAAGGTAATATTTAACTTTAACATAATTGTAAATGTATTAATGATTTATTATTATAAATATATTTAATTAATGTCATTGTTTTCAAGATGATTTTAAGGATTTATTTATATCGACCTAATTTTTTAAAATGATAATTCCTTTCAAAAGATTCCAAGGGGTATGGTCCAGTTTGATTCAAAAATCATTTTTATATGACTTCCTTTATAAATTTTGAGGATTTTAAATGATTTCATGGAAAACAAATATTTCTCTCAAAGTATTTTACTGATTATATTCAACTATGACAACATCCTTTCTTGATATTATTCTTGATTGAGGGTGATTGATTATAAATAAAATATTCTATATTGTATTGAATGAGTTGTGATATTTTTTAATGTGGATGTGCAATTTTTATACCATTCATGGTTTATTGTTGATGTATTTTAATTTAGTATCCTAGTTTTAATATGAATGTATATGTTATGTTTCACCCCTTTCATATGAGGAATGCATTGGACTTAGTATGTGACGGGCGGGTCCCGATATAGCCCCTTGATACATCGGTAGGTCTCATGAGACAAACTAGTTCCTTGGCACATGGACTTAATATAATATTTGTTAATGTTCGTTGAACAAGGCCTCAACGTAGTAGTTATTATGTCCATCATTATGTATTCCCACATTATGAAAATAGTTATTACATGTGATTATTCAACTTGTAGAATATCCTTGTGCATGTTTATATGGTAATGATTAATTTATTTTTTCCATATTATGTTCAGGTTTATGATTAAAAGGTTTCAATTTTTATTATTCATCTTGCCTTAAAAGTTTATATATTTTGGTGAATTATTTACCCTTACTGAGCATCTGAGCTCACCCATTTCTTATGTTTTAGTTTCCCAAGATGCCAAGAAGCGTATTATGATTTATATGAAAGGTGATTCTTGGAGAAAAATTACATTCTAAAAAGATTATTTATGATGTGTTTTATTTTAGAATGTGTAATGTAACATTCATGTATGTACTATATTTTCCATGAATACTAAACTGATCAGTCCGTTAAGACATTATTCCTTATAATTATTCCAATGTATTAAAATAACACACCAGCACTGGGTAACTGGGGTCTGGGTGTTACAGTTGGTATCAGAGGAAGTTTAGCGACATCCTTGGAAATAGATTTAGAAAACTAAGATTAGGGATTATAAACCTAAGATATATTTTGAGGATAAGTATTGAAAAGAATCCTATAATTTTAAAATAGAGATTGTTGAACCCTCTGGAATTAAGTTACTTTATTATGTTTTGATAATCCCAACCATTCCTTATTTATATCTTGAAAGGGGGAGATTGTTGAACCCTCTGGAATTAAGTTGCTTTATTATGTTTTGATAATCCCAACCATTCCTTTTTTATATCTTGATTTTGCATTATCGGATATATATTTACTATGACTTAACTCATTCTGCCAAGAGAATGCTTAAACAGTTTATAGCTACCGTTACAGATAGTAGCTACCGTTATGACTTAAAGCTACCGATATCGAATAAGAGCTACCGATACGAAGTCTACCGCTACTCAAAGTCTACCGCTACTCAAAGTTCACCGATACTCAAAGTCTACCGCTGTATCGGAGTAGACAGTTATCGTTACAGTAGAGCCACAACTACCGATAAAGAGTTACCGCTACTGGTAAAGGCAGAGCCACCGATACTGTTACAAGTCCACCGCTACCGATACATCAAGTCTACCGACAGACAAGTCTACCGTTACAGATGCCTACCGATACTCAGACCTACCATGACAAAGTCTACCGTTATCATGAGCAACCATTCAGAGACAGAACCCCGACATGCTTTAAATTTCATTATTATTATTTAATCTAACCAACGGTCACATTAGGTATATTTTAATGCACTGATATTTATTTATTATGTGTTGTTGGTTTTCAAGAAACCGTACCTCGTACTTGCAAAAAGGGAATCGTATCTTTTGCCGAAGCTCGTGCTTTAAAAGAAGGATGCAGAAAAGAGCACAGTAGATACAGAGCACATATATACGCTGGCGATCAAGCTCAAAACGTGCAAAAAAGAACAACTGGAGATCTTGCACTCACGAGACTACTACTACCACCCTCCAGAACATAGAGCATACGCCGAGCAATTTATGCTAAAGAAGAACTACACAAATCTCTTCATTCTCTGAGCCGATAAGCAAGCTGAACCTAGAAGTCAAGGAAACAGATGAAACTCTGTTTTCCAGACAAAAACCAGAAGAAGACTCAGAACGAATTCTAATCAACAAAAGGAGTCGAGAGCTGCACGAAGATCACTAGAGCCATTTCTACACTCTAAATATTTGCTCTGTGATTTATCTTTTTACATATTGAGCAGTGTGTGTTATCTGCTGCATTTAACACACACACTGTCTCCTGTGCTTTAACTGGAGGATTTGTAAATCCTCACTCAACACTCTTACATATTTGTTTTCCCACTGGGACAGTGGTAGAGGTCGTGTGTGACCTGGACATCTGGTTGCTGTTGTTTTGTTTCCCACGGATAACAGTGGTAGAGGTCTTGGACCTGGACAGTTGTAAACTGTTGAACCCCGATCCAGGGTGTGGATCGTCCTTATATAAAACTTTTGAGAGGACTAAGTCTCGGCTTGAGACTGAACCTCTTGGTTAACTCCTCTGTGCTTTTAGTTAAAGTTTATATCCATACAATACTTATCTATTTCATATTCCGCTGCTATTACTTTGAAATATAATTTATTTTCAAGGCTACTTTGATAGTTAAACTCGCAAGTGTTTATATTTATTGTAAACCAGTAAGTTAGTTTCAAAAGTTAAAGTAATCATAAGATTAAGTTAACTGAGATCTAATCAATATTTGAGAAACTAAGTGAACCTTTATAATCTGTATAAATTCACTACAGTTTAATCTATTTTTGAAATTGGGGGATTTTAATAGAAATTGTTTTTAGCAGAAATTTTAAATTGGAACTCAATTCACCCCCCTCTTGAGTATCCACTCCGACCAACATTTGGTATCAAAGGAATAAAATATTTTCTATATTACTCTGCTTTTTAACTGTGATTTTAGTTGTATTTTAAAGTTCTTAAAATTTCTGTTATTCCTAAATTTTTATCACTTTAAATTTTGTTTATAATGGATAGTAGACTTGAGGGTGCTGCTACTAACCGGCCACCTTTCTTCAATGGAAATAACTATGCTCAGTGGAAACTTAAAATGAAAATCCATTTAGAAAGTATGGGTTTTGATATCTGGACTGCTATAGAATCTCAATACAAAATTCCAGAAACTGAAAGAATAA
Source organism: Viscum album (assembly GCA_963277665.1). NCBI lineage: Eukaryota > Viridiplantae > Streptophyta > Magnoliopsida > Santalales > Viscaceae > Viscum > Viscum album. The sequence goes on along the minus strand of CAUJRU010001208.1, from coordinate 153,334 downwards.
CTTGGGATGAACCTACTAAGGCTGCTTACAATAATAATTGTAAAGCCATAAATGCCCTCTACTGTGCTTTAGGAGATGAGGAATTCAATAGAATTTCTGCCTGCAAAACTGCTTTTGATATTTGGGATACCTTGGCTGTTTCTCATGAAGGAACAACTAATGTTAAGGAAATACGGTTAAATACTTATACTATTAAATATGATAACTTTAAAATGAAAGCTGATGAACCCATTTCTGACATGTATCTCAGGTTCAATGATATAGTGAACACAATGAGCTCACTCGGAAAGATTGTTCCTGCAAAAGAACAAATCATGAGAATACTGAGATGTTTTCCAGATAGATGGAGAGGCACGTCTGTCTCAATTAGAGAATCCTGTGACATTGGAACACTGCCTGTCAAGGAGTTAATTGGTAAACTAATGATGTATGAAGAAGAATTGAAGGTGAACAAAGAAGAAGATGATGAAACCAAGAAGAAATCCGTGGCATTTAAGACTACTGCATCAAAGAGTAAAGACAAGGAGAAAGTACATATGCCTAATGAAAGCTCGTCTAGTGAAGATTCAGATTCTGACAGTGATGAAGAAATGGCTCAAATAGCCAGGAGATTCAAGAAGTTCTATAGGAAGAAAAAGTTTTTCAGAAAACCTAGATACAAAGGTAAGTATGATCAACAAGGCAAGTGGAAGAAGTCGGATAAAGAAGATGATATAGTCTGCTATGAATGCAAGAGGAAAGGACACATCAAAGCCGACTGTCCTAAGTTAAAATTCAAGAAAAATTATGACTATAAGGACAAGAGGTACAAGAAAGATATGAAAGCAACCTGGAGTGCTTCGGAGGACAGCACAAGTGAATCAGAAGCTAGTGAATCTGAAAGAAATCGTGCTAATATGTGTTTCATGAATGACACATCTGAGGTACCTATTTCACCAGTTTTAAACAATTTTTATTCTGGAAATGACCATGATTCAGACAATGAGGAAAATATTTCTAAAGCTGAACTGTTTGAATATTGCAATATGCTGGAAGATACTTGCAATGAACTAAAAAATAAATATAAATCTTTGAAGAAACAACATGCTTTGACTAGTAATATTGAAACAGGTTTAAGTGTGGAAAAAGAGAAGTATGCTCAACTATTGAAAGAGAACACTCAACTTAAATTATCAAATGAACAATTAAGAAAAGATATTGAAAAGTTCACTGCTGGTAGGGATACCTTGACACAACTGCTAGGAAAACATATTGCTCCCAAATATACAACCGGTCTAGGATATCAGCCTGGACAGAGACAAGTAAGCAAAACCAAATTTGTCCCAAAATCTGGACAGTTTTCTGCTAGTTCTAGTTCAGGACCATCTTATACAAAACAGTTTTCTAAAGGACCCAACAAAGTATTTTTGTCTCAAAATATGCTTTCTGGTCTTAGAAAAACTATAAAGAAAATATGGGTTCCCAAAGTTTTATTAGCTAACCTTTCTGGACCCAAAAAGATCTGGGTACCAAAATTATCCTATGTCTAATATGTTTTGCAGGGAAATTGTTTAAAGAGCATCTGTAACACTCTATGGTATTTGGACAGCGGATGTTCAAGACATATGACAGGAGACTATTCTTGCTTCAAGAGCCTGATTAAGGTTGATGGTGGGCATGTCACCTTTGGTGACAATGCAAAAGGAAAAATCATCAGCTTAGGCCAGATTGGTAACCCTGATACAATTTTGATTTCTAAAGTACTTTTTGTTGACGGATTAAAGTATAATTTACTTAGTATATCTCAGTTGTGTGATGATGGTTTTAATGTTAAATTTGAAAATAATTCATGCAATGTTTTCAATTCAAAACATGACTTATTTTTCACTGCATCTAGAAATGAGAATGTATATGCTGTTGATCTAAATTCCTTGGTCAAACAAAATGTTTCCTGCTTAAATGATTTCTATAAAGAGTCTTGGTTGTGGCATAGGAGACTAGGACACTGTAATGTTCACTCACTTAGGAAACTTTCTAAGAAATGCTTAGTTAGAGACCTCCCCAAATTAGAATTCCCAAATGATAAAGTGTGCAATCCCTGTCAAAAGGGAAAACAACACAAAGTTTCTTTTAAACCAAAGAAAGAAGTTTCAACTTCTCAACCACTTGAATTGGTTCACATGGATTTGTTTGGACCTTCAAGAGTTTCAAGTTTAAATGGGAAGCACTATGTTTATGTTCTTGTAGATGATTTTTCTAGATACACTTGGGTATACTTTCTAGCTCAAAAAAGTGAAGCATGTTCCTAATTTGTTAAATATTCCAAGACTGTAGAAAATCTTAGTGGACTCAAAATTAAGACCCTGAGGAGTGATCATGGGCGTGAGTTTGAGAATCATGTATTTGAATCCTACTGCTCACACAATGGCTATAATCACAACTTTTCTGCTCCTAGAACACCCCAACAGAATGGTGTAGTGGAAAGAAGAAATAGAACCCTTCAAGAAATTGCAAGGACTATGCTTAATGAGTATGACTTACCTATTTATTTTTGGGTTGAAGCTGTAAATACAACTTTCTATGTCATTAATAAAGTTTTAATTAGACCTATTCTAAAAAGGACCCTTATGAACTTTGGAATAATAGGAAGCCTAAGGTTAATTACTTCAAAGTTTTTGGTTGCAAAGTCTTTATCCTTAACACTAAAGACAATCTTGACAAATTTGCATCCAAGAGTGATGAAGGAATTTTCCTAGGTTACTCTATCTCTAGTAAAGCCTATAGAGTTTTCAATAAAAGAACCAAATGTGTGGAAGAATCAGTTCATGTCAAATTCGATGAGACTGATCCACATGAGCCTAAATCCTACCTTGAAGATCTTGAGGAAGATTTGTCAAATCTGGACCTAAATGATAAGAATACTGAATCCCCTGTAAAAGAATCTAGTTCTGGAAATTTTCCAGAATCTGCTCATACCAATTCCAGACCTGTAGACAACTCTGAAGACGCTAGTTCAACTCCTTATAGAGGTGTTAGAACTCTCAAGAATCATCCTCTTGATGCTGTTGTAGGTGATTTAAATAGAGGAACACAAACTAGAGCTTCTCTAAGGAACCAGGTTGAACATCAAGCTTTTCTCTCACAACTTGAACCCAAAGATATCAATGATGCTATCAATGATGAATTCTGGGTAATGGCTATGAAAGAAGAACTAAATCAGTTTGAAAGAAACAAAGTTTGGGAATTAGTGGAAAGACCTAAGGACACTCCAACCATAGGCACTAAATGGGTGTTTAGGAACAAAGTTGATGAATCTGGAACTATCATTAGAAACAAGGCTAGGCTAGTTGCACAAGGCTATAGTCAAGAGGAAGGAATAGACTATGAGGAAACTTTTGCACCCGTAGCTAGATTAGAGGCCATTAGGATATTACTTGCTTATGCTGCTCATCTGAATTTCACACTCTATCAAATGGATGTTAAAAGCGCTTTTCTGAATGGATATATAAATGAGGATGTATTTGTTGAACAACCTCCTGGTTTCACAAATCCCCATTTTTCCAATCATGTTTTCAAACTATCTAAAGCTTTATATGGTTTAAAACAAGCTCCAAGAGCTTGGTATGATAGGCTCAGCTCTTTTCTTATTTCAAAAGGATTTACTAAAGGAATAGCTGATCCTACTCTTTTCATTAAATGGATTTCTAAAAATGTTTTAATAGTACAGATCTATGTAGATGATATTATTTTTGGATCTTCTAAAAATTCTTTATGTATTGATTTTTCAAAAATAATGCAAAACGAGTTTGAAATGAGCTTAATGGGAGAACTCAAATTTTTCCTTGGATTTCAGATCTTTCAAAACAAAAATGGTATTATTTTGAATCAAAGTAAATATATTAAAGATCTTATAAAACGTTTTTCAATGGATAGTAGTAAAGGCAGTGATACACCTATGAGTACCACCTGTAAGTTGGATAGTGATGAAACTGGAGAACCAGTAAATCAAACCAACTACAGAGGTATGATAGGAAGTCTACTGTACCTTACTGCCAGTAGACCCGACATCATGTTCAGTGTATGCATGTGTGCTCAATTTCAAGCAAACCCAAAGGAGTCTCATTTGACTGCTGTTAAAAGAATTTTCAAATATCTAAAACATACTCCCAATTTAGGACTATTTTATCCAAAAGGACAATCATTTGATTTATTGAGTTATTCTGATGCTGATTTTGCTGGTTGTAAGTTAGACAGAAAAAGCACCTCTGGAACATGTCACATCTTAGGCAAATCGCTAGTATCTTGGTGTAGTAAGAAGCAGAATTCTGTTGCATTATCTACTGCCGAAGCTGAGTATATAGCTGCTGGTAGTTGTTGTGCACAAATCTTGTGGATGAAACACACTTTACTAGACTATGGATATCAATTCAAACATGTCTCTATAAAGTGTGACAATACAAGTGCTATTAACATTTCCAAAAATCCGGTATCTCATGCTAGGACAAAGCATATTGATGTGAGACATCACTTTTTGAGGGATCACTATCAAAAGGGTGATATCACTCTTGAATTCATTGGCACTGAACATCAGTTAGCTGATATTTTTACAAAGCCATTGAATTCTGAGAGATTAAATTACATCAAACATGAGTTAGGTATGATTAACTATAGCTTAGAGAAACCTCACCGTTAGAGAAACCTCACCGTTAGAGAAACCTCACCGTTAGAGAAACCTCACCGTTAGAGAAACCTCACCGTTAGAGAAACCTCACCGTTAGAGAAACCTCACCGTTAGAGAAACCTCACCGTTAGAGAAACCTCACCGTTAGAGAAACCTCACCGTTAGAGAAACCTCACTGTTAGAGAAACCTCACCGTTAGAGAAACCTCACCGTTAGAGAAACCTCACCGTTAGAGAACTTTACCAGTACATTTTCATTTTTTTTAAAGCCGAGACATCGAACCGTTTTATTTTATTTTATGATTTATGTGATTTATGAATCCTAAATGATATTAAAACTCAAACTAGATTCACTCAATCTCATCGTGAACTTGTCTGCTCGAACTCTCCTAAACCTAAACCTCTCGACCTTCAGAACCCTAGCCTCAAATCCGTAATGGCCCGAGTCAAGAGACCTCAGATGACTAATGGAAGTGAAGCGCCGGTACCGAAGAGACAAAAAGTAGCTAGTACTGATGCAAGTAGAAGTGACAAGGGAAGTTTAGCTCAGAGAAGATCAGTAAATCCACACCTATCGAAGCGCGAGATAGTTGTTGAAAAAGAGGTGTGTGCAGAATGGGTTATGGAAAGCAAGTCGCTGGTTCTTAGAGTGTTAAAAGAACAAGGTTGGCTAGAATGCTTCGCGAACAACAACAGACCTTACTATCCAGGATTGGTGAAACAGTTCTACGAATTCGTTCGTTTTGAAAAGTATGAAGAAGAAAGCAGAATGGTTTCTTATGTGAATGGTCAGGAAGTATCGTTTACTTCAGGAGAATGGGCTGAGAACCTAAGAGTTCCACATGAGGGTGATTTTACTTTTTATTCCAAGTCTGTACCTTCAACCAGTGATGTATTTCAATATGAAGACGCTTTGCTGAAACTCACAGGAAATGGGACCCCTAGAAAGGTGATTGCTGCAGAGATGAAAGGAGAAGATAAGCTGTTATTTAAATTTATTCAGCATGTTGTTAGTCCGAGAAGAGGAGACTTTGCCACTTTAAGATTCCAAGACATATATTTGTTACATTTGCTGAAGCACAGTGTGAAAATCAATCTATGTATATTGATTATGGTTCAAGTAGAAGAGATGACTAGACCAAAGTCAAAATCAAATGCCCTGTTTTTCTCCAAACTAATTTCTGTGATGCTGAAAGTAAAGGAGATAGCTGGACCTCAGGATGAGCTGGTAGTGGTTAAGGATAACTTCTGTATTACAAGAACTATTTGTAAATACATGAAAGTCAGCTGGAATCCTTGGAAGAAATCATGGGTAAATGATGATGGAAAAATTTATGAGAAATTCACTCCTGAGAATCATCCATCCAGACCAAAAGATGTTAGAGATCCTGGTCTTGGACCAGATGAGCCAGAACTAGTTTACAGTGATGATGAAGCTGAGGAGGAAGAGAATTCAGTTGAGGAAGGAGGAGATCCAGACTTACCCCCTAGTCCTATGCATCAAGTTATTTCTTATGGAGCAGCTAGCCCTCCAAAAGAACTACCAAAGAGAGAAATTGTCTTGAAGGATAATGATTCAGAGACTACAGAAGAAGGAGAAGAATCATGCCAATATGTTGTCAAAGACACCTCTGAGGAGGATGAGACAACCAAATCCAATCATAGAGAACAGGAGGCTGATGATGAAGCAGATGATGAGGAAAATGTTGAAAGAGAGCTCAGTTTGAGTCCCCTAATAGTCAGTACAGTCAGGATAGTGCCTGAGCAGGAAGATATAGCAGCAACACCTATTGATGAGAGAGTCATTAATGAATTAGAACTAATGGCTACTGAATCTTCTGAAATTGTGGAGAAAATTGCAGAATTACCTCAGGGAGAAGAGTTGGAAGAGATACCTCAGGAGAATGTTCCAAGAGAAGGAGAGAATCTCGGCTCAGTATCAGTATCATATGACATTGAAGGTTGGAAATCAGCTCCCGGATATATGATTCTTGGACTATCTTATGGTGATTCTGATGAGGAAGACCAAGCCCAAAGGGAACCAGTTACCTTACCCACTATGAATGACAATGTGGCAACAAAAGATGACCTTAAGTCTTTAAAAACCGAATTGATAGAAGTAATAAGAGAATCAGTGGGAGATATGAAGAAAAGTATGTTTGAAGAGATAAAGAACGTGGAGCAATCCCTTGAGTTATCCATTGGATGTAGTATATCCAGTCCTGTGGAACAAATAATGGACAAACTTAAGGTGTGCCACACTCAGATTGAGAGCTGGACAGGAGCTGTAATTGCTCTTAGACAATCAATTGCCTCCTTGACTGCTTTACACAGTTCTCAAACCCAAGTGCACACTGACATTCGCTATATCAAAGAAGTGGTCAAACAGTTTGTGGAAGTTTTTGAGGCTTTTAAGAAGCCAGTTAAAGAACATCTGAACAGTCAGGATGAACTTGTACAGAAGATGGTTAGTAGTCTGACTCACTCTTTCAAGGAAACAGTGGCCTTCTCAATGAAACCTCTTCTCTCATCCAACACAAGTTTGAACCTTGACCAGATCCACACTGTTCTTCAGGAAGAATTGGATAAGGCCAGTCCTAGTGGTGCATCAGATACTCAGATTCTTGCTACCACTAGGGAAGTTAGTAGTTTTGTTCGTGATCACCTGCGGGCAGCTACTGCTTCTCAAGAGTTAATCAAAAATAAGTTGGATGCTTATTTTGACAAAGTTTATACCAAGCACCAAATGACAAACCATTTCAAGCTTTTGATTGAGAATATGAAGTTACCTCCAGTTACCCAAGCCTTCAGAGAACAGGTTAGTAAGCTCCAGGAGCTTACTCCTGCTTTAGATAAGTTTATTGAGAATAGAGATGATTTTGTCTCTGCTATGGAGCGAGGTGGAAGCATCATCATGGATTTCAGGAATCTCTTGCCGTCTTTCCTACATGTGGATGCTCGACCGGTTATTGTACCACCTGCCCTTCCACCATCTGCCTCTGGGAGTACTCCTCAACTAACTCCAGTTCAAGCCATCAGGAGCTTGACACCTTTGATCCCTCAGAAAGAGATAGATTACAGATCTGGTGCTGTATCAGTTGCTGATCCACCAATAGTTCTTTCCGGAATTCCCAAGCCTGCTGACTCTACCTCTGCACCCTCTGCTGATCCCAAGGGAAAGACACCTGTCCGAGAGGATGATTGAGTGCTTCTTTTTTTTGATGGGATTCATTGTATTTTTTGTACTTTTCTGATTTTCCCAAATGTATCTTTTTGTTAATCACAAAGGGGGAGAAATTCTTGGAAAACCAAAAGAGAATGTTGTTCATTTTTTTTCTCCTCTGATATATATATATTTTTTATTTATTTTGATTTCTCTGATACTATACTGTTGATATCATAATTTGATATTTTTTTTGGCATAAGTTGTGATTATCAAAAAGGGGGAGATTGTTGAACCCTCTGGAATTAAGTTACTTTATTATGTTTTGATAATCCCAACCATTCCTTATTTATATCTTGAAAGGGGGAGATTGTTGAACCCTCTGGAATTAAGTTGCTTTATTATGTTTTGATAATCCCAACCATTCCTTTTTTATATCTTGATTTTGAATTATCGGATATATATTTACTGTGACTTAACTCATTCTGCCAAGAGAATGCTTAAACAGTTTATAGCTACCATTACAGATAGTAGCTACCATTATGACTTAAAGCTACCGATATCGAATAAGAGCTACCGATACGAAGTCTACCGCTACTCAAAGTCTACCGCTACTCAAAGTTCACCGATACTCAAAGTCTACCGCTGTATCGGAGTAGACAGTTATCGTTACAGCAGAGCCACAACTACCGATAAAGAGTTACCGCTACTGGTAAAGGCAGAGCCACCGCTACTGTTACAAGTCCACTGCTACCGATACATCAAGTCTACCGACAGAAAAGTCTACCGTTACAGATGCCTACCGATACTCAGACCTACCATGACAAAGTCTACCGTTATCATGAGCAACCGTTCAGAGACAGAACCCCGACATGCTTTAAATTTCATTATTATTATTTAATCTAACCAACAGTCACATTAGGTATATTTTAATGCACTGACATTTATTTATTATGTGTTGCTGGTTTTCAGGAAACCGTACCTCGTACTTGCAAAAAGGGAATCGTATCTTTTGCCGAAGCTCGTGCTTTAAAAGAAGGATGCAGAAAAGAGCACAGTAGATACAGAGCACATATATACGCTGGCGATCAAGCTCAAAACGTGCAAAAAAGAACAACTGGAGATCTTGCACTCACGAGACTACTACTACCACCCTCCAGAACATAGAGCATACGCCGAGCAATTTATGCTAAAGAAGAACTACACAAATCTCTTCATTCTCTGAGCCGATAAGCAAGATGAACCTGGAAGTCAAGGAAACATATGATACTCTGTTTTCCAGAAAAAAACCAGAAGAAGACTCAGAACGAATTCTAATCAAAAAAAGGAGTCGAGAGCTGCACGAAGATCACTAGAGCCATTTCTACACTCTAAATATTTGCTCTGTGATTTATCTTTTTACATATTGAGCAGTGTGTGTTATCTACTGCATTTAACACACACACTGTCTCCTGTGCTTTAACTGGAGGATTTGTAAATCCTCACTCAACACTCTTACATATTTGTTTTCCCACTGGGACAGTGGTAGAGGTCGTGTGTGACCTGGACAGCTGGTTGCTGTTGTTTTGTTTCCCACGGATAACAGTGGTAGAGGTCTTGGACCTGGACAGTTGTAAACTGTTGAACCCCGATCCAGGGTGTGGATCATCCTTATATAAAACTTTTGAGAGGACTAAGTCTCGGATTGAGACTGAACCTCTTGGTTAACTCCTCTGTGCTTTTAGTTAAAGTTTATATCCATACAATACTTATCTATTTCATATTCCGCTGCTATTACTTTGAAATATAATTTATTTTCAAGGCTACTTTGATAGTTAAACTCGCAAGTGTTTATATTTATTGTAAACCAATAAGTTAGTTTCAAAAGTTAAAGTAATCATAAGATTAAGTTAACTGAGATCTAATCAATCTTTGAGAAACTAAGTGAACCTTTATAATCTGTATAAATTCACTACAGTTTAATCTGTTTTTGAAATTGGGGGATTTTAATAGAAATTGTTTTTAGCAGAAATTTTAAATTGGAACTCAATTCACCCCCCTCTTGAGTATCCACTCCGACCAACAGAGATAATGTGGGAATTATTATCAAATACATCCCTATCTAGATACTACATGTAGATGTGGTTATGGAACAAATGTACATAGGAGTGAAAACACAAACAAGGTATTCTGAGATTGACTCATGAGAACATGGAATAAGACAATGGGCCTTACAATGCACTAAGTTTGACACTCCCAAGAGATATGCTTGGGATAATTCACATTTTATTGACAAACAATTATGAAGTATTTATGAGTAAATACTTCCCCAAAGAAAATAATTTTTTTGATTATGAATTATATGCATAAATTGATAAATTTATGTTATGTTTTTCACTAGTTTATAATCATGAATTATGATTCATAACCTAATCTAGAGTATTACATTATTTAGAAATGGCTCCTAGTAGAATAATGACTACCCCGCCAAAATACATGTTCCAAATAGTAATAATGATCATATATTTCATAGTCTATAGCCAATATTTTGAAGGGAAATCGCCTCCCATTTATTCTCATCCTAAGAGGAAATAATATAATGTGTTGATAAGAATAGTAAATAATTTTCTGAGTCCTTTTTCTTTGACCTGAATTCAGAGAAGAAAATGATAGTAGAGAGAAAGATGGATAAAGGGAATAAGGGAAGAAGGATTTTTTACATATGCAATAATTGTGGAAAGAATAACCCTGGGTAGTGCTTGAAAGGACTAGGTGTTTTTTATAAGTGTGAAAAAAGGGTTATTAGGAAAAAATGAAAAGGGAACAAAGAAAATACTAATATTAAATGTTTTAGCTATACTCAAATGGTTAATTATACAAATAAGTGTACTAAGCATCCATAAAATATAGTTCAAAAGAAACAAAGGGATCAAGGTTAAGCATAATATATTACTATCTTCTATATGGATTAATTAATGTGTTTGTGTTACTGGATTGAAGAATTATGTAATTTGATTATTGTTCCAATCATGTACTGGTTATATGAATTATGGAAAAAAAATAAGGATTGTACAACAGAACTATTTCATTGAGGATTTGAGATTGTATGGTACTAAGAAAAGTTACTAAATATAAAGATAAATGTTTTCGAAAATACAAGGTTGAGGGTAAGATAAACTTTAATAGGATCATGATACTGAGGTATTGATTTTGGATTAAGAGATGATTTATTTGGATCAATTATTTTGGAGATTCTTAACTACATTGGAACTAATTAAGGGTTTGTTCATTCCATAATTGTTGGAGTTTAAAAAATTTGGATTTAAAGAGTAATCCAATATTCTATAAGGAATAAGGGATCATGAATGTATTCAATTAGGTTTTATGGTAATTCAGGGTGTTAATATGTTTTAAGATAATACACGATGAAGGTATTCAAATGTTATTATGTGGAAAAAATAGATCTTCATTAAGTTTACCTCCCATATAAATTTTTGGACTATGAGTTTGGACACAAGTATTTTGTATAAGTCTGACGGTTAGAATAGAGTACGTTGAGGACTTGATATTTTCTATGAGGTTAAAGTATAATTTATTGGACACTTTGAACTAAACATTAGGATTTTAGTAAATATACAGAGGATTAATGAAATAATTGTGGACATTATGATTTATCAAATGCATTTCAGGTGTAAAAAATTCATTTTTGAACATTCAATTCCAATTGTTTGGGATGAATTGAAAATATATCTAATCAAAACCAAATGACGAGATTATGATTATGAGTGGTAATGAAATCAAGAATATTTTCTTGAGTTTTTATATAGATATTAAATTAATCCATCCTCTTCAAAAAATGTATCTAAAAAATGTGTTGTTCAAATACCTTATTTTTTGTTTAACTGATGATACTTTAAATCATCGTAGATTTACGACTTTGAGGTCCTTAATTTTTCATTTATTGTTCACTTTTTTATGATTGATGCCTCAATCACTCCCTATAAATATTTATGTTTTCCTCCAGTTATGTGTCTCTAATTGTAACAAATTTTCTCTTATTCCAAATCTTAATTTGGTGGTGACTTTTCCATTTAACTTTCCCTTTTAGTAAGAAAAAAATTTATTAACCCGATTTCTGATGTGGGTTTTCCACAATGGTATTTTCAATTTTCAACCTTTTATTTGTGAAGAACAATTACAAATTTTGAGTACGCAATTTAATGAAGGAGGGGATAATATAACACCACATGATTTCATAGTATGTTATCTATATAAAGTAGATCAATAGATTATATTTCACACAATACCGACTTGGCTGGCGTTATACCCAAGATTGAGTTTCTGTGAAACAACACATTAGTATTATAATTATTTACAAAATATATTTATTTATCAGTTAAAAATTGTAATATGAATAGTAAAAAATAAACTTTTATTGTAATTTATTACTTTTTCACATAAATAAAACATATTTATAGTCAAATGTATATGTATTGTTAAAATGGTTATATATTTAGAAAAAACTATTTTCTTAAAAGAACTAATTTTTATGTCCTTTTTGTGAACAATAACAAAATAAATTTTAGACACTCCATAAAATTGAATTTGGTAAACTAGACTTCATTTTTGAATTTGGAATATCAAAAAATAGATTAGGGTGAATTTTTGGTATTTTTTCTCAAAACATTCAATTTTTTAATGAATAGTGAAAAATACTTTATAATACATAAAACCCTACTTTTTCATTTAAATAATTATTTTTAAATAAAATTTATCTTAATGTAAAAATAGATATATAATACACATATTAGTTCAATGTAATTCATTTGAGTCATTTTATAATAAGATTAGATATATAAAATTTTATTGAACTTCTTAATGCCTTCTACTCACCTTCTAGGCATATTTGCAAGTTTAGATAAAATGTGATTTTACTGATTTTGTGAATATAATTTCATAAATTTGAAAGACACTATTTTCATCAATAAGTAAAATATATTTCAATAGGATGAAAATAATTTTTGGTGAATAATAACTTTTGAATTTTATTTGCCACGTTTAAAAGTAAATAGGATAATTAAAGGTAAAATTTATTATTATTATAATAAAAAATTACACCAATAAATGTCCAAATTCTATTGGATATGTGTTTTTCGACCAATATAATCATTGAGACAAAAATATGATCTTTTTTGATATACTTGGGTTATATTAGGACATTTATTGTGTTTTATTTAAAGAAGAGTTAAAAATGTTAAATTCAAATATTAATAACTAGGATATTTCTAATATAGTGTTATACATAAGATAAATTCACCAATAAATATTTATTAGAAAGCTAAAAATATTTAACACATCATGGTTTTTTATTTTTAATTTTTTTACATTAAATAATTAAATTTATTTGTGACACAATGATGTTGTAGTAATTACCTTATTAATGAAAAATTAAATTAAATGATATTATAAATATTATAATAAATGTGATTTGAAACTTTTGATTCCAAAAACTAATTATATAGTGGAATGTGAAATTTTAGAATTTATTTAATGTTTTTTTTCAAAGGAATCAATTTTTTATGACTTTTACAAAAATCAAGTATTAAATAGTAACAAAATTGACACAAGTGATATTTTAAAATAAATACTATTTTATTAAATAATATAAATATAATAAAAATATGAGGTTATTCCAACTAACATATATAGTGTGAAAATTTTATAAATGATCCACTTAAGGTTTTTTTGAAAAATTATAGTAACTATATTAACCTTGTAGTATAAAAATACAAGAAGACATAGTAAGAGTAAAACTACTTAACTAACGGTAAAATCTAAAAGATAAGGTTAATATGATAACCTAAACATGTATAAAACATATTGGTTAAGAATATTTCTACCCATCCTCATATTATGATCTAGATAAATCAAATTTGAGCTATTAGAATCGGAAATGTATTTTATAATAACTTAATATGTCAACATTTTTTCTAAAGTTCCCCTCACCTCTCTATTAAAAGGGAACCTCCCTTTATTTTTAATTCACACCTCCAAAGCGATTTTTCTCAGCCAACCCCTATCTAACTCTCCTCTCAACATCCATCACTTCATCCTAGGGGCCTTACCTTGAGCATAATTCCACCCTAAGATGCCCTTTTGTTCAAATCAAAAGGAAACACCCAAAGAAGAGGTAATTATTTTTTCACCTTTTTCAAAGTCCTTTTCTTCATCTACTTCACCTTTATTTGTCGTTACCATACTAAAAAAATAAATCAAGTACCTTCTAAATGATTATATGTTATTATAAATATTTTACCACCATATTCATTATTCTATCCATCATATGAATAACAAAGTCACTATGTGTGCGTACGTACGGCTTACCGTCTCCACGACCTGGTGTAGTTTGTTATTGAACACTACGTTATTTGGATGGGTATAATAATGAGTATAATTAATTTAAATAATGAATATAACATGTTAATAATTATTTATATATAATACTCCATACAATTATAAATTTTCTCACCATCAATAGAATGATATTGTCGCTCGTGCGTACGTACGACTTACCGTCTCCGCGATACGAAGATATTCATCTTCAATGATCACCATTCAAGAATTTTTATACAAATATATATATTAATTAAGTATGAGATATATGAAATAATATTTCTACTACAATAATATATATTTATTTATATAAATACATTTCTCTTACTTCCATAATATATGATACGAAAACGGAAACAACGTTCATGCGTACGTACAGACTACCGTCTCCATGAATGGTGTTTCCATTTCACATATATATCTATAATACATATTTATATTCTGAATATATATGTTATATAAATATTTTTATATATTTTGGATGTATTTAAATCATGATCTGAGTGATACGATCAAGATTAACAAGTTAAAACATGTACGGTAAAGAAAGCGATTATTACACGAAATGTTACATTAACATAGAAATTTTTAATAAATGGGTAGTATAAAGTCATAAATGAATAGTATATGATATAATAAATATGGTTTTCGTTTAATAACATACAATATTCATTATACCAGAGGTTAAACGTACCCACAACTAATGGAATGTACAAGGTAATGGTTAATTCCTCAATCTCATTATTAATCGAGTCTGTTTATGTGTTAGTGCTTACTGGGACATATTTATCACCTATGTACATGTTTCATAAAAATGTATTTAATAGAAATATTTAATGGTTATATGGAATGGAATATTTAACTTGAATATAATTTTAAATTTTTAAGGAATTATTATTCTAAATCTATTTAATTATTGTCCATGTTTTCAAAATGATTTTATGGATTTACTTATATGGAAATGATTGTTTTAAAATTTTGATTCCTTTAAAACGTTTAAAGGTGGTATGGGACACTATGATTAAAAAATATCTTTTAAAAGTCTTCCTTTATAAATTATGAGACTTTTAAATGACTTCACGAAAAAGGGATATTTCTCTCAAAGAGTCTTACTGATTATTTTTCACTATGTCAACATCCTTTTTTGATATTATTCTTGATTGAAGTTGATATATTATAAATAAAATATTCAATATTTTATTGAATGAGATTTGATATGTTTGATTGTGGATATACTATTTTCAAACCATTCATGGTTTATGGTTAAATTATCATAATTTCATATGTTATTTTTAATACGAATGTTTATATTATGTTTCACCCTTTTCATATGAGGAATGCATTGGACTTATTAAGTGAATGGAGGGACCTGCTGTAGCCCCTTGATGCATCATTAGGTCTCATGAGACAAACTAGTGTCTTGTCACAAGGCCTCAATAGAATATTTGGGAATGGTCTTGGCACAAGGCCTCGATGTAGTAGTTATTATTTCTGACATTATGCATTCCCTTGTTATGATATTAGTTAAAACATGTTTTTATTTAACTAGTAGAATATACCTTTATATTTTTATATAGTAATGTTTGATTTATTTTTTCAACATTATGTTCATGTTTATGTTTAAAAGGCTCTTTTTTTATTATACATCTTTCGTTAAAAGTTTATAGCTTTCGAAAGAATTATTTACACTTACTAAGCATCTGAGATCACCCATTTCTTATATTTTATTTTCCCAGGATTCCAAGAAGTGTATTATGATTGATATGCAAGGTTATTCTAGGAAAATAATTTCATTCTCAAAGGATTATTTATGCATTGTTTTTTTTGAATGTTTAATGTAACGTTCATGTATGTAATCTATTTTCCATGACTGCTAAATTGATTGGTCATTCGATCCTTGATTCTTTATAATCATGCAAATGTATTAAAATAATGCACTAACTCTGGGTAACCAGGGTCGAGGCATTACATTTTTTATTAAAAAATAGTCTTAATAGAGTTCTTAAAATTTTATAAATTTGATTTATATAATCATAGAATATATTAAAAATTATAATTATTTAAAAAAGTTGGTATTTGATTACATAAAAAATATTAGTCTTTGTGGCCATGTTAAAATAATGATAAAATCACATAAATCATAATTTTCATAAAAAACATCCTATACTACAAATCAACCTACTAAGAAGAAGTTCAGAAATTATTATTAAGTAAATTTTTTATATACATAATTCAAAAAAAGAATATTATTTTAATATATTCACTAAAATTTGTAAAATTGTATGTTAAAATAAAATATAAAATATAATGGATATATCTTTTATATATAACCTTTTACAATAGTAAAACCTATTAATTTTTAATATTATAAATGTAATAGTCTTTAATTTCATAACAATTTTGGGATGCTTTCAAATTATTAGTAATGATATTATAATAATTTTTAGTCTCTTACAGTATATTTATCATGCAATGCATGTTATCAAACATATTATCAATTTGTTAATGTCTATAATATCAGGTCACTACATTTTACCCCTCTTAAATAATTTTTTTCATCAATATTTTCTTACATTGTGGAAAATATGTTGGAATAAATTTGAATCCTTGTATCCTCAGGTTTCATTGTTTCGCCCTAAATGTTAGGTTTCTAGTATATAACCTTGAAAATATGAGGTTTCTTGTTCTATAGATCCATGTCTCCTAAATCCATTATTTCCATGTGATTTTATTTAAAAGATATGTCATATTCCAACTGTATAGACTTTGAGTTTAGTACATCTGATGATATCATTTATGTACTTCCTAAAAAAGATGCATCGATGACATCAGGCTCTTAATAATGGTAATAAGGGAGTTCATATAAATAATCTAAGACCATGATACAATCTAGGATCTCTAAGGGACCAATGTATCTACAGTTCAACATCCCTTTCTTCCCAAATCTCATAACCCATTTGCATGGATATATTTGTAGAAATACCTTATAATTAAATTCAAATTATATATCTCATAAACTAGTTTTTATATATATATTTTTGTTAACATTGTTCTATTTTCAAAAGCCACTAAAGGGTTTAGACCATCTCCATTATTTATTAGACTAGGTCATGCCCTATAATATTTCTCCCCTTATTATCCTATTGTGTTGGAGTCCCGCATCTCTTTATATACAAAGTCGCATATGGTTCCACTTTGATTATATAATGGAAAATACTATTAGTTGAGAACACTATTAGAGAAATATATTGATTTTAACATCCTTATAAATACATTAAACAAGATCTCATCATATCCTTTATAGCTTGAATAGTTTTATCAGAATGCCCATCTATATTAAGATGGTAACTGGTGTTAAAATTTATCCCAATCCCAAAAACATGATGAATTATTTTACAGAATCTCAATTTGACCTCAAATCTGGATAAGATATAATATATTGAGGAACTTAATTAATCATAAATACCTATTTTATTCATATCATAACAAAATGATTCAGTGATTAATATTTTTAATGGGAATATAATGATCTGACTTCATTAGATGATCATATATAACCCATATTGAATTAAAACATTTAGTGTTCATGGGGATTCTAACAATGAAATATATGGGGATAATCCATCATTTCTTTATAGGTATAGGAAAAATTCTCATAATCCCTTTAAGTATTTTTGACTCGACCTTAACATTCTAAAATTACAAGCATCGATATATTTACTCTTTGATTTATCATGTCATGTTTTCCAACAAAACATTTTACTTTATATCTTTATATATTTTATTCATCTAGGATGGATAGATAAGGATGATATATATGCATTATAGAGAACCTCTTTCTTCAGTTCCATTATATATTAGACTCATATCAAAATTTGTAACTGTATAACACTTTCTTTATAAAATTTTAACTGTAGAATATTATATACCTTATTTTTAGCTCCACATAATCCATCTAGGATTCCTTGATTGTAACATGAATAGCGGTTCGAGAAAAACATTTGAAAATGTAATATTTTTCCCCTACCATTATGAATTTTAGATTTATCCTTATTAGATCCATGAGTATTGGGAGTTTTGAGTCCTCATGTGGTATAAAATAGTATAATATTTGCTACTAAAATATTTATCCACGCTGTTTTCCATTATAGGTTAGTTATTTATTTATTATAATTAATTTTATATTAGATTTGACCATATATTTTGGTGCTCATGTTTAACTCATAAATGAAGATATATTTCAAGATCTTTTATTTAGTGTATATATTACACTTCTCACCATAAAGTTAATGCTTCTAATTTTTCAATGCAATGACCACATTAGTTATTTATATATCAAAATTTTCTTATTTTTTGTCACAAGTCTTAAATTTTTTTAAAGCATAAAAAAATAATTTTTCCATTTTTTACAAGGATATATCTCAATACTTTTATAAATTCATCACAATAAATTATAAACACTTTACTACTACAAAGTAATATAAAAATATGTGGAGTGACCAAATTTTTATAATGATCCTTGAATCTATCCTCACATTATACAATATAATAAAACTTGTCCCATTTCCATGTTAAAATGGTAATTTATTTGAGATACATGTGAAATTTCTCTAAAATCATCAGTAATATTCAACTGACCCCAGAATACTATGGATTTCAATCAAATTCATCGGACTGGTCCATTTATTAGTAACATTATTATTTCATATATTTAAATATATATACACTTTCTAGAGTTAACAAGACACAATAATGATACTTCTTGTAGATATAATTCAAATTTATAGAGTTTGGTGTATATTATATTTTTTATCGGGGTCGTAAACATAGTCTGTAAGTAATCACAATTATCTTCCTTTCTTAAAGAATATGTATGGATATAATATATAAATACTACAAAGATATGATCTATGTACTATCTAAATACACTATTATTATGATTCATGATGGTATAGGGATTATTTTTAAGTCTAAAATATATCACTATAAACTCATAGTGTCTATATCTTGTCTGGAATGAACTATTTAGAATATCTTCCATTTTAACATATAGTTGATGATAAATGGATCAATATTCAAATTTTGAGAAGAATTGAGGTCCTAAAATTATATTTATCATGTCATAAATATGGTTTAGAGTTTATTTTTATCATGATTTTTTTGAGCTCATTATAATCGATGCATTGAAACAATGGTTCAATCTTCTTCTTTACAAAGAGGACTACTGCACCACTTGTTGAATTTATAGGGAATATAAAACCCTTGAAAATATTTTCTTGAAATGGATTATTAATTTCCACTAATTAAATGGGATATTTTCAACATGGTATCCTTGATATAGGAATAGAACTATATATAATTTCAGTTGAGAGCTAAACTTTGTGCCCTAGAAGAATACTATGATCATAGAAGAAATGTTTCATAAATAATGAGTATATTATTTCTTAACAACTCTCTAGGTTTTAATAATGGGTTTCCTTGGTTATTTACCAACTTGTGTTTTCCTAACCATGATAGTTAACATAATAATTAAATCATTCATAATGGTTCAATAAGTAGAATGTGGATTAACCAAATCATTTTCCCATGAGTGTCTATCCATGTGTGTTTTTAGGCCTCTTTTTCTTACACCATGTTAGGGTTGAGTTAATAGCCCACACTATATCTTTAGGGACATTAACCTAGGAAAAACTATGCTAGATATTTCATACACATTATAATATACATAAAGTGATGTATTTTCTTAGAAAACAACATAAGTCAATATTTATACAAATTACAAGATGTCATCTTAAACCTACCCTTAAGGATATCACTATTCTTTTCTCATCAAAATATCCAAAAACAATAAAACTATTCTCTAATACCAACTGAAGTGAGCTAATTTAAACATACATAAATATAACATTGATACTATGGATTAATTTATACATTTCAAATATATTTTCAAAACCCAAGGAAATAATTGTTTATTGTCTTTGAACTATAAATGTAAAAACAAATATTTTACATACATCAAACATTTATCTATAAACTAAACACCTTCGTAGACATTCCCTATGACATGATCATCTATAAATCTTAGGGAAGGTAAATGTTATAAGGGGTGATCTAGAACACTTATTAAATGGATAAAATATAAAATGTTATAATGGATAGATCATAAACATGATAGAAATCAGGACTAAGAAAAAATATCATATTTAAAATAACATAAACCAATAAACATTAACCTTAAGCATGAAAGATATAAATACCATCTCAACTGATTACAATTTTATGATAGAAATAGAAAATAAAACATAAATCATATATCATGAGCTATGTTATATATGAAATAATGTGGCACAACCATAATCATATTATTTCTTATCATTGTTAACCTAGCTACCAACTAATCTGTTCACACATAAAATTTTCTATAACGCTAAATGTCATCACACTCAACCTTCCTGAAGTAAGCTACTTAGTAACCTATTAACAAAAAATTTAAATCTCATTAGATATAATATTTTAACCAATCCATTATAGTGAGATATAGCTCACACATGTTCCTTAAACCATATATTTTTATGCCACTTGAAAAAATATTTAGCACAACATTAAATAACTCAAAAAAAGAAAAATGAGTTTCAAGAAATTATCAAATGGTATGTCATAAAATAACATAAAAAATAAAATGAAATTATACCAATACAAATTCACCAAAATAGAATAAAATATAGGAGAATATATATGTCAAATCGTGAAACACAACTTTATTTGATGAAAACACTAGCGATGGAGAATAAATTAGAATAAAGACATTTAAAAATGGTTTTCATTAAAACAACAGTAATTTGTTTGTCGCATAGAGTCTAAAATGATTTAAAATATATTTTTCATATATTTTATAGGATACTTAGAAAACATAATTTTTTTAAATAAATAATCTTGAAAAAATTATTTTCTTGTACAAAATATTGTGGGTTTTAAGATAAAATATATGATCTTGAAATTAAAATCATTTCATATCAAATTATTCTGCCTTTTTCAAAACATTAATCTTTTTAGGAGTTGATAAAATGTATATAAAAAAGTGTTAAAGATAAATGTGAGGGTTATAAGTGATAAAACCTTATGTATTTCAAAATAAGATAAAAAAAATTGGTGGAAAGGATAAATGTAGGCTTAGAAGAGAAAGGTTCATTAGACAATACAATAATTATTCTTTTCTATCTCAAACATTATAAATGAAATCATTATATTAGAATACATATAAATAATACATAAATACAAATAAATTAATGGTTTTATAAAATAATATTTTCATATGGATGATTAGGATTAACGCTTATCAATAGAGTTCAATAATGAAGAGTGTACCTCAATAAATGGAAATTGAGTTATCAAAACCCTTATAACATTTGTGATCCGGAATTAAAAGAAATTGGGTGGTTCAAAATAATATGAATCTAAAAATATCATGAATTAAATCATCTATTTCTCAAAAATACATTATTTTTATTTATACATTCCAAAGAAATATTAAATTGGTTCATAACTTTAAAACAAGTCTCAATGAAGAGAAATTCAGATGAAAATCCCTTACAAATTAAGAAATTATATAATAATAAACCACTAGAAATAGTGGTATATTTAATATTAATTTCAAATACAATGAATAAAGATAATTAATGATATTACATATCTAGTTTCTAGTAGACACATTATTAAAATGAAATTGAGTTTATAAAAGAAAATGTGACTCAAAGAAATAAATTTTGAGACAAAACCCTTACCTTTTGGATGATTCATTTTGTTCATGAGATTAACTTCCACAATAATAAAATTAATTTCATTATATATATTATTAGGAAGCTTGTTCTTAAATATTTAATTTAATATGGTCTTTTTATTATGATGTTTGATTTACTATGATGTTTTTTCAGATGTTCGTGTGAAAATTGAATCGATGTCGGGTTATTGATTTAATTTCAACCATCATTGATGGCATTTTAATAAAGACTTTGATACCAATTATAACTATTCCCCAAAAAAAACCATAAAATTTATATTAAATTATAATAATACAATTAATAAATTTCTCCTTGTTATCTATGATAGAGTTTTATAACATTTATTCAAGTAAGTGGTTAAACCAACCCAAACTTGAACATGATATACCTCGATGTAAGAAAATGGTGAAGGAATTGTATAAAATCATTATTATATAGGAATAATATTATTATAAATGTTTTTTTTAATTTTTTGAGTAATATTTTAAGTGTTTTATTAAAAATAATAAAACTTGGTGAAAAACAAAAAACGTGACTTTGTGGAGGCGGTAACCTGCACAATGCCCAGTTAACATTATATTTTTTATGTGGATATAAAAGGGATATTATTTTTTTAAATGAATGTGTGTAAATCGTTTTATAAATATTATTATAAATTCACTATATTGATAAGTTTATATAAATTAATGAAAGAGTAGTGTAAAAGAAAACTCATGTTAGAAACTTGAGTTCTTCCTTGGAAAATACTTGGAGATAAAGCCATTAAGAAACCTAAATTTGAAAAAATGCTTATGGATATTGGATAAAATTATAAAAGGATAAACGTTTCATTATTTCACGTAAAAATTATAATGGAAGGTGATTCTTTACAATGAGTAAGTGTTAGATTATTATATGTGGAGTGAAGGGTAGTTTTGGAAGTTAGCACTACAATTTCAATAATGTAAGGTCACAATTAAAGGACCAACAATCACAAAATTAATAAATGAATGGGTAAAGTTTTTTTTGGTTGAAAAATTACTTATAAGCTCATTTGAAAACTTGTTTTATTTTTTTCCATTTCCCATTTGTAATAAACTTCTTACCATGATTACCTTTTACTGGTGTAATTTTTTTTCTTTTTAATTAATTTTAATGGAAAATTTGAAGAATAATTTTATTAGATAATTTGAACATTAATATTTCAAATTTTAATATCATTTGTATATAAAATTAAAAGCTTTTTAATATTTTATTTTAAAATAATCAAAATTAATCATGTAAAAATATTTTTTATAAAACATTGGTTTTCCATCATTAAATTTATAAATAATATAAAATTATTATTTTTATAGATTTTAACATTATAAATTGATTTATAATAAATGAAATGAAATTTATAAGGAATTCAAGAAAATCAAAAAAAAAAATTCTAACCTTAAAAATACTTAATTTTACTAAAATACTAAAGGAATATTTATTAAATAGTCATTTTAATTTAGATTTAAAAATTTTGGATATGAGATTTAAAATCTCAAAGATTATTTTAAAATTCATTATTTTATTCCATAAATTCATATTTCCATATGTAAATGGTTCTTAATATTTTATTCCACTCTTAAATAATTACAACGTAATAGATTTCATAATTTTGGTAAAAATTGAATTTTTTGACTCAAAATAAACCTTTGAGATGACCCTCAAAAATCCATACTAATTCAATTATAATATGATGAATTAAAAAAATTATTTTTAATAAAATGAAATTCCAAAATATTAAAAATTTCATTTTAAAATAAAATATAAAATCTATGTAAAATCTCTTTCAAAGATGAACACTTTAAATAATGAAACATATTAATTGTTTATCTTCTAAATGTGACGGTTTTTAAATTTTTACCATATTAGAGTCTATTGTAGATTTTTTAATTATGTTCTTCAAAAAAAATTGTTTTTAATTTTGGTGTATCATGTATTGAAATCATTCAAACATATCATTAATTTTACAAATTCTAGAATTTTGGTACATTACACAAACTTTCACACAAGATAAAACAAACCATCACTTGTTGGTTTACATGGCTGGTCACATGAACATAATTAGAAAAATTACATCAAAACCCATCACACATACCCAAAAACTCAAATTATTCATAATATTAACTCATTTCCTATCATTTACCCTCATGTCACATCTCACCATCTATTTATCCATACAAACTACATTTCTGAGAATTTCATAATCATGTGTTACCAGTAATCCAAACATATTTGCATTATCATCTCACCCATAAGGAAACATATTAGGTTCTCCAAACATAAACATTTATATTATAATTTATATATATTTTCACTCATCGCCCCATTGTGACCTAACAACCCGTAGGCACAAATTCATACCAACCTAAAATATTGATTCTAAATACTCTTCTAATTAATATATCACAACAATTCCCCACTAATTAGGGTCCATCTCAATCTAATTCACAAAAAAATAGTTTCAATCCCAATATTAAATCATATAGATAATTATCATGACCCATTCCCTGTTCCTATCTCATATATCCATTATTAGAGCACTCAATCTCATCATCCACTGAGGGATGCTCCCACATCACACCATATCTTACTTTGAAGGTCTTATCCAACTCATCATGCTCACCAAGACTCTAATCCATTATTAAGAGGGTGCTCCTAATCATGTATTATATATACATCCATCTCACCCATCACCAATAGTAATATGTATCTCTTACTTAAAAAATTAGAACTATGAAAATAACTTATGAAAATCATATCTCATCTTAATCCCAAAACCCATCATATAACCCTTGTAAATAAAATGGTCATCTTGGATCCCTAGGAGACATAGTCCCCAATAAATTATCAAATACATATAGTTTAATGGATCCCTCGCATCATATTTACAAGGTTGAATTCCAACCCACCACTTTATATAGGGAACTATTTGTCCTTATCCTTTTACATGAACACATTTACCCATGAATGCATGGATAATCACGCATAAATATCCATATGGTATAGTATTATAGGGACCCCTACTCAAAATTGTGTTACCATAATTGTCAAGATCCTATTATTCTTAGTCAAGCCAATCCATGCCTTATCCAATATCATACCAAATTCCAAACCCATATCTCAAACCATCATGACTAAATAATTAAATATATATTTTCTTAATTAAATTTTGAATTGAATATATGGATTCATAATCTCCTAAAGATGCCTTGGGAAATATGACACCACCAAAACCATATAATATTTTATTTTTCCTCGTCCTGATATGTCTTCAAGAAATTTTTATAAAAATACCAATTATTTGGGTTGATTCCACCATGATCTAGTTGAATTTCTCATCAAACCGCAGCCAAAATCTTCTTAAATCAATGGTTGAAAATTAGAATAAGAATATAGGACGGATGAGAGAAGTAATCACCATGAATCACCACAAAGGAAAAGCATCCATGAACCACCCCTCATAATAGGGAAACAAAATTTTTTAAGGATGATGGGAAAATGAATTTCCATTCACTAAATATCAGGAGGGGATGAACTAGAATGTACTGGTATAATTATAATTGAAAATTAATGTATAAGGTCCCTATCATAGTGTAACCCATAGGGATAATGGAATAATTCCATATACCAAATGATAAATAGATAATGGACCCATAGGACATGGAGTGAGACACCTCTCCTTTGTGGAAACAAACCCCCACATGTAAATCCTTCACTACATATCATCCTCCCTTTACTTTGTGGAATTTACCCAACATATTATGGTATTATTCTTTTATGATGCGATCGCCTCCCATGGCTTGGATTGAGGGAACGACCCTCCACTATGTTCCCCCTTCATGGAATATCTTTATATTTTGTATTGGGAATAGCCTTTATCATGTAATTTTTCTAACCAAATGCTCAAGTGTTCTAAAAAAACAAAATATTATGATTTCTCATGGAGTAACTCTTTCACAACGACATGAATATACATAAGTATTTTCTATGAATTTATGAACACTTCTATTGGGAGAGAGACTTCACCATAGTGTGACTTCCCATTACTCTTATTTATATATAGTCCACACCAAAACCCACCATATCATGACACCCGTTGGTCATAACATAACTTACATCCTTCAAAAACTTCACATCAATGTTCCCCTATTAAAATAAAATGTGTCTTTGATCATCCCCTTATCATATTGTGACACTCCTCTATTATTATGTGGAAATCCTATTATATAATAATTCACATTTGAAAAAAATTAAATAAAATTTCATCAAAAAATAATGAACAGTAAATTTATAGGTTATTATAATGTAAATTCCAAAGTTGTTTTAGTAATTATGGGTAATTAACAGAATTAGAGTGGTGATTCAATTTAAAATTAAAATTTTAAGGTTGTTATTTCACATATTGAGGAATGATTGCATTGCACTACAAAAAATAATGGTTTAGCGATGTTTTTTTTAATTTAGAGGTGCTTTAAACCACTAAAAATTGTTTCTTAGATGTTTTTTAAAAACTAATGCTACCGTCAGTGTCAAAATCCAACCTTATTTTGTTTAGTCTATTTATCATTTTCTTTTAAGAAGGTTCAAGAAACAATTGTTTTTGGTAATTTCATTTTTAATGATGGTTTTCTTATGTAACAATTAGCATGAGTTAGTGGATGTTTAAACCACCACCAAATTTTGTATTATATTGAAGTGGTATAAACTAAAGATAATTTTTTTTGGACCATATTTGGTTGTATTTTAAACTCCTAATAAAATATTTTAGACCATATTTTGAAGTAGTTTAATCCACTGGTAATCAATGATGCTAAAAAAATAAATCTGATGAAACTATATCCCCATAAAATAAATAAAACATTATAATAAAATCATCCATATTACATACCAATATAACATAAATACCAATACATGTAATAAATCTAAACCAAAATATCATAATAAAATGAACCTAACTTAGCCAATACATTCAAGGTATATGATTAGAGATAAAACCCAGAATTCTAAACTGAACACCTCTATGAGAACTAACAAAACTATCCCAAACCATCACAAAAAGTAGTTATACCACAAAGAAAAATAAAATTAATCCAAACCTTAAAAAACTTATGGATGTGAATCACATATAATTATATATTAATAATCAATTATAGTGTTAATGAAGTCACATTATGTATATGTAATCATGGGAAACTCTTATTTTTCATGTCAAATGGTCCTAGATATATACATGTGGAACCATTTTACAACCAATTAATGACGTTCCTAGACAATAACATCTAAAATTACTCTAAAAATCCTCACTAGATATAAGTCTACATTGTTTGAAAAAATCTTATAAAAGAGGAACCCAGTAAAAGTTTCATCATTACTAGCATTTGAATAATCTCTAAATCTCCCACTTATATATGAAGGGTTCCCATGAAACTAGAGACTGGTGGTGGGGAAACATGTATCACATATTAGTCAAACAAAAATATGATTCCACAAGTAAAAACATATAAATGTAATAACACATCCCTTTTCAATACACCCTTCTTATAAATTACCCATATATAGTTAACATAACAACACACAATAATCACAGTTTTCTCATAGAATTAACTAACTTATATAGAAAAAGGTTCTATCAAGGAATAAACCTTGTGTGGAATACATGTTTTAAAAAAACATTGTACAAAGGTTCAAACAAGACTTTGGTTTTAGGATAAAAACTATACATATAAAACTGTCTTCAAAACCACTTTATAAATTAGTTTTTGTTTTAATACATTCTTAAAGTTTCTTTTCGACACCAACATAGAAATAATGTTGAAAAATCATGTTAATACCACTAAATCAAATATAATATATATATATATATATATAATATAACCTCTAAAAACAACATAGAAATCATTATAAAAAAACATCATTAGTAAGAAACATTAAACAATATCAAAGAAACTGTTGGACCTTATATATTGTTTGGAATGGATATGATTTTTTTAAAAGTGAATTTGTTGACAATATTTGTTTTGTGAATTTATTGAATTTTGTAAATGGTTTAGCCTTGGGGAAAATATTTGTACGGGAAAATCAGGTACATTGTAAAAACCTAAAATCGTAAGAATGATGAGAATAAATAAAACTTTGGAAGAAAACCTTGAAAATAAAAAATGAATATATATTTCATTAAATATAAGGAAAACATATACATCCCCTAACTCAAACTTCTAAATGGATTCTTAGTCACCATATCCATGTAAGTCCATCATGATTGTAGTTTCACATCACCACCATCGAATCGAAACTCAACCCAAATCACTACACAAAATAATAAGATATATGTTGTATTTGATTCTATCTTCAATCACCATTACAAGAACCTGTATGAAAATTTTATTCAATTTTAAATAGTCTCGTATATTTAACTTTAAACATAAAATTAATAAAACATTTTTTACTAAATTATCATGTAGTTATGTGCCTTACCTTCTCAATAAAACCGTCCATCGATAAAATATCATCAAGAAAACATCGAGTATTCTTTTGGTATAATTAAACCCATTAATTTATCCAAGAAAAGGAAAATTGGAATAACATATATACAAAGAGATTCATTTTTCTAAAATTTGAATTTAAAATCGTAATAGAGTTTAGTTGAGACATAGTGTATTAAAATTTACTTTATATGTGAATCAAATACTTTATTATTCAAGGATTGAGGAATATGCCTACAATGATAATATATAATCTGAAGGGTAACCAGCTCCACCAACAACAAGCATAGAATATGGAAGAATAATCCAATAGTATCATCTATGGTGGCCCATAAGAATCGAAGGGGAGAAATATCTTTAATCCATTCAGATTCCAGACATCTTAACTGTTGAAATTTTCCTCATTAGTAATATTTTTTCATAATTTTATGGGAAAATATTGGTGTAAAAAAATTCAGTAAATTGATTCACATTAAAATTTTAACAAAAAACTATCACACTCTATTTTCCTTATTAAGAAATAGGGAATCGACTGGGTTAGAAAAACACTTTCTACTTGGAATTCCTGTCATTTAAACAGGTAAAATTTTCTTCAAAACATATATTTCAAAAATTTCATGCTGATAAATAAATTTATAAATTATAACAGAGGAACAATACTAAAAATTAAGATATGCACATGCAAGGTAATGAATGACAGCACATACCAAAAAATAGAACATTTTTGTTTTCAAAATTAAACAACTCAGGCAAAAAAACAATTTAAATGAATACATATCATTAGTACTAGAAAGGAATAAGATATAATATAGTTGGATTGTAATTTAATGGATGAATACACATAAAATAATTTATTTATTCAATAATGTCATTATCCTTCTCCATCATAACTTCATCCACCCTTTCAAGACGAATATTTTGAATATGATGGTAAAAAAATAAGTCTTTTTTTTTTATTTTTTATGGGATTCAATGGAAGATGTCAAATCATCTAATTCATAACCTATATCATACACATCTATTTTTAAATATGAAAAACTACACTCTAGCCTTAATTTAGGATATCCTCACCATAATATACTATTTATTCTTGTAATGATAATATATATACATCATGTAATTCATGGTCACTTATATTCATCAAGGGATATAAGTTCACAGAATTATATTGAAGGGAATATCTTTTAATATCTCTGGTAATATAGACCCATTTGAATGTGAATAAAACAACTAAAAATCGATCATGGTAATTTAATGCAATAATATTCGTCAACTATATAGAGTATATCATTTTAGAAATAATAAATATACCACTATTCCATGTTTCTAAACCCTCTTCTTGAACAACTATTTAGAAACTAAAATCCATTCACATTATAAGTGAAAAACATTATAGCCTGTTTTAGAGCACCTCGATCCAAAAACAACAAATATTCTGACAACTCAACCCAAGTATCAATAATGAAGATCAAAAAAATAATATACATTAACTAATTTAAAAAATTTATATCTCGAACTAATATATGTATTAATTGAAATATGTTTGAACTTACATGATTTGAAACCCATTATACTATATCTTTATTAACATATTTTGTTGTTACATTTTCATTTCTTGTTTGGATTATTATTTTCCTCTTTTTTGTATCTTTATCACTTCAATAAATAGATGTGAAACATCATTATTGAGTAGATAATATCTATGTGACTACAATAATTCCCTTTCTATCACAGTAATATTTGATATTCTTCCAACTGATCGGCCAATAGTATGAAAGATTTTTTATTTCTCGTGTACTTTAGATTGATTTGTGGTGTCATAAACTAGTTTAACATGATTTAATTTTGTCTCAATATCATAAAATTATATATATAAAAAGGAAAGGCACTCCAATGCTAAATAGGCTTTAGAAAAAATCCTTTAGTAATAAATACTTCAATTTGAGATTTATTTTTCGTATATGATTTCAAATGACCAAAGTATTTATTAAATAAAGTAGAAGAAACATAATTACATTGTTAATGAAGTTACATGAATTTTTTACTTAAAGTGAAAAAATATATTGAAAGTACCTCCCAATTTAAAATATCCATTGATAATTCTTTAAACCTACTAATTTAGCTTCCTTAACCTAATTCATAGTTAAATGCATCATGAAAATAAAAATTAACAGAGGAAATATCATCTCCCTTGCACAAACAATCAGTAAAGATCTATCCAAAAGGTTTTCAATCTCATATGGTTGTATATTTTTCTCACATAGTATTCTAAAGAATGTGAAATATTGTATTACAAATATTGTAACCTATTCAGGTAACATTTTATGCAATTCCAATGGAAGTAATCAATGTAAAAAAATTGCGAATCTTGAATTTTATATCTATGTAAACTATTATTCATTAAGTTGAAACACCTTGAGATGTTAGTGAAATGCCCATCAAATACCTGCACCTGTTTTAAATATCATTTAATGTATCTTTATTTCTATTTATCATAGAAAACAAATATTGGAGAAAACATTCCATTTTCATCTTTCCATAGAGTGTGCTTCATATTGATGGTTTGTTAGTCCTTCTGAGCATAGTGATGGTACTTTTATTTTATATGATCATTAAGAAATGTGATGATCCAATTTTCAAAAAAAATATTTTCAATATCAATAAAATCAATATTATGATGCCACAAAATAAATTAACAATATTAAATTTGGAAGAATATAATTTTTTATCCATTGTTTCATTATGATTTTAATTAGCGATTCACATCAAACTCATTTACCACTATAATTCAAGTGATGAACCTTCCCAAATTCTGTTTCAACATTTAGAGGTTGGTCCAATATTTTAAAACCTTTAAAAAGCATTAGAGGTGGTCTACTATAAAAAAAATGTTTATTTTGACTTGTTTAACCAAAATATATGAGATTTATTAAGAAATATGGGATGAAACCTGAAGCACCATTTCATACTATATGGAATTCATTCAAGCTAAAAATTAATGTTACGAATAAGAAACATTTGGACCTGTATGAGTGCTCCAAATAGATAAGTTCTCAAGTCCATGGAAGTCACTAATTTTGCACTATTGAGCGGTGTTAATTTTGAGAATTTTTCTACAAGATGCATCATATCTCTCAACATCGTAACTCTGTGATTCATGTAATTATTAAATTCGAGGTTGTATGCATACATCAATACCATTTCTACATATCTTTTATCCCGAACAATCATCAAAATGATAAAAAACAAATTTCATACAAATATAGGGAGGTATATTGTATGGTATCAAAATAACTAAGAAATTATATAACTAGTATTCTAAGTCCAAATAGTGGAATCCATCGATATCTAATCCCAATATTTAATTCCTAGGATCAAAAAAAAAATAATTATGTAATAAATCAAATTTCTTCAAAGATTTTTAATCTATTAGATATTGAATTAACCAATCATTATTATTATCTATAGAATGCCACTTCATGTTCTCGGCGGTTTTTGATGACATGAAAAACCCTCTCAATTGAGGTTTTAAATTAAAGTAACACAAAACCTTTTTTAGTGTGTTCTTTTTTTTTTTCATTATTGTATTATGTTAATTCCAAAATCTATTATCACCAATTAACTACCATAAGGATGAATAACATTTTTTGAAATCATGTCTGCATGAATCCTCTCCCCATTAAATAATACAATCATTGGAACAATATTTTTTTTTTATAATTCAGACCAATCTTGTTAAAATATTTTTTTCATATAAAAAAAATACTCATGGATCTTAGTTTCTGTAATGTAATCAAACAAAAATTCCAATATTATGAACATCACCTTATTTTTAATTCTATATATGCTTTTGATATGGTAAAAATTCACCAAAATAGAATGTTTTGAATATTTGTAACATAAAACATATAGCTCTTGATTTCCATCATCAACTAAATTGTAAAACACATTTTTCTACTCAATGATGTTCTCTCTTACCTTAGTATCTATAGAATCAAGAGGTAGATCCAATGATATGTAATGATCTTGATCAAGATTTTCTATAGTATCAAAAAATATCTCATTAATATATTATTTTTTGCATCGTCCACTAGTTTTAGGGAAATGGGATCAGTATGGCAGGGTTTGGGGAAAGATGGAGTAGTAGGTGAGGGTTCGGTAGTGCAGTGAGGATTTGGGGTAGAGTGGGGAACAATGAGAAATGGTTTGAGGAATAAGGGGGAAGCAGTAAAGGTTTTGGACACATGGTGAGGGTTCAAGGTAGAGATAGGAACAATGAATGAGGTTTTTGGGAAATGTGGGAGCACTAGTGCTGTAGAGAGGGGAAAGGGGTGGAAGTGATGGTTCAAGGGAGAGTGGGTTGGTGGTGATGGCTTTGATAGGGGGTCTTATAGAAGAACATCGAAATGAAGATGAGGGTGGATAACACAAGGGGGAGGGGTTGGAGGGGATAGTGGGTTTCGAGTGTAGTAGAGGAATAATTCCATTTTTTCAAAAGATGATAAAATTTAAACGGTTGTTTTTTTAATCAAATACTAATGATTTTTCATATTGTAGAAATGATTTATAAAACCATTACTAAATTCTGATTTTGGTGTAGTGTTCTAATAAACGAGACCATTATTCTAAAAAAATTTATTGTCAATTTAAAAGTAACAAAACATGTTTTTGGTAGATACGACACTAAAAGTAAGTGCTAGAGTTATTTCTAAATTTTTTTGATATAAACTAAATATAGATAAAAGTGAAAAATTAAATAAAAGTTCTCTTTATTTTAGTGTTTTATACATTTAAATTCATTATATGTATAAAAATAAATCTTATAAATATGTTAATCCAATAGGCGATCACCAATTCTCAAATTAAAACTGTTTATATTTTATGAAAGTGTTCATAATCTTAGTGAATATACTCATGTTTTAGATTTTTTTAATTATTTTTGGTAATAAAAATAAAAATATATATTTTATTACTATATTATAACTAGTGGTGTAAATTCAGAAATATTGAAGATAAAAAATAGGGTTTTCATAAATAACAATGTGGGTACAAAAGTTAAGAAGTGTTTTATGATGTTGAATGTGGTGATAATTTTGTATGTATTTACTTTTATAAGAAATAAAAAGATAAGGATTTTACAAAATATTATTATGGATATTATTTTTATTTTTATTATTATAAATATTTTAATATATTTCATGAAAATTCCATCAATATTTTTTCAATGAGTTCAATATATTGGATGATAGAGTAATAAATACTAAATAATGGATTGAATTGATCAAAATGGATATGGTTACAAGATCTGAGATTGATGAGTTTCTTAATTTGGACAATTTTTTTACAAAGAAATTGGGAAAATAAATTTGTAATTGTCATTTATATAAATTAGTAACTAAATCTCAAAGTGAGATTTATATTTTCATAATATTAATTTTAGATTAAATACATATAGTTACATAGATAAAATTTAAATAAGTATATTGAAAAAAAATGATTCAGATGAAGTTCATTTTTATTGGTTCAATATGAGGAATATGAAATAGTTCTAATAGAGAAATTTCATTAATATATTATTTGTAAAATATATAATAATGACGTTGGTTGTTCCTAAACTATATCTAATTTTGAAAAATAAAAAATAAATACTAGGATTGATTCAATGTAGAATTTATCCAAGAATATTTATACTTGTATTCATAAAATCGAAAATGATTTAGAATGGGATAATTTATGTATAGATTCAAATTTTGAAAAATAAAGTGATATTAGAGTTATAGGAGAGTCTGTTTAAAGATTCCAAATTATTAATCATATTACTAGTGATATAAAATCATAGTTATACCATTTTAAATAATGTTTAATGGAGCCTTAAACTATATATATATTATTTATTATAATGGTGAGGAAGTTAAAAAAATTAATGAAATGTTATAGAATCTTGGTGAATAATGGGAGAATCTACTGTATGTTTATTCTAGAGGTTTTTTTGATAGATATGAATTCAATGAATAGGAAAATGAGAATTTTTTCATTATTTGATACAGATATAAATTTATTCACTATTTATTGAATGTATATTATCAAATTATTTGATTATTATGGATCAATATTACTGGAGAGAAAATATAAAAGGGGTGACAGGACCCATTTCACATCAACATTTGAATAAGAAACCAAACTGATTACTATGGTGTAGAAAACTAAAAAAGATAATTCCAGTGTGGGATAATCTAGGATTATTGTGGCTACACCAAAGATGCTAACTTACTAAACATTTTCTTACCAATATTTCATGGATAAATGTAAAAATATTTTTTAGTTAAAGAGAAACCCAATTATGAAGATTTTATATTTATAGGACTTGTTCCATTAAAATCCAATAAATATAAAGAAAAGTATTCTAGTTAAGAATTATAACAGATTGCACCTCCATCCTCTAAAAATTTAGAAACGAATTCTTCTCATTCTTATGATTCTTATCCCATTTTAAGATCTTATTTTTGCAAGTATTTAATTTATTTATTTACTATTTCTGGTGAGGTTACATATTAAAACACATTATGGTAATTATAAGATCCATCAATTTTATTATTCATTCAATTAAGTTCATTGTACATCATTTTTTAATTTATTTTAATTTAAACAATTTTTTTTATTTTTTAAAAAATATGATAATAATTAATATATAAATAATTTATTCAAATTGATATATTTTTCATATTTTATGGAAATTGTGAATAGGAAAAAGGGGGAGATTATTTGTGAATTTTTTGTGCTCTATTTTATATCCACATATCATATTTTTTATGCACATAAGGATATCATCTTATTCCTTAATAATATTTTACATCAAGTGTTTTCGGTTATTATTAATTATTTTTATATATTTTCTCAATGTTTATTGATCATTGATTTTTATGATTTATCTTTTATGATTTATTTGTGGTTGAAGAATCATGTTTTATAGGAATTCCTAAAGTTATGAATTTTTTTAACATATGTTTTAATATTATAGTTTTAGATATTATTCATATATTATTAATGGAATCATGATTTCAATAATATCTAGGTTTTGAAATATTTATTTTAATATTATATGATTTATGGAATTGTATTGTTGTTCTTACACCAATAATTAGATATTAGTGTTAATCTTATTTTATTTATTAAAGTGTCTATTTTTTCTTATGAGAAACATTTTCATTCCTATGTGGATCAGTTAAACTTATGGGGTATGAATTATTAATGAATAAATCTTACATGAAATTATAATGAAAAAATTTAAGCATACAAACATAAATGGATTCTGAATTTAATTTTATGTGGGGTAATAAATTTTCTTTTTAGTCCTCTATAATTCTGTAATTCTCTAGTTTGATAATATATGAACGAGTTACGCTATTTTTGAAATTATTTGAACATTTTCAATTAAATAATTTTAATTACTTATTTTTTTGAAATTAGAGGTTATTCTTTAAAATTATAATCTATTTTTAAGAAGTTGTTCTACTATGTTCTATGAGAACTTTTTTTGGGAGAAAAAATTTGTTTTATTTTTTAAATTTATTGGTTTATTGGTACTATTTTTGTATCAAAATCAATAATCAACTCCAAAAATATTTTCAACCATGCATACTCAAATAAGACTCAAGAGTTGAATATACTATAATGAATATTGTTCTATAAATAGTTTCAATTTTTTTAACTTTTTTTTCTACACAATATTTAACAACTTTTTTTTCAAGATTCATTTTTATAAAATTTTATGTGAACACATGTTATACTATTAATATTGTAAAGAAATTGGGAGTTTATGTCATGGGGATGCATCAAAACCAGGTAACCTAACTTGTAATTTTGGGGTTCAAGAAAGGTAGGAAGTATTAGTAGAATGAATTGTATATGGGACCATTGTTTGAGTCATTTTCATACTATATTGAGGAGAAAAATGAGATCTATTTTACCATCTTGGTTAGCATACATTGATAATAATATATGTAAAAAAATTCATAAAACTATTATAGATGAATTTAAGGACTAGATATTAATCTCACACTATCTAATATGATATTAATTTTTTGAGGATATCATCATATACTCTTTTAAATAATTTTTGAACTCTTGGTTAATACATTCTCTACACCAATATGATTAGAGTTTCACTTTTTTCTTAACAAAAATATTTTATACATTAATCTTTTCTTACTTTTACATCATAAAGTAATATGATATATTCCCCATTAAGTTGATATATCCATATCTACTAATTTCATTAATGAAATTACTAAAGTATGAGAAACCACATCTAGATTTTGTAGAAATAGTCTATATGGATCTAGGTGAACTAATTATCAAAAATTTACAGCTCATTCACCTTCAATTAGAAATGTTAATTTCATTCATTTTTTTCTTCTGACCAAGAATAACAAATAACCTTGGGTTTTTAACAAATAATAGTATAAATAACCTTCCTAGTTTAACTTTTCCCAAAGCTCTATGTTAACAATAACAAGCCAACTATTCCCCAACTAGGAGTTATGTAAATCATGTGAATTAAATCTATCATTTATTTTTAACATTTTATTTAATAATTAAATTTTATATTTAAACAATAATTTATTACAATAATCTAGAACATAAATCATCTTTTTATTTCAAAACTTGGAAACATTCACATTGTTATAAACATGACACACAAATAATATCATTATTATAATATACACATAATAAATGTTTATAAACATTATAATCATTCCACTAGAAAATATGAATTTTAGATATTATATTATTAATATAGAAGTACTTTCACCATCAATATCATTAAGAACCAATTTAGATCTCACAATATTTCTTAATCTACATGGTTTCAGTATATATATACAAAGTATGTGTCACAAACTATATATTATATGAAAAGTATAAATATATAATGTTTGTATTTATTAATGAATATACATAAATATTCTCCTAGATTATTCATTTCATTATATTTCTTCTTCAATATGCCTTTCATTGCACCTAAATTATAAATAAACTCTTAATCATTACCATCTCTCTGAATTTTTTATTTCTTAGAGCAATTTTTCAATGAATCCTCTGTCGTTAATACTAATATTGGACTCCGATATTAATTTGTTTTTTAATCCTCTATAAATTAAAAATACATATTTATATTAATGTCTTTATTAACAGGAAAAATAATTTTCAAAATATTTAGAATATATTTATAAAAACTTTTATATTAAAATTAATGATAATTCTTGAGAAACTGAGAGGTGGAGATGATAGAATGAGATTTGTAGATAGATACCTATATATCTTGATTCCAAAAATTTAAATTCGTAATATACTCTGTCATCTTGAGATATTAAGTCTAGTGGTTACACCATCTCCCAAATTTCGCATGATAATTTATTTGGATATATCATATTTCTATTGTTTATCTCTCCCCTAATATAAATCATTAATATGAGATAACATAGAGACTATATATTTTCCTTCATATTTATTATGTCCCTCATAATATATCAGTGGTAGCGTAATGTATTATACAAATAAATTTTCATCCATCTGTATCATGTAGAATTTTTTCCATCATCATAAGTTTCTTGAGGAGGCCCATAAGGTTATGGGGATTATTGAAAATAGTATTTCCTTTCCTATCATTGTATGATGTGCAAGTCCAAATTATAATCAATGAAAATTGAACAACAAAATTATTTTTCCAAAAAATTGATTGTAGTAAAAGTGATTTTTTTGGTATTTATTTCTATTTCCTAAAATAAATAAATTAGAGGTTTATTAATTTATCTTAATTACCAAAATAGTCCATATTTATTAATGAATCAAACCAAAATATATGTAACCAAAAAATATGAATAGAAAATCATGTATTCTAAAAAATTTATTATTCATAACAATATATTTTTATCTTATTATGCTTGATAATCTATATAAACTATATGATCACAATTTCATTGGATAATTAAACACATAGTGAATAATATTTGTGATATTATCATTATATTTGAACTACTAGGTCTTTTATCAAGAGATAATAAACCAACATATAAATTTGGGTAAATAACTCCTAAGTTGGGATCAACCTGTCTTACAACATATTTCATTCTTACGTGCTTCACCAAGGTTAAATTTTAATTTTGGTTTATTACATAACTCTCCATGTTGGATAATAACCATCTCCAAAATTTAATTGCCTAACATAGGTTGTAGGGTATCAGGTCATGAGAATTATATTTAATAACTAAATGTGTACATGTAATCAATTATAAATTTTAAATAACAGGGTATGATATAGAGAAATCAACATTAATTTAATAATAATTATTACTAATTTAACCTTGTAACAATTAAATTAATAAATTCCAACATACCCATGTTGTTATAGATCAATACCATTCATGATGAAATAAATTTGTTCAATGAATAAAACTCTAAAAATACATCTCTATAGTTAGTAAATAGTTTTTAAATTAATTTCAATTATTTTTTCAATTCAACTTGTGGTTCTTGAGTCCCCATTAAAAATTATAATATAATATTATAATTTTAGGTTGTTAAAATTATATACACATATATATATATCATATAATACTTATGTTTTGTGTGCTCTTGTGTCTATAAGGGAAGGTAATATGGAGTTGGGGTATCCCCTATTATGCTTCCCCATTTATTTTCTATGAAAAACCTTTCCCATAAAAGTTGTTTACTTGTAAGCATAATAGGGGGAGGGGGATAGCATACAACCATTGAATATATACATATATACATATAAATACATACAAAAGAATAACTATATAATGTTTTATATATATAATGAAATAACATACAATAAAATTTAACTTCTCATTATGACCCGAATCAAATACCCCATTCTAGTTGAACATTATAAAATAAAAAAGAAATCATTTTCTTGTGAATGAATCATTGTCTTATTTTTCTCCATCATGAAAAAATGAACTTCAATTAACATATGTTCAAAACCATTAGTACTTGGACTAGATCCAAGAAATTGATTTAAATAAATCAAATTTTAATAATAATTATAAAATATTGTGACTACTCTGAAATAACATGAATGAATCAAGAACATCACAAGTGGCATGGTGGCCATGCCCATATAATTTTTATATTTTAAACAAATAAAATTTTCTGAAAATCGTTAATAATATCATATTACATCTTTCATTATTAATTATTCTAATAAAATTAATATGGTAATAAATCTATTTTTTGTTTGATTTTTACTCATTGTTGATAACTCCATCTAGATCACCAAACATCTTGACATTATCATTGATTCAATAATCCAAATGATAATTATTATATTGAATGTCACATGTGTTTCAAAAATATCTAAATATCATTATTGAAAACTCATATACTAGTAAGGGGAATCAAGTGTATCATGTCAATTATGCTTGATCATACCTAGAAAAAACTTACTTTATCTCTCTAGAAACTTGAGAGATGTTGTAGCATTCTACATTTTTCTCTATCTAGGTCTAGAAAGGATAATTATATGAAATGAGAATAATATATAAAATAAATTACATATTTTATATTTTATGGTCAAGTTATGATTAATAGAATTTTACTTAAGTAATTGTTTTATTTAACCTTATTAAAAAACTTTTTCCACCTATCCAAAAATAATGATAAAATGTTTTTTATTTTAGGTGACATGTATTAAACAAATATCATTAATTAATTTATTATATTATTTTATCTAAATAAATTAAAAATAAAATTATTATATCATTAACTTGATTCAAATCCATCTATAAATGTTTTCTAACCATGGATAGTAATTTATTTTCGATAAAAAAATATTATGCTAACTTAACTTGTGAATAAATATTTTTTTTATTAAATTAAACTATTAAAAATTAATATATAAATATTATATCTCATAATAACATGAATAAATATATATTATATTTATTTATCATTTAAATAAATTACTGATAAAATTAAAATCACTTATTATTGAATTTATTGATCTTGTGATTGTGTTTAAAATCAATATAACATGATTAAGTATCACTCTAGAAACTATAAATAAATTTATACATAAACATAGATTCAATTGAATTTAATGATATTCAGGATATACTTAGTGTGTG
This sequence comes from Viscum album, assembly GCA_963277665.1. NCBI lineage: Eukaryota > Viridiplantae > Streptophyta > Magnoliopsida > Santalales > Viscaceae > Viscum > Viscum album. The sequence goes on along the minus strand of CAUJRU010001208.1, from coordinate 112,713 downwards.
AACCTCTAAGAACATTTCTCAGTGGTAGTAAGCCCAACCTACAAACCGTGATTGGTATCTAAGAACATTTATTGTCCCCCAGAGTAAAAATAATAATTCATATAATAAATAAATAAGAAATTCCAATAAATTATATTATGTAATATACTCCTTTTATTAATTGATATCACACCATGAAGAATTAATACTTTTGTTATTCTCATATCTAATAGATTTAACTATTTTTACATACTGAGATGAACATTTCTAAAAACTAAAATGGGAATATCTTTTAGGTAGACACTTTTATATCAACTTAAAAGGACATAAATATCCTTTTCCATAACAAGGAATAGACAAATCTAGTCATGTTCACTCGATCAGTAGAATAATAATCCTAGAAAACCTGATTCCAGCTACTTACCCTTAAGTAAATACAACATAGTTTTCATCATGATTTTATGCAAATTAAACATGATAGAAATTGATAATTATATCTAGATAAAATATTGATATACCTGCTAATTGATAGGAACATTAAATTTCATATTAATTAATTTGTGTGCCAATTGGAGAGTTTATCCTGATGACCTCCCTCCCAAAATATCACCAAGTGAAAAATTCATGAGAAGAAGTATCACTGATAATGATCCCAAAACACATTTTGTTAAATATCATATATATCCAATTTGACCTTTGAATCTAGACTATAGAATATTGATATAAAATTAAGTAGTGTAGAAAATATTTTTTTACTTCAATTTTTTTTAGGTAGAATAAAAATAAATTCCATTGATTATTTCTCAGAAAATATATTCTAATCCTTGATTATAGAAAATAAAGTTATAAATGGAATTCCGAATTGGTTATACAATTAAATAATAGTTTATAATATCATATGAATTAGAGTAATCAAGTATTCAACATCAGTTTATAGAAAACTAATGTGGAAGAATATTTATTTTTTCCATTATAATGAAACCGACATTAAAGAATACTATATATTTTTTTAATGTTTTTTTCAAAATAATTAGTGTAAAAAATATATTTTAAAGGAATTAAATTTAAAACATACTATATTGAAACATGTTTGATAAAAAAATCCAGAAAAACCAAAGATATTTATTAGTAGAAACATTTTATAATTTTCAATTATAATTAAATATTTCTAATCTTTATCAAATATCTATTATAACAAAAAAAATTATAGTTTTATAGTTTTAGTTGAAAATCTATTAAAACATATTGAAGGAAAGTAATCTTGAATAATACTTATGAAATATTTATCTTGTAATTCACATAAATGATTCAAATCATTTGGATTATATGAACAATCATCATAAAAATACTACACAACATAAAAAAAACTATTAAAAACATAATCTCAATATATTGATATGAAAAATAAAAGGAAAACATATGATAAAAAATAGCCTTATCACAAGTTGTAGTTGTTCTAGTTGTTAATACCTATAACATAAATATGAGTATGTAGTGACTGAATTTTTTACTTCTTGAGGATGGAAGAAAAATTCTAAAATAAATAAAATTTTAAAAATAACATTATTAGTTGTTATAATAAACTTTACTACTTATGACACAAATCACCTCCACATGAACATATTGAATTTTTCATTATTTTCTCTTGGATAACAAGATATTGTTCTTCCATAACTTATTTGAGAATGATAAAAATTATAAAATAAAATAAAAACATACAATAAAATATAATAATTAAGATAATTAAGAATACTACTCCAAAAAAGTTAATATTGTTTCATGTGTCATAGTGTATGCAACGTAATCACAAATCTATGTTTTATTAAGGATAGAGAACACACAATATTTAATGTTGATTGATATAATAATAGTTACAGTAGATGTTTTTACATAATAATGAGTTGAATTAATTATCCCATTTTAATGAAATATGATTACTTACCTCTCCAGATAATGAAACATTCTACATTTAATTACTTCATTCTGAAGTCTTCCAAAAAATGTGTTTGATTCTTTCATTATCACCCAATTACCTTACTACTATAGAAATAAAATCATTATTGCTTCAATCAATTCATTGAAATTATATCATATTGAATTCATATTTCATGAAGATACCTAATCAAAAACAAGAAAATGTTATCATTAAGATTAAATTTTTAAAATTTAATGAAATTTAACATTTTAATTTCATTAAGAAGACCTACATAATCCTAATTTCCATGATCTGAACTCCTCGATCCATGCATTTGTTCATTTGACCCCATGGTTCTCCCATATTATATTTTTTCCTTCCCAAAACACTAGAGACTATTACCTACTAGGATAACTTATCAAACTAATGAATTTCCCCATAAGAAAATATGTATTCTTTTATTATTCTTTGTCATAACTCACAAACACTTGAAGCAACATCCTAGGTTGTCACCAATACTAACACTATATTTGGCTAAGAATTCATACAAAATGGAGTTATAATCTTGTAGGTCCCTTAAAAGTGAACAATTTTGACATGAGTATTAATATTTATCATTTTTATATATAACTTTTCTATGGGTGTTAAAATATCTCTCTCCAGTCGTAAAGAAAACTACCCTCATTATAGACCCCACACCTCAAACCTAGGAATTTATTCTCCACTTAAGGAAGGTTATTGGCTCTGATACCATTTTCAGTGACCCAACCTCCCCAGGCCATGCACCTGGTCATTGGACCCCAAGGGTGTCCCATAATACCTTGGTTTCTTTCCCAACACACCATAGACTATTACTCTCCACGTTCACTTATCATACTAATGACTTCCATTAAAGGCCAACACATGTTATTTCTGTGTGATTTTTCCACACATACATAGACCATGGGAACATCCCTTGAGGTCATCCATCCTAACAGTACTCTAGGCCAATATTGTTTAATTATGGAGTTCTACTTAGGAAGGATCCTGAAATGAAAGGTTATCCTTGTTTACATGATTAGTAACATTTACCTAAATAACTCTCACATTTTTAAAAGTTTTATAGTGATTCCATACATATCTCAAACTACATGTTTTGTGATATATTTTTTTCATATATATTATCTTCTAATCATATTCAAAAAATTTATAACTCATTGATAGATTACAAGTTTCCACCAATAAAAATACATAGAATGATAATTTTAAAAAAAATCGGATACAATGTATGTAGTATTCAAAAGGTTGGTGACTTGTTATTATTTTCTATACATCGTGTCATTTCCATTAAGGTATTCTAAAATACCATTCACACACACATAGATACAAATATATATATATATATATGTGAAAATATTAAAATAAATGAGAAAAAATATTAAATAAAATATATAATATATATACGCCTAAATGTTTATTTTCTATATAATTATAGAGGTTCAGTGTGAGAATGTTCTGAAACTCTATCAAATAGTAGCCACTCCCCCAATAAGAAATTACCCTCATTTAAATAACGATAGGATATATTGTATTTTCACCCTTATCTTATCTAGATCCATATTTTAAGGATATAAGGTATAACTAATATAATATATGGTATAAAATACAATAATATTATAATGGGGATCCATTTTTATAAATCACATTATGTTTTGTAATAAAGTAGTTGAGGAGTGGGTTATGTAATTTCAAATATTCTATATATGTCGACAAACATCGACTAAATTGATGATATAATCCTATCCTCCTTTGAATCACCCAACTCTCAACAATTTTTTTTAATTAATCTATTTCAGACATTTATATTTCCTCCCTCAAATAATTTATTATCAGATAGAACACTTTTCTAAAAGATACACACACCTTATGTCCAAGTACATGAATCTGGTGTTATTACATTCATAACGATGATTCCACGATGTCCCTCCTTCCCTTAGATAGGAATATCACATGTGTGCTAATATACTAAAGGGAATTCTATAAAGAATATTTTAAAATAAAATTATCATTTAAAAATTTAATTATTTAATAAATAAAATAAATTGCTTCTTATGATCCAATCATGTATAAAACAAAACTCAAAGATATGATATTTTATATTTTTCATCATCTTGGACCTCATACATTTTTCATACCAAGCTTATGGAAGGTAATTTAATCTCTATAGCTTCTGATGACTCGAACTAGAGTTCATTAAACTATTAATCAGTCAATTTCTATTGCATTTATGTATGGACTCCTAGAGACAAATTATTTGGGTATACATTCTTCACCCGAATCTCCTAACGATACCTCATGAGTTCTTATTATTTAACAAAAAATAAATTATTAATAATATGTTTTTATTAATTATATATAAATAAATTCAACAAAAAAATTGATATAACAATAAAAAAATGATTTATGACATCTTCATTCAATAATCCTCTACCATATATATTCATCAAAAAAACTGTAAATTAGAAATGTAATTTCATATTTTTTCTTCCCCAAAAAGTGAACTCATGAGTAATTTTATATTTAGAATTCCTCCATATCTTTGGTGAAATTAAAAACCATCACCAATGGAAATATTTTTTTATCATGTAAGTCAACTCACATTAAAATATTAGAGAAAAAAATGAATATATAAATTAAAAAATCATGTCAAGAAAAATAAAATATTAATAATTGTGTTTATTATTATTGTATCATATTTCTAATATAGTGTAGCCTAGTTGACACCCCTCTAATAATAATGTAAAATATATATTTATTTCTCTAGTTTTTAATGAAAAAACACACTGAAATTTATTCATATTTGGACAAGAATGATTTCTATTATCATTAGATGTAATAGGCTTCATATATACCTTGTTATGAGAAAGTCATAATATAGGTAAACATGTACTACTATGTTTACCAACACATGAAGTCTTCTATTTCCTGATACAACTAAGAGGCTCCTTAATAGAATAATGTAGAGGAATATTTCTTAAAGATAGATATGACTCAATAGTTTGATCAGTCATGTTCATGCAAATCAAATAAATATAAAATTTGTATAAAATGAAAATAAATAATTACTAATATAACTATAATCAAATAAAATAGAATAAAATTTTCTAAATGGAATAGAAAAAAAATTTAAATATAGTATATATCAAATTTGTTAAAATAGTAAAATTAATCGAAAATAAATTTTTTTACCACATTTATGAGATGTGAAATGAAAAAATTAAGAAAAAAACTACACATGTAATATTAATAATTATTAAAATATAAATATATAATTAATCTGTATATGTAATAATTTTTTTGAGTATTAAATAGTTAGTTTATATTATTTGTTAAAATAGTTAACATAAATAAAAATAATAATAAAATAAATATATTTTATATATTATAATATTTTTAAACATTAACTGGAAAAGGTATATAGTTCTTATACAATTTGAAGATTGTTGAAGAATGTTTTCCCATTTTCCCACTTTATAATCATTCCACGTAGAATAAACCATGTCCACACTATATCCATAAATATCATTTGATAATATTTTTAGTGATGTAGGGAACTCACAAAATCTATTAACATTATTAACCTTATTATTAATAAAATGACTTGTTCCTTGAGAAATGATAGTCCATTTATCTTTTTATGGATACACAACATAAAAAAATTAATGAATTTTAATGATAAAATTGAAATATGTGTATCAAAATATATATAAATAAATATGTATTATTCTAAAATCATCATGTGTAATAGTAGTGTTATCTAAAACCAATTTAAATTTGAATAGCGGTACTCAAAATTTCATGTAATAATTATACCATATAATTTCAATAACTCTAGAAAATTTCCTTACTATAGAAATTGGGTTTTTATCTTTCCTATTTTAAAAATTAATTACTTAGGTGAATACCAATACACTACTATTATGAACTACACTTATGTTTTCCTAATGTTTATTATATAATGTATAGCCAATAATGTCTTACCCATACCATGTTATCAAATTTAAAAATGGTTTACTCGTTAACCATTTCATTTTTTTACATGGTCAAATCACTAGGCCTATTTTTCTTAAACTATGGGATAAATGTTTTTTGTATTCTTTCAATCCACACATGAAATTTTTATTTAAATAACTTGGTTTTAATATATTAATATTTGTATTTATATATGGATGATATTCAAATATGTTATTAAATATATTGTTCTAACAATAAAATAAAAATCGGAACCACCCTTTAAAATTTTAATAGGAATAAATGTATTATGAAACTACCAAATTGGACTAGACATTTACATTGTTGTTTTATGACATGAGATGAAAAAAATCAACCATTAACTGTAGCACCAACAATACACCTAAAAAAGAGTTTTCGGAATATAATGATAGTAATACAAATTAAAAGAACAATTCAATTGATTATATGGTTTTAATAATGTTATGCTCCATTGGGGGAGGGCTAAAAATATTTATTGAGAAATAAAAGACTATTAAAATTGATAAGATTTTCACAAAAATTAATCTTTTTCTATAAATTAATAGGCAAATTCCGTATAACCTATCTAATCATCTGTCCTTAACAACCTTCCAATCTTCACTAAGAGCATGTCCTTTAAATCATGCCTTCAAAATCATTAATGCACATGGTCAAAAGGAAACCACCAACTTGAACCCCTATTCCAGTGAATAGTATGGGATTAGAATTATCCATGATAGATTAATCTTAAATTTGGCTCATTAAATTTATCTTATTCATTCTTTGAATCTTCCTGGTGATTCTAACCCAAAATATTGTTTACTGTAATATAGCATTCACCTTTCAAAATGAGGGTCTGATCTTCTTTTATCAATGTGTTTGGTTCAAAAAATCCAAATTTTTATACACCCATATAACAATATCCATCCAATTATATTCTAAACATACCAATTCAGTCTTTCTATAATTTCTATGACTTACCCAAAAAATGCTTCTCACACCCAACCTAGTCTAAAAAATCTCCCATGTTGGAATTATTTTCTAAGATATCTCAATGATTCATCTATCTACATCCACCACTCAATTCTAGTATCAATATTACTTTTCATTAGCAAGATCCCACAATATTATATAGGTCATAGCATACTTACTAGAATTCTTTACTGCTATAGTAAATCTCATAATATGACCTTAGTCAATATATTTACCAAATTCTGAACTCTAGAAACCTTACATATCCCCAAAAAAAATCATCTACCAACATTCAAATAAATTGATACTCTAACTAAATATAATTCATCCTTGAGTAAAAAATATGATTGTTGGTTAAGTGGATCCTACTTTGTGAATCATTAAATAGTTTCACAACTTCATACCTTCTTTTGAGATCCTCAACTACCACTCAATCCTGATTGACTTCATCTCAGACACTATAATTGTGACATAATCTTCCTCTAGTGTCTTCTATGAAAATAAATGATTAATCATCAATATATAACTCATAATTATGCCTCTTAAAGTGAAAACATATCCATTGGTACTATATTGAGTGTGTGATTCTCCCTTAATGTCATAATAATAAAATATATGTGGTTTTTATCTATATTGTAATAGAGAGATAAACATCTTGAACACTTATGATACTAAATTGTTTACATTATCACTAATTAGTGATCCCATATAGGGTTATACATGAACCTAATAACTACTCACACTGTAGATGTGATTTATAGACTCATACAAACCTTGATATACATCAAGCATCTAATAGATGATAAAAATGAAACCTTTACCCTCTACATAGACACATATTTGTTTATTTTACCATCTAATTACTCACTTTGAAGTGTCTAGAAAGTGGAATCGTTATAGGGTTTTATTTACACATTTTGAAACTTCCCATCTCCTTCCAAATATAGTCATGATGATTCAGGAATAGTGTTCCAAACATTAAGTCCTTTATAATCTATATCCCTGAATTCTATTTTTTCATATCAATATCCTTCATCTCAAAAATTTTGGGAGATTAAATCATCATCTTGTCATGTATTTATTTATATGGTCCTACATTGAAAATTATTTTAATATAGTAATAAGTTATATTAATATCTCATTATCACACACCTTCCGATAACAACAATAATATATATTTCTCAAGAAAATTTCAATTATTCCATGAATGAATTGAGCTTTCAGTTCCTATTCTTGGGTTTTTATTTTCACCCATGCAAACTTTGTCTGAGTTTGATATGATACACCATATTCTAATTATATTTATATTTGAAGCCATGTTGTTATTATATATAAATATTATCCTTTAAATATCCTGAAAGGTAATTATTTCTAAGATCCAACTAATTAATATCAAACCCTTCGAGGGAAACCATATTAAATAATATCATAATCATCATACGAAAAATAATAAATTATATTTTTAAAAAAATTATAAAAAATTTTCTTATTAAAACCCCTTTTATAGTGAGTTTTTCCTTATTCTACTTTCTACCCTCCACAACTTCCTTCACCTTGTAAACTGACTTATTCTGCATAAATTTCAACCTAGTAGTTTATTCTATTAGATATCATGTCCATCTCTCATTTTTGACTCCCACTGAATCGATACAACTATAATTATATGATCCTATTACAATTTAGATTCACTATCATCTATGAGAAACAAGTATTGAAGGTTAATCTAGTATATCTATATTTGGAAAAATATTCTAATAGACCACTATAAATAAATTTGTAGCTCATCTCCTTCCAAAAACACTACTTATCGAACATATACTTTCATATATCTTCCATTAGATTTTAAAATTAAAGTATTTTTAATATATAAATCCATAAAAACACCATAAAATGTTTAATTCCATATGAAACTCATTCTAGATAGTCCCTTATTTCAAAAAAAAACATCCAAACTCTAAATAAAATTACCATTTTAAGTATTTTTGGGGTTGTTTGTTAATTATATTGAACTAGATAATTATAAGGATGGTAAAAGAATACATATAAGTTTAAAAGATCATAATAATGGGTATAAGAGTTCTTATGTAGTCCTATGAAGTTATAGAATTTATATGTATAGGATAGATGTCACACGATTACACCTTCATTCATGTTGTAGAAGTGGCTATTGAATAAATAAAAAGGAACAGAACACCTTGTGTATATAGGATTAATAATTTTATAATTTAAGATTCTATTGGGTCTTCTTTAAGTGTTAATACTTTTTAAATGAAATAATACTAATAGTCACATAACAACATATCATGTTTCTAAAAAATATAACTATGGAATAAGATAATTTCTATGAAATGTAGATTTATATAGGGGATTGTGTTGTGATAGGATCACATGGTTTTTTGGTTTCATGATAGATTTTAGGTTACATCATGGAATTTTATATTTCACCTTGAATTGAGAAGAGGATGAGAATTTGGAAAAGTCCCTTGATGAATAAGCTTTTTTTATAGTAGTGGGGTTAATACAATATATTTTCCTTTTTTTTGTTTTGTGGAAAAGTATAAGTCGCACTATAGAGGAACATGACATTATAATAAGTTGCTAAGGAATATTTTAGTGCCTCTTCCATTTTCAAGGTATAAAAATTACAGTATGAGCACTATATGGTGGAATCCCAATAGGTGAGGGTTATTACATTGGGTGTATTTCTTACTATAGAAAAAATGAAATAGGTAATTCATGGAGTGAGACTCAAGGAAGAATCTTATATTTATAATAGTGATGTATTTGGTTGATACAAGTTGAAAAAATAGATTAAAGGTTTTTCATACAAAAATAAAGAGTCCCACACTACGGATTTCCAAAAGCTCAGGTTTTGATGATTCATGATGATGTAAAAATATCTCCATGAAAATAAAAAGTAATAATAAAGATTTATATTTCAAACAATTTGGGAGGAATTTATGTTAATTTAAGAATAGATCATGATTTGAAATTAAATTGGCTGTTTTAATCAATTGTCACATCTTACTAAAAGTATATTAATGGTATTATAGGAGGAAATAAGATTATTATTTGTTGATATGAGACATATATTTCTATTTATTAAATTAAAAATAATTATCATTGAATATCATAGTGGGATAGATGGAGAGTCTTAGAGTGGAAGGTAATTACATGAGTGAAAGTTAGGAAAGAGATTTAGGAGGTATTCTCACTAGAGGTTTATAGATTTCATGAATGGTTGAAGTGGAGAAGAATTGATACACACAAGGTAGTATAAACTCAATAATTTATTAAAATAATCAAGAAAATAAGACACATAGAATCATTTACATGTTTTAGTTTGTGAGAGTAGTAATATTTTCATGATGGTTATAAACCTAGAGGGTTATTGAGACCGCTCTAAATTATAACCAAAAAATAATTTCATTATTTTTTAGGTTCACAATGCATTTTGGTTACGTGATCCTTGGATTATATTAGATTTAGTAAAATAAGTTAATTTTTTCACAACCCAATTTTATTACTTTATCATTTCCGATAAATTGTGAGGGAGATGAGTGTTACTAATATTAATGGAATAAGGTTCTTTGTGCAGTGTAATTTGGGAAAGATAAACATTCCTCAATTCACCCCACAATTATTAACCTCATATAGGAAACAAATTGTATCAAGGATAATGGTTCTAGGAGTATTATTATCTCTTATAAGCGATGGTAGAATTATTTAACTGTAAGGGTATTTCAATCACTGATTGAATTATTTTTAATGACAAATGAAATAGATTTGGTACTACTTCTAGTCATTGGGTATGGATGTGTAGATGAATTACATATATGAGATTTATTTTATCATGTAAAGTTGATAATTATCATATAAAGATCTACTAAAATTCTATAATTATTTTAAAGAAGAAAATGTTTTCGGATGAGTATTATCCAGTACTATATAATGAAGGTTATGTCAGGTAAACCCTGACATTATATGTGGTAAAAACTCATCAATAATTGTAAAGGTGATTTAGAGTTACATAAAACATAATTTAAGGTACAATAAAAATAAGTATACGAATCTTATGATATAGAAAAATTTGTATTTGGATGCATTATTTGAATGGGTGAACATCATTTTAGATGTAATGCATGGGCTTGGATAAAATATCAATGATATTAATATCATAAAGATTATCATGATATGATTATCACTGCATTCAACATAATTTTCTTGTTTCTCATATAAAAATAACAATGGTGGTGACACTTGATAGATTATATAGTAATCATATTATATATGAGATTTTGAACAATAATAATTATTAATTAATAAAATAGTGTTCTCATGAGGTTCTATTCAAGTCTATGAAGAAAATTTCCTTGAAATATTATCCCAAATATATAGATATAGAGGATGTGATTTCCTTCTTTTCCTTAATCCTATAATGGAGAAAATGGATTTTCAATTTCCATCTTCCACTTTTTTATTTCAACGTGGAAAAGATGGGATCTCACTTTAATGTTCCTAAATCAATACTAAGATAATATTAATATGAATAACCAATGAATAATACATTAAAATTTGTGGAATGATAGAGGTATTTATAATAAACATTAATCAAATAATAATAATAACAATATTTTGAAATAATTGTGTGACTCTGAATAAATGAAATTGGAGGAAGTTGATGACTTAAAATATCACAGTGATGATGTTCTTGTGGCTATCATAGATATACCATAACTGGATTGAAACAATTTTGGAAGTGATGAAGTTTTAGGAATAGTATACCGATAAGTAAAATTAGATACTTCTATTGAAAAAATTGATGTTTGTAGTGATACAACATATAAATCCGATGGTGTGTTGAATAATTCCAAATTGTAAATATAACAAAAAAATAAAATAAATATAATTTTATGTATAATATTTACTAAATTAAAGTTTAGGAGTTAGAAAAATAAAAAAAATAGTTGAGATTTTTCTCATAATTGAAGAGAAAGATAGTTTTCTTGATGGATTAAATGATTATTTGAAAGATAATTTCTAGAGGATTAAGGGGTTTAAAGAAGAATTTAATTCGTTATGATATAATACCAATGCATATGAAATAAATTTGACTCCCAAAATGTTATTGTGATGTTTGAGTGGAAGAGAAATCACAAAATATGAGGATGTTCATGGGGAATCAATGTAGTAGGTGAAGAATTTTCCACAAGTATCATGGTTCATAGATGATTTAAAATATATTTAAGGACATAATAATAATAAAAAATCAGAATTTTTTGATGTGAAACCTCAAACATCCACACCCTAGAGGAATATTTATTTGTTTGATTGAAAAAATACCCATTGATCCTCAATATGGGTAAAAATGGACCATGATAATACACCAAATATCCAGTGTTATTATTTTTGGGAAGATGTGTTATATATAATATGATTTTTGTATATATAAAAGGAATTTTAGTGATCAAGAAAAAAATTGATGAGAATAAATCTATAAACTATATATTTTTTAAATGGAAATTTTTTTCAGTGAAGTTCATGGACCTTAATAAATGCATTATCCTCAAATGTAAAAAGGATTGTACCTATAGATATGGGAATAAAGAGATTTTATGATTATGAAGCATCATAGAATGGGAAATAAATTCATTACAAAGTCACAATACTACACGGTGGAGAGGATTCAATGGATATAGAGGTGGAATAATCAAATCCAACACTAAAAAAAGGGAAAAAACAAAAATACATGAATAATAGTAGAGATTAGAATCCCATATTTGTGATATTTTTCTAAAATCACTGGATATGGATTGATTAAAATTTATATTTATCAGTTGTACTTCCCATGTGATAGGAAACCAAAATATTTTCACTAAAATTAAGTATAAAATAGAGGCTTTTATCCATTTTAGAAATAATTATGTTTTGAAAATAATTTGATTCAGAAAAAAATAGGCATCTAATATTTTATGCTCAGGGATATATTTTAGGTTAATGTCCTTGTTCATAATTTACTAAGTGTAATTCAACAGTCATAATTGGGACATGTGGTAAATTTCAACAAAAAAGCTTGCATCAAAAAAAGAAGATATTGAGATATTATAATGTAGAAGAAGTTCACAATGGGGAATCTATACCACATTGGTAATGAAGAAGAAAATGTCATTAAAAATATGGAATCAGAAATAGTTTGTAGTAAAATAGGCTTTTCCACTTAATAAAAAACACTTTGAGGATTTGGTGGGAAATAAATAAGATTTTGATATCCCTAAGATATCATAAGATCTCATGTAGATGTGTGACATTTACAAGAATGTAAAATAATTTTTAAGACATACAAGTTGAATGAAAAAAGTCAAAGAGGATTTTTGAGTCGATTCATATGGATGAGCTAGGACTATATCACCAAAATCCGTTAATGTGATGATTTTTTATATTCTATTTTCAATGATATCAAACATATGTCATGAATGACTGTAATATTTCACAAATTTAATGTATTCATGTTTGTTACAGATTATTATATATTGGTGGAGAAGAATAACTCGATGAAAATTAAAATGATTAAATTGATAATGGTATGAAATTTATTAATAATTATATGTAATATTATCTCAAAAAATGGTGTATGGAACCATGTTTAATAGGTAAGGATCATAAACAAAATAGAATTTTTTGAGTGGAGGAACTAAATTATTACTACAATTTCCCAAAAAAGTATTGTGGATAAAATTCTATTGAAGAAATATTGGAATCATTTAATAATGAATTACTTTTTTCTTATCCAATGGGGATTTCTTATATCCAATTGAAGAGAACACACCCTATGAGATGTGGTTTAGAAATATTTATACATTTAATTACTTTTCAATCATCATAAGTAAATGATTAGTTATCATTAAGAATAAGAACATAAATTTTCACGCTTTTGGGGATGAAATTATTTTTTTAGATATTCATCCTACATAATGGAATACCAATTCTAAAGAAAAAGGGTTGAGAAAAATTTCAAATTTAAATATGTATAAATTGTTGAAAATAAGATTATTTTCCATCCCATAGAGTATATGTTCCAATAAAATAGTGATTAAATGTTAGAGGAATAGAATTTTTAATTTATAATACTAAAGGGATCAGATAACTATATAGAATACACATAAGATGACACAACTGATGAATAGAACATAATAGTTTTAGTGTATATAAATATGTTGATAAGAATGTTTGAAATCAGTGAGGGAAATTTAATCTGCGAATCGGAAGCTCCAATATATACATGGAGGATAAAGACTCTATAAAAAATTATCTTTTATCTCAAGTGGACCCTAATAGTTCGGAATAGGGAACAAAATATGAAAATTAATTCAATTTGATGCATGAAGAGCATAACAAAATTGAAATGAATCAACCCATAGAAATTATTCCAAGGCTGAAAGATAAAAAATTTCATTATAACCAAGTGGGTGTTACAGAAAAGTATTAATGAAGACAATATGTTGACTCAGAAAAAACTTGTATCATGTGAAATTTTTTTCCCTATATTTAACAAAATGATGTTAATGATTCATTTCCACCCATAAATTGGTTAGATACCAGTCAATTGTTTTTCTATGTATGTACAAATATAATTCAAGGTGTGTCAAAAGGATGTAAATTAAATATTACTCAAATTTTTTTTTGAAAAAACCATACATCAAGAAACTAGATGAATTTATTGTAGATGATGATGATAGAAACTTTTATCATTTTTGGAAGGTGTTGTATGGGTTTTAGAAAATACCATGAGATTGGTATTCTAGGCATGGTCAATAGAAATCATAGATTTCAGTGAGGTTTAATTGATCACAATATTTATATAATATATAATTATGATCAATGGTTGTTCGTACTTATATATGGGGATGATATTATACATACGGGGTTGAATGATTAATAATGAGATGTGTTTATAGAATATAGGTTGTGTGAATTTGAAATTTCCATGATTAAAAAGTTAAAATTTTCTTTATTTTATAGGTATATTAAATAAGGGATGGGGCATTTATTTCTTAATAAAAAATATCAAATAACTTTTTAGAATATTTATAATGGAGGATTCAAGGAAAAATTAACTATGGGTATCTTGACATGTCATGTTTTCTAAGGTTTATGGGGGAAAATATATTATTTTGATGAATTATGGGAATATTATTAGATGTCCATTATACTTACTAGTAAAATGGCCTAAAATACAATTTTCCACATGTCATTCCAGATAGTACCAAAATTTCCTTATGGTAAGACACTTGATAACATTCAATGTAATTCATTGATTCATATGAAATAGTAGATTTTGGACTATTATTTTATAGAACATCCTAAAAATATTTGTTAAGATTAAAAATATGGATTGGGTAGATTTAGTAGATGATTAAAATTATACATAGAGTGGTATATTCTATCATAGTGACTTGCACATTTCTTAGATAAGTAATAATAAAAATATTAATTTAACATTTGTTGGTAATGGATGAATGTATACCAGCTACTCAAGAATTTACTTAACGATCATGAATGAATAAACTTCATAACATTGTTGGAATTGAGGTGAAGCCACCTATTCAAATCATATTTGATAACTAAACTGTTATTTATCTTTGAAAAAAATCAATGACAATGAACATCAAGATAAAATAACATTTCATCAAGGAAAAGGTTTAATAAGGGACTGGAAAAGGGATTATGTGTCAATATGGGGTCCAATTTTAGAAATTCGAAAAAATTCCCAGTCCAAAGCTATGTACAAGATGCATCAGTTGGATCATGGATTCAAACCCTCTCTATCCAACTAGATGATTTAAAGATGTCATACCCAATCATTATTATATTTAATATTTTTAGAAAAGTATAGAAAATTTATTGTGTTGTTAATTTCAATTTCTAACTCTATTTTTTAACTTTTTCAAAATTTCTTATGGGGTTCATGAAAAAGTAGGAGAATGTGTCTATATATGACATTGGAGAAGTTTTACATTATCATATATGATATTTATTTGGATTTGTTTGTAAAAAAAAGGTGAATAAATCCTTATTAGTGGTATTCTAAAGGGAGAGGGTTCATGATATCCTATCCATAGGTAGGAATAATAGAAGTGTTGAACATTATGAAAATCACTTGAATTGTCTTCCAAAGAAACATTTCAATTAACTATTATTTCTCATAATGATATTATATCTTGGGGGTTGATAATTGGGGTTTAGTTATTAATTGATTCACAATATTATTATATAAGGTATCTATGCATGGATTAATTAAATTTGGAAGTGTTTAGATGTTAAGGTGGTGACTCTTCTTAGGTCTGCTAGAAGGGATCTCAACAAACCCAAAGTGAAGATTGGTAAAAAAATCAATTGAATTATTTTTGGGGTTTTAGTTGTTGACAATGACGTTGGAAAATATTATATAAGACTTCAAAGTATTACTACAAGTTCACAATAATGGAAATAGAATTTTGGATGTAGTCGGAGAATTTATAGGAGTTCGGTCTGAAGATTAAATTGCATGCCATTAATCCTTTAGTCACTCCCTGGAAGTGGTTGTTGAATGAATGTAAAATCCATAGACCACCATGTTTATTTATGTATAATAATTATATAAAGTAGTCATATTTTAAGTCTAGAGTAAGGAGTTTTGATTTTTGGTTGGATGAAGACTAAAAATAATTCCATAACTACGTTGGTTGTCCCATGACTTGGATAAGAAAACCGGTTGTTTTTTAGGATATATTTATAGGAATTATTACACTGAAATTGAAGACCACCTAATTTGTGTTTCAATATGTCTTGTATTTTAATCCATGGAAGTCTTTGATACACCATAAATGGAGTTTCAAATATAAATTTGGAAAAATATATCAGTGCATAAGATATTTTTAAATGTTTTGAAGAGCATACATGATGTTTTTTTGTTCTTTTGAAGAAAATTATAGGTCACATTATGGAGGATTAGATAGTTACATAAAGGGGATGAGATATATTTCAGTGGATACTCTATTTAATTGTTCCCAAATTGTGGTAGGAGCACTAAGTCATTGAATCTCAACATGTTAGTTTGATTATTTGTGATGTATAGGTGACCACACCATGGTAATACAGGTGCATACTATTGTGCATGTCAAATATTAATATTGGATTTATAGTAGTGGCATATTTTTCAAATGTGGAATGGTAATAATAGAATAAACACTCTACATTCAAAAATTAATAGTTATGAACAATAAAGGTGTTGAAGTTCAAGTTAGAGGGTTCAAATGGAACTGAAGGTCATTTCACGATGATAATTATATTTGGGCTTTCGGGCCATAGGTTTGGGACTCAAGTCCTTTAAGTCCTTTGGGCCACCGAAGGCCTATAGGCTAATAAGGCTTTCAAGCCACCTCAAGGCCTTTGGGGAAACTCAAGGATTACGGGCCACCGAAAATTGTGCTTAAATGACCAGACAGACTCTACAAGGAGCAGAATCTAGATTGGGATTTAGTGCAAGTGCATTCACTAGAGTATACGGTAAGTGGATTTTTCAAAAAGGGATGGTATGTAATTTCCATCGAAACCAGACTGTTCCTGCATGGGAAGCCTATCCGAACAGGCCATGTGAAGGTGGAGAGTTGATATCATGAAGAAGAAGCTGGGGAGGAGTAGTTCCAAGTATAGTCTGTAAAATTCCTAAGACATATGGTTCATGTAATCTCTAAACCTACCGGCCTTGTAAGGTTTCCCCCTCATCCCTTGAAAGAGTGGTTATAAAAAAAAGGCCTTCGGGCCATTTAGGCTAATACTGTAAAATAACTAATTATTCCTGAAGATCAAGAAAAAACTCATATAGGATGTGATCTATTCAAATTTGTGTGATCACTGAGATCTTTATTCATATAAGGGTTGTGAAATTGGAGTATAGGTGAATCCACTCAAAATTTTAACCAACAAGTTCACAATAAACTTTTATTTCATTCTACATAGATCATCACAGTTTATGGGAATCAAGTAAAATTTATTATGTCACTCTCTTATTACTTCATCACAATGTATTAATTGTGAGGAAGAGGTGTGAACATGATAATAATGGATCAAGAACAGTGGAATGGGGTCATTTTTGAAAGATCTACATACCCTGATTCATCACCTCCCCCAATTAGGGTATTTATCATTCTAAGGAAAAACATACTCCCTAAACTATGTAAATCATATTGAATTGTACTCATATGAACAAAAACATGCGATCATCAAAAATTTATATTTTTTATCCTTCCTTATAATCTCTTCATTTTTTGGATTTTAATAACCTTCCATAATTCTTTTTCATAGATTTTAAATCCAAATTATTCATTACGAAACCATAAAAAAATCATGTTGGGGATTTGATATCTTACATATACATTTTTGTATCATCTATATGGATGTAATTAAGTCATATAGAAAATTTGAGATGGTAAATATCAATTTTACTTCATATCTATAAATATTTAATAATTTTTAACCTAATGGAGAAGTACTTCTATTCACTATTTAGGAAAAAAAATTTATCTACCCAAAACTACATTGTGGAAAGATTCAGGTATACTCATTCTCATTACATTATCAACTGATGTTTATTTCATAATTTCTTTGAAATTTGTTGTTATGGAGTTTGTAGTGTTTTCTTCTAAAACTATATGACTTTATGCTAGTTTTTCTTTTAGAATCCCCTACTTCTTTATTCCAACCATTTCAAGTGCCCTATAATTTTGGTTTACACCAACTTTTTTTATCCATGTTTATCCAATGAATGATGGTTCTAAAAAGATTATGCTTATACTTGCGAAATAATATTCACACATTCTATGTTCTATTAGTGATGAATGAATAATTTTATAGTATACCTCCAGGATTATAAACTAGATTTGGAGAACCTATCTTACTAGGACAAATATTAACTTACAATTTGTGGGTGCCTTGACTTCCATATATAAGGACACCTTCAACTTCTTTCTAATAATATAATCTTTATATGTTCTATACTCTATGATTATAAGTCTTAGTATACCTTTTGGATCATATAATATCATTCCGTTCTCAGTTAAATGATAAAGGCATTCATGCCCCAAAATTTTAAGTCCAAAAGTTTTTCTCAGCAAGAATTGAACCTTATGAAACTTTTCTAAGTATTATTTCATATCATTCACTCTTATGGCCACCACCATGTAACTAGAAAATATGTTCCATGATACAACTAAGAGTTCTGTACAGAAATCCATGTCATCTAGTGTTCCTTCAATATCCAATTTTTCTTTAACCTCAATATGTGTCCCACTTTTTGAAATTGATGAAAACATCCTTTCTGACATTGAATGGAAACATCACCATTTACCATTTATCTTTAGAGATTATACATCCCCAATATTAACTTTCCGAAAAAATTAAGAAGTATAGTTACTCATACATCTCCTATTGGATATAGATTGTAAATAATGAACAGATTCTAAGACCCTAGACTAAAGTGGACTGGAGACACTCAATAAGACACAGCTTGTATATTCTGAAAGGAGATTTGAGGATTCACATTGAGAATTATATTTTCCATAATGGGCTCTTCAATCACTATATCTCCTTCCTTCGAATCTCATCATTCATAATTAGATATTCAACACCCATAAACACTATTTTAGATTTAGTTGTTGTATAAATTACTATAGTAACCATCACATTCTATGATTCATTGAGTGATGAAAGAAAGAACACAATCCACTAAAGATTCATCAACTTTACTTTTACTAATTATAACTAGCATCGAATCATTTTGAAGACATTTACATGATCAAAAATAGTCTTTCGCTCAAAAGTTATCTTAATGAATAAACTCTATAGTAGAAACTATTTTCCCATTTCTGTTATATTCTAATATATATCTACAAAAGTATTCATTATTTTTTAATCCATCCCCACTTCAAATATTTTATAGTTCACATTTCAAGATAGTGAAATTCATATCAACCCCAATGATTTATTTTCCAACCATTCCCATTATTTTTTATTCATAGCTTTTATTTGACACCCATCAATGGAAGATATATTTCCCCTTTAAGTAGAAAATACACTATCTACATATTATATAATCTAAAATCTATCATATATAACATTCCAATTTATAAATTACACTCATCTCACACCATCCTTCCAAAAACAATGAAACTCCCACTAAATTAGATGAACAAAGAAGCGGTCAGGATCATCTACAAGAATTTTTATTGAAGGTTAAGGGTGGAAATAAATTTGACAGAATTGATCTATAAAACACTTTTTCATGGTTCTAGTTGCATTAAAATATAAAACTAACCAATGATACCACATTTTGGTTCTGAAACATCATAAATTAGAAGCACCATTTGAAACTTAAATAGGTGAAAAATTAATTCTCAAACTACCAGATTGGAATGAACCATTGAAATTATTATTTTATAACTGATAAAAAAACTTGGAAACAGATCATAATGTCTTCAATACCCCGAGAATGAAATTCTAAAATAAAATGGTACAAAGAGTAAACAAAAGAAAAACACAAAGGATAATGTTGTTCATGTGAAGTCCTAATTGATGGGGGGAACACTCCAATCATTTATTATGAAATTGAAAGACAATTTAAAAAATTAGTTTATCACAATAAATGATTTGTGAAATAAACTTATAGTTAAAATCCATAGCATCATTCTAGTCCATTTATTTCCATCACTTTCCATTCTTCACGTGAAATATTCCATTTGGATCCCATATTATATGTAATCCCTTCAATTGGTCAAATTTAACAACCAAATGAACACCTTATTCTTGTGAAAAAATTATATTTGAATTATATATTCAAGAGTAAACTTATATGGATTAAAAAATTTATCTTACACATCCTTTTAATATTCATATTTATTCTAACATGAGAGTTGGTTCACTCATATATAGCCTCCACCTTACAAAATCATGTTTTGATATGTTGTTGACATTATTAACACTTCTAGATTTCTAGAATTTGGTATTAATGTATCACCATATTTATATTTAATGACTCGAATTTTCATGATATTATTTTTAGAAATTATTTGGAAAAATTCTGGACTAAGGGCTGAGATGATGTGCAATTCCGAGGCCTGGTGTGCCCAAAACAGTTCATTGAAAATTTGTGTCCTATTAATAATGCCTAAATGTGGTTTTCCTAAAAATGTAAATAACTCATAAAGGGGTTACCATATCAGAAATCATAGGGCACCATTGTGTTCAGAGCGGCAGATTTGCCTTAGGCAAGCCCTAACATCGGCTAGCATGGATCGTTTTTGAAAGATCATTTTTGGATGTAAATGTAAATAAAATAATTAAGTAAAATTATATTATTTTCAAATCCTAATAAATCCTGATTTAGGTATAGAATTAAAAACATGAGACCACTTTTGAGTTCATAATGTGTTTTTTCCCTAGGCGTGACTTAACTGTAGTCGGCTTGGGTCTTCTATGAAAAAACCCAAAAAAGACGTAATCATCATTAAATAATTTAAAGATAAATTATTTTTTTGATGTGGAGAAAATACCATTTATAATAATTCATATGAAGAAATCCCAAGGTAAGCTGCATAACACTAGGAGCACCCAAAAATTTCTAGGGAGATCTTTGGAGAAACCATGCACTGAAATAGTGAATAATTCACTGATTTATGATCGACATACATTTTTTTTGACAGATCTCATTAACTATGGAAAAATAGTGGCCAAACTACCTCAGAGAGTGATCCAAATCAAAGGTATGATGCATTATTTTGGATTTCCTTCCCCCTTATTGAATTCCATGATGAACACAGACAAACCAATGAACTGGTTGATCCATGGATTGATCGTAACCTTGCGGGTTAGGTTTTATTTCTGTGGGATTTTATTCATATTTGACCTTGTGATTATTTGTTAACAGATTTTATTGTAGTTATAATAGAAAAGAACCAATATCAACACAAACATCGATCAAGGTATGTTCCTCTTGTTTGATTTATGCTTTTATCCACCTCTTTCATCATTCTTCATAGGAATTCTTCACTTGACCCACGACTCAACATATCCCAATCAATCGATCGTTGCCACCCAATTTTTGGCGCAACGATCTGATATCACATATATAGTATCGGTGTGACACGATGGAACTTGAAGACAAACACTGAGTGATTCAGATGATGGTGGGTCCTTATATATGTTTTCGGTGATGTTCTTATATAGAATGAATAACAAACCATTTTAATTCATTATGTGAATGAATCGGAAAATGAAATTCATTATTTGGGTGATTTCATGACTGAATGAGGATGGATCATGATTTTTTCGGCAAGGTGTGGCCGGAATTGTGGCCTGAACAGTGGAGGAGATGATCAGATCATGAACCACAGATTCTGGAAAATCTCGTGATACACGATGTGTAATCTACGATTACATGTTGTGTGGGTCCCCCTCAATAGTGGATAGGGTTTCAGGAGGCATTAAAGTATCACAAAAAATGTGACCCCTATCAAACAGATTGTGGTACCTTCCCCAAGACTCTACATGTATCTTGGTAGGTACACAGATATGGGGTGGAGTACACAGCTTTCCTACATTGCGTGTACCCCCCACATGGCCAGATTGAGACAGGATAAAAGGGTTATCCTGGGTACTAGTACACAGGAAGGATAAAGATGGTTGAAACATTATACTGGCACATGGAAGGAGTACACAGGTCAACCCCATATGGAAGGACATGGGGTGTGACCCTTCTATATGCTATGTACACTCTTTTTACACGACATGTACTTCTAACACAGGTCGTTGTACACGGGTATAACCTTGGTTCATGGGACACGGCGTGTGACTCCACTACACATCATGTACTCTTTAATAAATGGAATGATATCCTTGTCCACCGTATATTGGACATGTTTTGTTTGGGTTGGTTCCCTTAATACTTTTCCTGAAGTTTAGTGGGTATCATATCATACTCACATAAGTATGATCCCTTCAGAAGACTTTATGGATAGAGTAGTTATAATCTCATCTAAGAGTCCTGAAGTTGGATCCTATATCTATTCATGTTCCCTAAGTAGACTCTTTATGTCATTGTGAGCAATATGTCCCAACATTGATCCTCTACATAGTAGGTGAATCTGTATGAGTCATAGCATCATTGTATGGCCCTCGCTAAGATCCTCATTTTTGTATCAGGATATTTCAAACATGTGGAGTGAGTAATCCTGGATAAAGGGTATAATATCTTTCCTCAGAGTAATAATTTTACCATTCTCATAAAGGCTCCTAATGAATAGTACTTCTTGAGAGAACTTCATTAGTGCTATCAGAGTCAGGATTTTTTGCTCTCTGATTAGTTTCTTTGAGGAATCTTCATAATGAATCTCAAGTGTTGGTATATGGTAGTTGTGACTTACATCTAGAACACTGGTTTGGGTTCCAGTATATCTTGATATATTTTTTATATTTTGTGTAGACACATACTTGTATTGAGATAAATATACCTTTAATTTTGTTTTTCTTTGGGGTTTTGTGGTTTTCTATTGAGTGTTTTTATACTCACCACTAAATGGGATTTTCGCATATGTTTCCTGTTTTTTCAAGATAGTAGACCTTTTTGATATAGTCTTGTGAGGACCAAGACTAGGATCAGGACTAGGTGGTTCTTTTCTATTTTAGACAGGCCGACATGTTCCTATGGCTTTAAGCAGTAGTCCTAGTACCTTTTGGTTTAAATGTTTGAATTTGTAGTTAAAAACTCTTTTGGTGGGCTTTTATTCAAACCTAGTTTACTTTACTACGCTTTACATTCCATATTGTACACTATTGGTTGGGTTTAGTGGTATGATTCCATTTTGATCCTAATTGTTTTTTCTATTTCATCATTTATGGGCTTGGAGATGTGTGTGTGTGTGTACAGGTACTTAGAAAATGCCTCCCATAATAGTGATAAGCCTACCATGTGATAGTCACCAGCCCCTGTCCTATTACAGGTGGGCCTGAGGAGTCGGAGCATGGTCCCCACTGGGACAGGTCATGATAGAGTGGTATCAGATATTGTATGTTCTACCTTAGTACTGAGAGTGTGTGTGATTGGTTTGGGGAAATAATGTTATGTGTTTCGAGGTCGAATTTCTAGCCAGGGACTCCAATATTGTTTCGGTGGTCGACATATCCCTACACTAGGACTCTAACAACCTTCTTTTCAACTTCATACATGAGAACACTAGTTGTAGGGAAACAATAATTGTACATGCATCATATAGAAAGGGGTAGTGGTTTCCATGTCCTTCTTCAGTCAGCTCTCTAGATATCCTCACAAACCATGGTACATCTTATTGTCTTACAGGATTTCTTCATAGTATATACCAACTGGGATTCACCAGATTGATCATGATGATGACCCCTCAGTGACAAGGATTTGATACAAGGATCTGTTCTCTAGATTTTGCCTCCATGTGTGGCACCATCCATACCACAACATGTGGAGTATCACATGGTACTTCAAGTACTAGTGGATGAGGATTCCAGGATAAACATACATCATGAGTTTCAGAAGTAGAGACCCCTCGGGTTTTGAGGTGGTCCTAACAAATAGGTGGATGAGTACAGGATTGTGGTTGTGAATTGGGTTTTCTATCTAGTGAGGATCCCAATAGATCATATGTCGGTTTTTGCGATTATCCTTCCCTTTTTCTCAATAGGGTGATGGTGGGATTTTGTTACCCCATCGTGAGACTATGCGGTCCTTCCATGGGTAGAGTTTAAGGATGTTTTCAGAGAGGATTTATCACCTTATAAGTTGAGGTATATGTGTATTAGTGTGCTTCTACAGCTCCGGTAGGATGACATGTTTGTGTGTGAGTATTCGTCGAGGCATACTTTCCTCTCTAGATACTTGATGGATATGAAATAAGACCAACATTATAGGGCTTATAACATCAACTGAGGTCTACGTAGAGGCATCTGAACCAGTGTATTTCTTTTGTGCATTCCTACCTATGCTAGGGTGCTAGAGAAGTCATTGGAGGATGATATTTTCTTTAGATGGGTAGCTACAGATGATTGTATTTAGAATTGGGAAATCAGGAGTAGATAACTTTGTAGTGGGAAGCCAATGTTAGCCTCCAAAACATAAACATGGGAGATTTCACAAGAAGAAGACCCAAAACAAGGATTGTACCATTCAAGACTCACAGGGTGGGTCTACTCATCCTAGAGCAATGAAATAATATTCTTATGGTGGTATGGGAAATCTCGCTAGAGATTTTCCAACCCATCGAGATATTGATATCGAGATAGTGGATGGGCCACCAAAGTAGAGGCAAAAATAGGAGAAGATTGATCTGTAGGGCAGAAAACATGGAAGTGGAGCTCAGAGAGAAGTACGTGGTGGCATACATTCTAATATTTTACCACCACCACCCCCAAGTAGTTCAGGCTAGGCTCGGGGAGATGGAGGTAGGGACAACTATGTGCTTTCAAAGTGTATGGCCCATAGGCTCCCAAAATGATTTATGGTACAGTATGTGTCTTTTATACCTTTTCTTTTGTACTTATCTATAGAGGTTCCAGTCATTCTTTTCTCACCACTTACCTTGTACGAGACCTTGAGAGTCCTGTTAGATCATTGACTCAACCCATACTCTTGGATACACCTACTAGAGGTGACTCAATGATCACACTTATTCTGAAAATGTGACATAAGCCTTGGATTTGAGAGTCTCGGTTGAAGCCTCTATGTGTTAGTGTTGATGACTTACGACATCATTCTTGGTATGGATTTGTTATCTTCATTCCATTCCCAGAATAACGATTTTAGGTGAAGGGTGGGGCATGTATGCAATAATGGGATGAGGTTTTCCTTTATTGGTGAAAGGGAATCCAAGGCTACACAGAGTGGATTCATGTATAAGAGGGTGCAACCAATTACTAATGAGTTGGCTAGCCTAACCATCAGAGAAACATATGTTATGAGATTTCTGTTCCTAGAAGTACTAGTTCAATACAAGGGCGTTTTTTCAGAAGATGTTCTCATATTACCTCCCCATTTGGAGATAGACTTCTGCATTGTTTTACACCTAGGTATGATAATGATATCAAAAAAAAAAACATATCAAATAGCTCCTTCAAATGTTCTAACACAGGGGGTTTAGTTGGAGGACTTATAGAGGAAGGTCTTAGTAAGGCTGGGTGTTTCAGGCTGGGTAGCCCCGATTTTTTTACTAAATGAAAGGGGGAATACAGAAGATTAGGGTTTTGTCTAGATTTTCGGCACATAAACCAAGTTAATGTCAAGAACGATTATCCACAACCAAGGATTTATGACCTACTAGAGTTGTAGATATGGTCATGACGGTTCTCAAATGATGACCCCAGGTAAATGACTTCAGATGTTGTGGAAGAGTTTTACGAGTGCCTTGATCTTGAGATATCTATATAAGGGTGTCAAGTATGTAGTGTTATATGATGCTTCAAGGACCAGACATGATTGTGTCCAGATTTAGAGGCAAGTAGGGATTTTCTATGGTTTTCTCCATTTCAGTCCATATGATCAAAACTACATGACCCATGATCATGAGTTGGCAGAGGTAGTATTCGTAATGAATATGTAATGACAAAAACTAATGCGGAGAGAGGTTTATCATCTACTCTGATCACATGAGTCTCAATTAAATCTTCTCTTAGAAGGATCTTAAATTGATTCATAGAAGATAGCTATTTTTTCTTTAGGGCAATGACTTTGAGATTGTCTATACTCATTGGAAGGGGAACATGGTGGCAGAAGCTCTTAGTATACAATCTAGCTCATAGTTGTTGAATGATGTGTCAGATCAGTTGAACTCATTATAGTTATCCTTAGTGGATTGAGATTATGCAGCTTAACTCAAGTCAATGGTTTTCACTCTTCTACTCTTACAGTGAGTCAGGGTGGCACATCATGGGGATACCAACTACGAGACCCTACAAAATCAAATTTCTACATGGAATTCACCTTATAGATATTCACAAGGACAAAAAATTGTACCAGTGGCACTTTGAGAGGAATTTCTATGGGAGTATCATGCATCCCCCTTATAGGTGTACCCATATGTGGTGAAAATAAACCAAGTTATTTGACATCAGTTCTAATGAACATGGATAAAGAAGGTAGTGACAAAGTTCATTTCTCAGTTCCTTACGTTCTCGCAGGTGAAGGCTATGGACCGGGCTTCATTAGGTATGAATCAACCCCTTGAGGTGATTTAATGGATGTGGGAAGAAATATTGATGGACTTTTTGAAGGCTTTACCATGTATGTCAAGAGGGCATGATGACATCTAGGTGATCATTGACGAACTCACCAAGTTGGCCAACTTCCTATCTATCCAAGGGAAGAGTTCAGTAGAGATCCTGGGATACCTCTACATGCATGAGATAGTTTGAATCCATGTAGTCCCATCAATGATAGTTTCTGATCATGATCGTCATTTCACATATTGGTTGTGGAAGTGAATACAGGAGGCATTTGGGAATTAGTTTCACATGAGCACAACACTTCTCCCACAAACAGATGGCCAGAGGGAGAACACTAGTCAAGTCATGTAGGACATGCTATTGTCTTTCATGTTAGAAATCAGTTGCAGTTTAAAG
Organism: Viscum album; assembly: GCA_963277665.1. NCBI lineage: Eukaryota > Viridiplantae > Streptophyta > Magnoliopsida > Santalales > Viscaceae > Viscum > Viscum album. The sequence goes on along the minus strand of CAUJRU010001208.1, from coordinate 85,166 downwards.
GATAACCTACCTCTGGTGGAGTTCACATTCAAATACTATTATCATTCCACTATTGGTATGGCACCCTTCGGGGGTTTGTACGGGTGACTCAGGTCACTACTTTGCTAGACTAACCTAGGAGAGTCAGAAATAGTGGGCCTAATGTTGGTGCAAGAGACTTTTGAGAAGGTAAGGATCATCTAGGATTAGATGAAGACTGCACAGAGATGGTAAAATTCTTATGATGACAGATGGTGGAGACCATTTCAGTTTGGGGAAAGAGACAATGTCTTCGTTCGAGTCTCACCTCGATGAGGTTACATATATTTGGCCAAGGAAACAAGTTATCTATGAGTTTTATCAGCCCTTTTCAGATATTGTGTAGTGTTAGCATAAGAACATACTTTTGTCCTCTACCACTGTAGTTGGATTGAGTACACAACTTCCTCTATGTGTAATAGCTGAGGAGGTACGTGCATGACCCATCACACATAATTGGATAGGGGAGATGGATATCAAGTATGGAAAGAATTTTTGTGTGTAAATAGTGGAAAATGATGATTAGTATGAGAGGATATGTTGTGAGTGAGTGATTCCCTTGGTATGTGTCTGGTGGTAGCAAAGGAATATCTAGGAGATTACCTGGGAGTAGGAGGATTTGATTTGTGCTCAGTAACCATAACATTTTATGTTTCCATGATTTTTAATTTTTAGGGATGTAAGTCCCTAATGTGGGGAGATTTTAATAACTGAAAATTTACTAATATTAGTTTTATAAATTACATGGTAAAATTCTGTGACCTGGAATTAAGTTGGCATGAAATTCTGAGACTCGGTGTTCATAGAAAATCTCATTGAAAAATGTTCCATTTTTTATAAAGCGCTAAAGTATTTTCCTAAAAAATTAGAATAAATCATAAAAATGTTCCCAAATCAGAAATATAAAGGCACTTTTGGTGTTCTGAGCAGTTGATTTACCATAGACGAGGCATAACATGGGCTAGTGTAGATCGACTGTGAAAGATAGTTTTTGGACGTACCTATAAATAAAATAAATAGATAAAGTTATTTTATTTTCAAATCCTAATATCTCACGAATGATTAATCATATTGTAAATCCATGACCACTATTGAGTTTGTAATGTGTTTTTTCCCTAGGTGTGACTTGATGTTTATTTGGTTTCGGTCTTCTATGGATAATCTGGAAAAGGAGGTAACTGTAATTTATTAATTTTAAGATACATTATTGTTTTGATAGAGGAAAAATTTCCATTAAAAGAACCCCTATACATAAATCCAAGGGTTAGCTTCACAACACTAGGAATTCCAAAAAAATTATCAGGAGTGTTGTGTATAAACCTCATAATGAAACGGGGATGGAATCACAGATCAATGATCAGCGAACATCATTCTTGGAAGATCTCACTAATGATGGTGACACAGTGACCGACCTTCTTCATGAAGTGACCAAAATAAAATGTAGGATATGTTATTTTGGATTTACTTAGTCATTCTTGAATTCCACAAGGAACATGGACAAACTAACGAAAAGGTAGATCTACAGTTTGATTGTATCCTTGCGGGATGGGTTTTATTTCTGCGGGGTTTTATTGGGAGTTGACCTTGTTATTATTTGTTAACTTATTAGATTTTATCTCTAATATAAATTAACCAAGATCAAAACAAACATCGATCTAGGTACATTCCTATTTTTTATTTATTCTTTTCTTCCCCTTGTTCATCGTTCATCATAGGAATTATTCACTTGGCCAATGACTCGACAAATCCCAATCAATCGATCATTGTGAACTAGATTCTTTGTGAAACAATCTGATATCACATATCTGCTATTGGTGTTACATGAATGAGGTGTGAAGACCGAAAAAGATCGATTTAGATGATAGTGGATCAATAAAATCGCATTCTTCGATGTTCTTTGGTGAAATAATGAACGAATACTTTTAATCTGTTGTGTGATCGGATTGGAAGACAAAACACCTTATTGGGGTGATGTCATGACCAATCTAGGCTGCATTTTGAGAGTCCCGACATGGAGTGGCCGGAATAGTGGTCGGGGCAGTGGAGCAGATGATTGGAGCCTGAACCATGGATTCTGGGAAATCCCACACTACATGGAATTTAATTCGGGATTACACGGCATGTGGGTCCCCCTCATCGACAACTAGGGTTTTGGTAGTTATAAAAGTATCACACATTGTGTTACCCCTACCACACATCATATAAGAGCTTCTTAGAGGCATAGAGTATATCTTTGGAGGTAAATAGACACATGGCAGTGTAAAAAACTTGCCTACACGGTGTCTACCTGTAACACCCCGAGTTTTTCTAAAAATAAAAAAACTGAATGGAACTTTCTTTTTAGTATATATTTATGACTAGCCTTTAAACATAATTTTTACACTTCTATGTTTTGAATTTCAAGAAACTGTCATCTACAATTCTGTTTAGTATGTTATTTGGAGTCTGATGAAACTAACTTGTTTTTTTCTAAATTGTAACATACCCTTATAAATAGTAATATGAATAGTAATATGACCCTAATGAGTAATAAATTTTATTATTATTTTATATTATTAATTCTTTAAGATAATAACATCTTGGTTAATTTTTCCTCATGATATTAAAGTAGTTATAGAATTAGAATTGTTATTTTTTTGAATTAGGTATGCATTTATTTAAATATTAAATTATTAATATTTATAAAATTGTTTTCAAAAAAAAGGACTTCATTTTTGAATTGTTCACGTTGAAAAATGGTTAGGGTAAATTTTTGGGATTTTTCTAAAATTCTTGATTTTTTGATTAATAGTGAAATACGCTAAAATATCGTATAATAAAATTATCAGTAAAATACACTATTTATGACATCATGAATGATGCAAGGCCACTTGGTTCGAACTCACATTCCATTATTACTATTTGAGGTCACATGAACTTATACTATTCATACTCATGGGAAAAAATATTATAATAATGATTAAAATAATGAAAAATACCCCCTCTCCTCCACTATAAATACCACCCTCACTCCCCTATTTTTCCCACACCTCTCAAGCCTTGATCCATGACTATGTTACACCCAATAATCCTCCCATGTCTCTTCCCCACGTCCTAGATATTCTGGTCTCACAGAAAGACCAAAAACCAAAGCCTTTAAGAAGGATCTCAAGGAGAAGAGATCAAAATGTAAACATCATCTTTTATTTTCTTTCTTTTTGTTATTTTTAGGTTATTCTCTTACTTTCCCTTTGGATTATGTTGGTATATTTCATTCCAAAAACCCCCTTACTGTCTATATTATGTAAGGGTCACTTCTAGAATTTTGGGCTGTTGCGCGCGTTGCAGCGGGAGAGTTTTAGCAGCCGCAAAATGGGGGCCGCTAATACTGAAATAAAATTCGGTGTGATTTTTCCCGCCTTTTAGTTGCATGTATTAGCGTCTGCCAAATGACAGCCGCTAATACTGAAGTAAAAAATCAGCGGGATTTTTTCCTTGTCTTTTTCAACAAGACCTACAACACCACCACTTTGCCGCTCGCCGCCGCTCCTCCCCCTGCCGCTCTACCCCCGCCTCACCTGCAGCCATCCCGAACACATCAGTGCACCTCCAGTGACCCTATGATCTCCCCCTGACATCACCCGACCATAAAACGACTCTCCATAACTGACCCGAACCCTCCCCGGCTGTCGTGCATCTTCCATGGCCAGTGAGCCAATCTAGTGGACCACATTCATGTTTCCCACTGCATCACGGATTGAAAATTTCATTTTTTTGGGTTGATCTTTAGTGGCCACCATTTGGCGGCTGCTAAAGGCTTTAGCGACATGCCAAAAACGTCCGCCGTTTGGCGAATGCTATAGGCCTTTAGCGGCCTCCAAATGGCAGCCGCTAAAGCCCTTATTTATAGTAGTGGGCGATGAGGTATCCCCTTTACCTCATCAAACAATTTTTATGAAATTTTGAGAGACGTCGTTAGGCAGCCAAATTTTTGTGAGAAATTTCTCATGTTTTCTTTTATTTCAAGATTCCTATCTTTTCATCTTCTTTCCTCACCTCCTCTTAACCAAGAGTAATGAAAGCTCCAGAATAATGTATATTCATGATTTTCTCATGTTTATGGGAAATTTATAATCAATCTTCTTCCCTTCCCCCACTTGTTCAAGGAATAAAAAACATTGTCCGAGATGTGTCAAATTATCGACATAGTGGACGATGTGATTTCAATTTGCTTTAATTCCTTCACATGTGTTCATGAAACCATTTTTATGGTTTAACCAGGTTATAATATATTTATTATGTCTCATAAATGGTTCTAGAATTCTTTTGTACACATGGTTTTAATTTATAAAACAAAATGAGGTCGTTATTATCAAAGAACTACTGAAATGATATAAACAAAAATCATTAATGTTTTAACTTATGAATCATCCTAATGTAATAATTAAAAATAATAAATGTTATAAATTATTTTAATGGAAATATGTAAATACCTTTCCAATACAATTCTGGAGTTCCACATCCAATCGACAAGAACATCCATCATGAACCAATCATGGAAATCAGGTAAAGAACTCACCCAAAAATAGTGCAAGGTGAAAATTACAAATAATTAAAGGGTGAAATGATGTTATGAAACGATCATATAAGATGTTATAAACATGAAAATGTTTCTGGAAAATACTAATAACAGTCTTTTAACAATTATACAAGAATTTTTACCATTTTTGAAGTGATACAATCTCGAGGTAAGGGAATTCTTAACCCGATTTCCATCCTTTGGGTTAACATTATTCTTCATTATTTAGGTGGTATTTAAATTGTTTGGGTGATGATTTCTGATTATAATATGTTTAATTATTTATATTTACAGAGTATATACATATTCCCTCAACTTTATTAAGTATCACTTCATTTATATGATATTTATAAGGGACTTTTCTTTTAAAATCATCATTTAAAATTCAGTTTTACAAAATTCAAAAGCAATGTTTTTATATTAATATTCATGTTCTATGATTATGTTTTGGATATTGGGAATTCATTATTTTGAAGGGTGGTACCTATGTTTCCTTCCAATGCATTGGGTATGTGTATGTTGGAGGTCGGTCGTATGGTTACTCCAAGTGTAATTGCGATGGTTACACAAATTGTAAGGTAGCCATGAGGGTTACAAAATTATAAGGTAGTCGTGAGGGTTACAAGATTATATAAGTAAATCCCCAATATACCTTTATGATTATATTTATGTTCTCATTTTTTTTGGATCTTGTTTAAATATCATGTTACCCAAATAAGTATATATGGGTGACAAGCATGTCTTTTGAAAATGCTTTCATACGTTATGAGTATTCATAGACTGATGTTCTCTTTCCTTATTTTATCCCTTACTGAGATTTTATGCTCATCCCAAGTTTTTAAATGATTTTCACATGTTAATGGATGTGTAAGACAAAGAAGGAAGACATTTTAAATGTTAATGAATTGTCAAGGAGTCAGGTTTAAGATTAAATGTTCTATATTGTTTTAAAAAATGGCAACTGTTTTTTAACGGTATCTACTATGTAACAATGTATAATGTTATGAATGTATTATGTCCCAATTCTCTAAAGCTCTAAACATGAAAAGATACTAAATGTAAGAGGAAGTGTTTTCTTGACTAAATTCTAGATTATGTATGTAATAAGGTTGGGTCCTTATAGTTGGTATCAGATGATTGTTTATATAACTTTAGGGGTTAGAATGATGTTAAAATAATACCATAAATGATTTTTACTCTATGATTAATTTGAAATTTTTTAGCATTTAAAGATCACCATGTTTCTTCATCTATGTTATGTTTGCTCAGACTAGTTGTCCATAGAAGAAATAGGGAAGCTGAAGAGGAGAGGCACTGATTGAATGACATCCATCTGAATCTACACTCCAAAATAGTAGGGATTGGAACCAAACCGTTTGTGATAGTAATGGATCAGATGACGCAGGTAATAAATGGTGGCAGCATTCATGCAAGAGAATAACTAGACGTACCATAATGGAACATGGAAATAGTGGAACATTTTATGAGACAACACCCTCCTGCTTTCAATAGATCTTTCAACTGAGTAGCGGCTGAATGATGGATTAAATCCCTTGAAAATATATTCGATGTTATGGAATGTTTAGACAATCAAAAGGTATGTTTTTCTATTTATCATTTTGAAGGTGAATCTGATCAGTGGTGGTCAATGGTAAATCATATCATGGATTGAGAGGATTTTTATGCCTTATAGTGGGATGAATTTAAAAGTATTTTCCTTGAAAGATATTTTCCTCAGGTGGTGAGACTTAGGGTGGAGAATAGATTCCTTGAATTGAAACATAAGGAGAATGATTTAGTGGTCGTGTATAAATCAAACTTCACTCGACTGGCGAGGAATGCTCCAAATCTTATTTTGGATACTGATAGCAAAATCAACCGCTTTTACTTAGGAATGAAGCTAATGTATCGAAGGGCGTTGGCCTCCCGTGAATTCAAAAGTTATGAGAAACTTTTCTAATGTGTTGAGATAGTGGCGATGGAGTTTGATGATGATCATGTTCATTTTTGGAAAAAAGGAGAATAATAGTTCCAGATGGAAAGAAATAAGTAAGAATCAACCAAAAAATCCGATGCAATGAAAATCAAGTTTCTAGTTTTTGAAAAGTGTGGAAAGAAACACCCTGGGTAATGTCTTAGAAAAACTGGGAAGTGTTTTAAATGTGTTAAGTTTGGACATATGGCCAGAGATTGCAATGAAAATGACACTAAGAATATTTTTTATAAGAAAACTGTAATGTGTTTTAAATGTGGTGTGATGGGTCATTATACAAATTCCTACATAAAGAGAGATCTGAATGATGCAAAGAAGCCAGAATACAAGTAGAAAGGTGCAGTGAGATCCTTTGTGACCACATCATCAAACGTTGGAACATCCAATGAATTTGTATCAGGTACTTTGTTTTTTTACTCATATTTTTTTAAAGTTTTTTTATATGGGGTCTACACATTTCTTCATCTCTGAGAAATGTTTTGGTAAATTGAAAATATGTCCTCAAAAAGTGAGACCCGAACTTGTTGTTAAAACACTAGGGGGAAATATTATTGCAAAGAGGAATTAAAAGAATATTTCTATTATGGTCTATGGAAATACATTACCTAGGAACCTTGTTGTTTTCCCATAGTCAAGTTCGATGTGATTCTAGGAATGGATTAGATTTCTGTTCATCATGCTAAGATTGATTGTAGAGCGAAAGAAGTTGTTTTTTTAAAGTGTTTCAGTTTGTATACAAGAACAAACCCATAAAATTGATAACATATCAGGAAGCTGAAAAATTATTGAAATATGGAAATGAAAGTTATCTTTCTCATATTGTTGAAAACTAGGGAACTATTTAGATTAATGATGTGTCAACGGTAAATGAATACCTTTTTTTTAATGAGTTACCCGGTTTCATACTTGATAGGGAAGACAAATTCCCAATCGACATAGTTCTTGATACTAAGCCAATTTCAAAACCCCATTATCGTATAGCTCAAATAGAACTTTTTGAATTGAAAATTCAGTTACATGATTTTCTTGATAAAGGATTCATTATTCCAAGAACATCAATATGGGGATCCCACGTTTTGTTTGTTAAAAAAATGGTTCCATGAGACTTTGTATTGATTATAGAGCTTTCAATAACTTTACTGTTAAAAACAGGTATCCTTTCCCTCATATTGCTGACTTGTTTGATTATCTCTATGAAGCTCATTAATTTTACAATATTGACTTGAGATTCGAATACCATTATCTTATGGTGAATGAGGATAACACCCGAAAAACAGCCTTTTGAACTAGATAAGATAATTAGGAATTTGTTGTCATTCCCTCTGGGTTAACTAATGCACCTTCTATATTGATGAATCTTATGACTAGAGTATCTAATGAGTTCATGGATAAGTTTGTGGTTGTGTTTATTGATGAAATTCATGTATTTTATAAAAATAAATAGGAGCATGAAAAAAATCTAAGGGTTATTTTACAAACCTTAAAATAAAAGAAACAGCATGAAAAATTAAGCAACTGTGATTTTTGGTTGCAAGAGATTTCTTTTCTTGGGAACATTGTAAATAATGAATGAATAACAGTTGATCCTTCCAAAACAAAGGTGGTTGATGAAGGGCCAAGACCCAAAAATGTTACATAGATTCATAGTTTTCTTGGGTTAGCAGGTTATTACCAACGGTTTGTTAAGAAAATTGCACAGTTATGTAGCCTGATAACTATGTTAATCTAGAATGGGGTTAAATTTGTTTAGATAGAAGAATATGATGTTTGTTTTCATGAACTGAAGAAGATATTTGTGAATTCTTCAGGGTTGTCCTTACCTTACCAGAATGGTGAGTTTGTCATCTATAGTGATGCTTCTTTGAAGGGACATGGTTGTGTTTTGATACAGAATAATCAAATAATTGCCTGTTATTTGAGACAACTTAAAACACATGAGGTAAATTTTCCCACACATGATTTGGAATATACATCTGTGATTTTTTATTTGAAAATTTGATGACATCATTTATACGGATCCAAATGTGAAATATATACTGACAATAAAAGTCTGAAGTATATATTCACTCAGAAAGAATTAAACTTGAGGTAGAGAAGATGGATTGAACTGATAAAGGATTATGATTCCATGATCAATTACCATCCAATAAATGAAAACAAAGTGGAAGATTCATTGAGTTGGAAACAACATGCATCAGTAGCCATGTTATGTTTGGAACAAGATCCCTTGATTAATGATTTGATTAGTTTTGGATTAGAAGTTGTTGGTGTAGGAAATACCTCTTTTTTGTTTCATGTTTCAGTGCAGTTCTCATTGTTAGAAAAAATTAAGGGAGCGCAGAAGGATGATTATTAGATATAGAAATAGGTAGAATTGGTTAAAATGGGTAATTTTCTAGAATTTAACCTTGATAATGATTGTGTTTTAAGATTTAGAAAAAGGTTGTGTGTGCCTAGTGATTCTCAGTTGAAGAAATATTTGTTGTGTGAAGCTCATAGTTCTTCATTTTCGGTTCATCCTGGAAGTACTAAGATGTACAAAGACCTTCGAGAGTATTATTGGTGGGATGCAATGAAAAGAGATATTTCTGATTTTACCATGAAATGTTTGGCAAGTCAACAGGTTAAAGCATAGTTGTAGTAACCCAAGGGGGTGCTTCAACCTTTTCTAGTTCCAGAGAGGAAATGGGAGAATATATCCATGGACTTTGGGGTTGGACTTCCTAAGACATCTCGAGGTAACAATGCAATTTTGGTAATTTTTGAGTGGCTGAAAAAATCTGCACATTTTCTTTCTATTCGATATAAAATGTATTTGGATCAACTTTCTTGACTGTACATCAAGGATATTGTCAGGTAACATGGAGTTCCTCTATCCATTGTATCTGATCAGGATTATAGGTTCAATTCTAACTTTTTTTAGGGACATCATAAGTCATTGGGAAAAGAATTAAATTTTTGTATAGCTTTTAATCCTCAATTAGATGGGCAGTCAGAATAAATGATTCAAACATTGGAGGATATGCTTCGAGAATTTTCAATGAATTACCAGGGAAGTTGGGATCAACATATTTCTTATGTTGAGTTTTTTTATAATAACTGTTTTCATTCTAGTATTCAGATGGCACCTTTTGAGGCTTTGAATGGGAAGTAGTGTCGGACTCCAGCATTTTGGGATGAAGTCGGTGAAAGGAATTTTATGGTTCAAAAATTAGTAGAAGAAGTGGCAGAGAAAGTGAGGATGATCTAGAAGCACATGAGGATAGCTCAGAGCAGGCATAAAAGTTATGCAGATGAAAGAAGGAAAAACTTCTCTTTCGAGGTAGTTGACCATGTTTTCCTAAGATCTCTCCTGAGAAAAATGTGATGCAATTTGGTAAGAAAGGAATGAAAATTCTACAATTAATTGGTCATTTTTAAATCTTAGAGAAAGTTGGAATAGTGGCATACTATGTAGCTTTTCCTCCGAGTATGTCTTAGGTAGACAATTTTTTTCATGTTTTGATTTTGAGAAAGTATGTTCCAGATTCATCACATGTATTGAGCCCAAAAGCAGTTCAACTGGAAGAGAACCTTTCTTATGAAGATTATTTGGTTCAGATTCTTAGTCAAAGGGAACATGTATTGCAGAAAAAGGTAATCCACCAGGTAAGGGTTTGGTGTAGAAACCACATGGTTGAAGAAGCAACATGGGAGTATGAAAAATCTATGAGGTAAAAGTACCCTCAGTTGTTTAATAAGTTAATAATATTGCGAGGATTCAATTTCTAGAAGGTGGGGATAATGTAACACCGCAAGTTTTTCTAAAAAATAGAAATTCATGGAACTTTTTTTACGTAAATATTTTTAACTAGCCTTTAAACATAATTTTTCCACTTCTATGTCTTGAATTTCAAGAAACTATCATCTACAATTGTGTTCAGTATGTTATTTGGAGTCCGATGAAACCAACTTGTTTTGTTTGTGAATAGTAACATACCCTTATGAATAGTAATATGACTCTAATGAATAGTAAATTTTATTATTATTTTATTTTATTTTGGATTTAAGATAATTGCATCTAGGTTAATTTTTCATTTCGATATAGAAGTAGTTATAGGATTAGAATTGTTAATTTTTGAATTAAGTATTATTTTATTTAAAAATTAAATTAACAATATTTAAAAATTTATTTTCAAAACATGGACTTTATCATTGAATTCTAATTGTAAAAAATTGGTTAGTGTAAATTTTTGGGATTTTTTTGAAATTCTTGATTTTTCGATGAATATTGAAATATGATAATATACCGTATAATCAAATTATCAGTAAAATACACTATTTATGACATCATAAGTGATGCAAGGAAACTTGGTTGGAAGTCACAGGACATTATTACTACTTTATGTCACATGAACTATGACTATTCATAATCTTTGGCCAAAATATTATAATAATGATTAAAATAATGAAAAACACCCCCTCACCCCCACTATAAATACCACCATCACTCCCATCTTCTTCCCACGCCTCTTAAGCCTTGATCCATGCCTATGTTCTGCCCAATACTCATCACAAGTCTATTCCTCACGTCCTAGAGCTTCTGGTCTCACCAAAATAAAAAAACCAAAGCTCTTAAGAAGGATCTCAAGGATAAGAGATCAAGAGGTAAACATCCTCTTTTATTTTCTTTCTTTTCTTTCATTTTATGTTATTCACTTCATTTAACTTTGGATTATGTTGGGATATTTAATTCCATATACCCCCTTAATATCCATATTATGTAAGAGTTATGGGATATCCCTTTTCTCTCATCAAACTATTTTTATGAAATTTTAAGAGACGTCGTTAGGCTGCTGAATTTTCATGGGAAATTTCTCACGTTTTCTTTTATTTCAAAATTCCGTTATTTTCATCTTCTATCCTCACCTCTTATTATGAAAGAGGATTGAAAGATCTAGAATCAGGTCTATTCTGGATTCTCTCATGATCATGGGAAATTCATCATCAATCTTCTTATCTTCTCCCACTTGTTCAAGGAATTAAAAACCATATCTATGATGTGTCAGATTAAGGACATCATGGACGATGTGATTTCAATTGGCTTTAATTCCTTCAAGTCAGGTCATGGACCATTTTTAAGGTTGTACCAGGTTATAATATATATATTATGTCTGATCAATGGTTCTGGAATTCTTTTTTACACATGGTTTTAATATATAAAACAAAATGAGATCGTTATTATCAAAGAACTACTAAAATGATATAAACAAACATCATTATTTTTTTAGCTTATGAATCCTCTTCATGTAATAATTCAATATAATAAATGGTATAAATTTTGGTAATTGAAATATGTAAATTCCTTTCTATTCCAATTCTATAGTTTCACTTCCAATCGATAAGAACATTTATCATGAACCAATCTTGGAAATCATGTTAATAACTCATCCAAAAACAGTACAAGGAGCAAAATACTAACAATTAAAGGGTGAAATGATACCATCAAATGATCATATAATATGTTATAAACACGAACATGTTTCTGTAAAATTTATGTAACAATCTTTTAACCATTATACAAGCAGATAAAACAAGTTTGAATTAAGACAAACTTGAGGTAAGTTAATTCTTAACCCGATTTTCATCCTTTGGGTTAACCTTATTCTTCTTTATATATGTGGTATTTAATTTTTTTGGGTGATTAATTATGATTATAATATGTATAATTATTTATATTTACAATGTATATTCATATTCCATTAAATCTATTAAATCTCACTTCCATTATATGATATTTATAATGGACTTTTATTTTAAAATCATCTTTTAAAATTTTGTTTTAAAAAATTCTAAGGGAATGTTATTATGCTAATATTCATGTTGTATGATTATGTTTTGGATCTTGTGAATTGTTTATGATGAAGGGTGGGACCTAAATTTCCCTCCAATTTATTGGGTATGTGTATGTTGGAGGTCGGCCGTATGGTTACTCCAAGTGTAACTACGTTGGTTACACAAATTGTAAGGTAGCCGGGAGGATTACAAAATTATAAGGAATCCATGAGGGTTACATGATTATATATGTAATTCAAAAATATACCTTTATTATTATATTTATGTTCTCATGTTTTGTGTTGATCTTGTTTAAATCTCATATTACACAAAGCAAGTATATATGGGTGACAAGAATGTCTTTTGAAAATTCTTTCATACATTATGAGTATTCATGGACTAATGTGCTCTTTCCTTATATTATCCATTACTGAGATTTTGTGCTCATACCAAGTTTTTAAATTATTTTCACAGGTTAATGGATGTGTAAGAAAAATAAATACTCCATGTTAAGTGTTGAAGAATTGTCAAGGAGTCATGTTTAAGTTGAAATGTTTTATATTTTGAAAAATATGGAAATTATTTTTTTATGGTATCCACTCTGTAAAAATGTGTAATGTTATGAATATATTATTTCCCATTTCAATAAAGCTATAAAAATAAAAAGATCCTCAATGTAAGAGGAATTGTTTTCTTGACTAAATTCAAGATTATGTACGTAATAAGGTTGGGTCCTTATACTACCCCACCACATGGCTAGACCCAGACCGGAAGCATGGGTTACCCATGTACTGGTACACAGGAAGGAGAACATAGGATGACACCATGTGATTTCACATGGCTAGAGTACACGGGTGGACCCCAGATGGAAGGAAATGCTATTTGACTCTTCTACATGCCATTTACTCTTTTTTACATGACATGTACTTCTATCATGGGTAATTATACATGAGTAGTACATGAGGTGAAGGAACACGACGTGTGACTCTACTACTCATTGTTTACTCTTTTTTACATGGCTTGGTATCCTTTTCTATCGTATATTGTACAATTTTTGTTAATTTTGGTTCCCTTGATCAATCCCCTAAAGCATTATAGTTATTGTTTCCTACTGATAGGATTATGATCCCTCTAGCAAGACTTTCTGGATAGGGTAGTTGGATTCCCCTCTGAGAGGCCCGAAGATGGATCCTTTATCAATTCTTGTGATCTATGTAGATTATTGTTATCAGTGTGACCAATACAACCTTACATTGATCCTATATTTATCTATTTAATCCAGATAATTAATGGTATCACCCTATGGCCCTGGAAGTGATCCTCATCATTGTATTGTGATCCTCCCCATTCATGGAGTGAGTACTCCGAGAGTGAGTGTATCATATCTCTCTTCAGATCAATCTGTATATCTCTCTCATAATGTTTCCTGACAAATAATACTTCTTAGGAGGATTTCATCAGTTCTATAAAACTCAGAAGTGTGTTCTCCCAGATGAGTTTCTTTGTGTATTCTTCATACTGAATTTCTAGTGTTGTTATATGGTAGTATCAACTTACCTCTAGAATACAGCTCTCAGTTCATGTATATCTGGATATTTTTGTTGTATGTGTTTTAGACACATATTTTTTGTAGAGGTGATTGTGCTATTACTTTTAGATTTATTTTTGGTTTCGGGGTGTCCTACTAAGTATTTTTATACTCACCCCTACATGGGATTTTCCCACATGTGTCATGTCTTGTGAAGACAAATGACTATTTTGATAGAGTCTGACGTGGAATAGGTCTCAGACCAAGACCATGCAGTGCGTTGTGAGTTCAGGTCATATGAGGTGTTCTTTTGGCTTCAAACAACAGTCCCAGAACAATTTTTGTTTAAAGGTTGTACATTGTCTCTACAATCACTTTTAGTGGGATTTTATTGTGGCCTAGCCTACTTTACGACACATTACATTCCCTATTGTACTCTGTTGGTAGGGTTTAATGGTATCTATGCATTTTATTCCTTAGTGGTTTTTACATTTCAGCATTTGCGGGCTTGGAGATGTGTGTGTTTGTACCTTGGAAATGCCACTCTTGTTAGTGATATGCCTAATCGGTGCTAGTCACCAACCTCTGGCCTATTGTAGAAGGGCATGGGGAGTATCAGCACAGGCCCCACAAGGACAGGACATGACACAATAATACATTATTTTATACTTCTAAAATCACTATTTATTAATATTTCGATTTTTTTTGAAAAATGGTTCTCACACCCATCTAATTATAGAAGATATATAAATGATCCTATAATGGTTTCTCAACTCTTAGTGATTTTTAATCTATATATCCCATTCCCATAATACATACTCTCTCATGGTGATATATAGAAAAATTAAAATTCAACACATCAAATGAGAATTATTTATAGATATCATACTCTTCTATAGAAATATACTTATTAATAATAAATTCATCTATTTTTTAACTCCCAGATATTTTTTAATATAATTATTTTTAAATATATTTTTCCACTGATAGTTTGTGTCATGCGCAACACATAGTATAAATGAAACATGATATACATAATTTTAAAATTGGTAGTATGAATAGTAGAAATAAAAATTTTAAAATTAAATATAAATTATTTAGATAAAGGATATATATTTATTGACAAATGAATTTTTTTTACCAAATTCCTTGTATGTTTCCAAAATAATATTTTCCTCAAAAATGGTTTTTATTTATTTTAGTGAGAAATAATATAACTAATTTATAAATATTTTAGAATTATTATTTTGAAACAATAAATTATTTTTTGAAATCATCTTGTCATAATTTTCTTATAGTAAATTTTTGATAATTTTTTTGAAAGATTTATTTTTTGATGAATAATAAAAAATACTGATTTTTATTAAAAACTACCTTTTTCTTCAAAATATTTATAGAATTCCAATTTTTTCATAAACAGTTTAAAAAGAAAAATATGTTAATTAATATTATTTCATATCAAATTAATTTAATTTTTAATAATTTTATGTTTTATTTTAGTATAAATACATTTACACATCATAGGTCTTTCTTTATAGAAAAATTGTGTTTGTCATGTTTTTCTGGTCTAATTTTAAATTTTATTATTTTACTTATTTAGATTTAATATTTAGAAATGAATTCCATATTTTTAATCCTGAGTAAAAAATTTGGTAAATAGGCCACATTATTTTTTTCATTAGGGATATAATCCTTGGTGAATATTTATCACCTCGGTAAGGGTAAAATGGGTAAAACGAGGTTAAATCATTAGGATAACTATTTGAATTTTTGATAACATGTAAATTTAACCTATTTTGTTGATGTATTTATGAAATATATATTTAATTAAAAAATATATAGCCAATGTGTTCAAATATTCTTTGATATTTACCTTTGTATTAATTTTATAAATGAGTATAAACAAAATGTCACACTCTTGACATTTATATCACTAAACATTTTTCATAAAGATAAAAAGATGATTGGTTTAGTTTTAAATTTTTATTTTAAATATTAATTATCTTTTTTATCATGTTAATTTAGTTGAAGTTTTTATTTATTTAATAATACGATTCAATACTTACGCCACACAGATAATGTATTTATTCAATTAATAAAAATTAAAATACATGTATTTAAAAATATTAAAATTAATAAAAATATGATAAATTATTAAGTTCAATAAATTTTATATATTATTAAGGAATTATTTATGTTTGGATATTCAAATTACATAATTTTTTTAATGTCTTTAAAGTTATATTAAATTAATAGTGTCAAAATGACATCAATTATATTTTAGGAAAAATAATATTTTATTAAATTATTTAAAAACATAAAAATATTGATATAGGACAAGTAGGATGATAATTAGGGAAAATTTTGATTTCATGTCCACTTATGAGCCAATTTTTAACTTATAATAAAAATTAAAACCCTTTATGATTGAAAAAATCATTTCTGACATTAACGAAAAAATAGGTTTACCTACGGTTAATCTAAAATGGTAAGAGTTAAAATGGACTAAAAACATTCTTAACCAAAATTTTTTGGTTGGATAAAAACCTTAAAGTTATCAAATTTTAATATGATTCACTTTTTATCCATTTATTCATGAATGTCACTTAATAATATATTACAGATTTAAAAAATTACAAGTGTTATACTCCACTTAATTATAAGTGAGTACCACACCCCCCACTTATTCACAGATTTTGAGACCCTTATCCCAATAAAACCCAAAACAATATCTTACCAAAAATATAATCCATATTATATATGATATTTAATCCAAAAAAGACAACCCTAGGATCCTTAAGAGTATATCTAAATGAGTTCTTTCAAAGAAGAGCAAATCATCATTAGGAATCACTTTATTATTTACTTATTCTTTTAATACTTATTAATATATGGTATTTTACATAAACAATTAAATAATTATCCTAATTATACTGGATTTTTATTATGATTAGGAAAACACTATTTTCCATGCTATTTTCCATCAAATTGGAAGTGAAATTATCACATGTCTGTACATGTGGACTATCACCGCCATGAAGCGATGAAATTCATTTTTTATCACCATATTTCATCTATTTTTCTATGGGTGTAGTGTTTATATATTATATTTATTAAATAATTATGTTCCTTTAATTATAATATCATGTCTACCATCTTACATTTCCATATGTTAAATACCATAACATCGCCCGTGCGTATGTGTGGATTGCCACCTCCATAAAGCGATTGGATTCATTATTCATTTGAAAATTACATGGATAGTAAAAAGTATGGATTTAGTAAATATATATGGTATATGTAATATAATAATTATTCTTTATTTTTAAATTATTATATCCCATTCTTTCGTTCTATCCTTCAAAATTTAAAAACATTATTTACGCATATGTACGACATATCATCTTAAGGAATGGTGTAATTCATTTTTATATTTTTAGCTTTTATGGTCTTTTACAAATATATAGGATGTATATATATTATATTTATATAATGATAAAAAATATTGAGAATATTAAACAATTATTAAAGTACAAAGTCCCAAACTACTGAACCAAAACGCACATGAAAAATGAACCAATTAACACACAAAACAGTGATTCTAATACATTATTATTAATAAATCGAAGATAAATGATATATTAAAATCATATATGGAATGATATATATTTTTTTGTTTCTGTAATATATTTTTAAAAATATATATTATTAAAATACCGGCTGTTCGAAGACATAATAATTAATTCTGACTTTATGTTATGATTTATCTTGCAATCTCATAATTATTCAGGATTTTTTATTTTTAAGTCTCTACTGGGATAATTATTATATCTTTATATCATAAAACAAAAATATTTTATTATCCACTATTTATTTCAATAAATTAAAATTTTTCCTTTCATTATCAACTTTTTAAGCACTCATGATACTAAAATATTTTTGTAAAGAAACCCAACTAATTTTTTCTTCTCTGTCAGTAATTTTTTATTCCATGTCCATAAATTCATTCAAATATTTCAAAGAATGCATTTACTATTATAAAATTATACATTGAAATTTTTACCCATTATTAATTTTTACAATATGGTTTAAAAGGAATATTCTTGTTTTTTTCCAAATGAGTTACTTTTGAATTTTTGTAGAAAATATAAGTGGAATCGCTGTTTTAATGTGCACTAAATGAATGAAATATTAAATTGTTATGAAAACACATTTTTTTAAGGTTAATTTTCATGTTTAAAATTTTTCATACAATATAAATGATTTTTTAAATATTAGGAATGCTTTTATATTTTAAATAATTAATTTCAATTTGAAAATCGTATTTCCAATATGAAATTTTCTAGTGATCTATTTAATGTATTTTCATCTATGTCAACATAATTTTATCTATCTTATGATTCACTTTGTATATAATTTTATGATACCATACACCATATTTCTCATGATTTTTTACAATCACTTTCACAGGGGGAAACTTTTGATATTCAATATATTAGTTCTTCTAATAAAGATAGTTGATGATTTTTAAGACATGTTGATTAAGATGTGTTGTTTATTTATATAATGATTACATTGTATTTATTAGATGATGAGTGGGTAATGGAATTAAATATTCCATATATGAATTAGTATGTCAAATAATATAAAATTTCTTGTGTATATTGATGAGTCCTTACTAATTTATGTAGATATCTTGGCATAGGGACTCAATGGAAAGTGTAATATTTCTGAAATTATGCATCCAATCATAAAGAAATTAGTTATTAATGTCCATATGATTATTATAATATTTATAACATCCATGTATATGATTCAACATCATGTGATTATTCATATGGAATTATTTTATAGCTATTTATTTGTCCCATATTATTCATGCCTTATTTATTCCATGTTAGCATTTGTTGTTTGTATACACTTACCAATCATCTCATCTCATCCAATTATTATGCGTCCTTTCCATATGATTCCATGAAGAAAATTATAAATTTTATATAATGATATGATAGAGTTAATAACAAAGTTTTCAAAGATAATACTATGTTTTATTTTATGTTTTCAAATGTAATGTCATATTTAGATATGTATCTAGTTTTCTAAGACTACTAAAAAATCCAATCTTTTGGGATGTGATTGCATGTATCTAGTAATAATGTAATAATGTAACCAATGGTTACGATAGAATATGGTCAATCTATTTAATTGTGTTTTAGACATAATTTCATAGAACCCTAGGATACTAGATTTATGAAAAAAATAGATTATGAAACATAACCTTATGATAGACTTCGAGGATAAGACCAAGTATTCGATAATATAATAAAGATTCATTAAGGTAGAGATTTTTTTTATTACAAGAAACACACACTTGTTTGGATACTACAAGTGGATGTGTTTTTGTAATAGATTCATATAGGGGTAATAACCCCAATTTTGTTACTTATATATCTCAGTCATCGTTCTGGTGCATGATGAGTATTCCCTTATTTCACACTTGGTTTGAAAATTCTAGGGGATATACTTGGGTTAGTTAAAATTTTATTTACAAATATTTATGAAATATGTGAATATATTTTTATGATGTGATAATATTACCAAAGAAACATGGTTTATTATTTAATGATTATTTATGCATCAATGTTCAATTTAGGTTAAGTGTTTCCCTATTTTTAATATTATAAATTATGATTCATAATTTTATGATCTAATCTAGTGTATTCCATTTTTTATAAATGGATCCCATAAAAAGGTATGGAAATTACATAAATGGTTATAATATATATATGGATCTCCCTCCGAGGTATGATGGTTAAGATGGGGATGGAGATGGATCTAGAAGAGAAAACAATATAACTATATTGGGTTAGTTGACTCAGGTTATGACTAATAACCTTTCATTCATGGAGTATCCAGCTGATCCTCAATGTGAGGTGACAATTTTAGACTATTCCATGTAGAAAAAACTTGATCAATCAATGGAACCACATGTCAATTTCTTTCTGAATAATGGATAAGTTCTTTAGAAAATATATTTCTCACTTTGAGATGTAGTGAAAGGGAGATGATTTTCATGTCAGTTTATTATCTCATGGGGGGTTCAGATCAACTGGGGTCATTAATTCAAAATAATAAAGATGAGGATAAAATATTGAGTATGGAGTGGATGTATTTTGAGATTAATTTCTTAAAAAATAATTTCATTGCGAATATTGAGTAGATATAGAGAGACAATTTCTATGTCTAAAAAAGGAAGAGGAAAATAATGTTAATTATGAAGATAAAATTACAAGGATATTAAGCCATGTTGTGGACTATATAAAAAATTCAAATTCAATGATTAACCATTTATTTAATGGTATTAATTCAATAAATCAAAGGGCACTAGTGTCCAAAACATTCTCATCATTTATAGATATAGTATCATGTGTTATCAAGAGAAATATTTTATTATCCAAGTATTATGGATTCGAAGGAAAAACAAAAAAATGATGGTACATAAAAAATGGATAATTGTTAGAAGGGAAATAAGAATTTTACAACATGTGATACTTGTTTAAGGAAACACCTTGGTATATGATAGGAAAGAAAAGGAGTTTTTCTTTATCTGTCTAGAAAAAGGCAATCATTCTCATGAATGAAAGTTTACCTGAGAAGATATAAAAGTAAAACTATTTAACAATAAGGAGACGAGACACTATTCCAACCAATTTCCAAAATGTAATGGAAACTTATCACAAATGAAAACAACAAGATAAGTTCAATATTATACAAATACTATAGTTTTAGTTGAAATATTTAGTGAGGTGGTGAAAGGTGAACTTATCATCCACTCCAAGAATTAAAATATTTTATTTTCTATTAGTTCTACACACTGCTTTATATCAGAATAATTCTATAATGGTATAACAAAACCGCCCCAAATATTATATTTTGATTTATTAAATAAAAATCAAAATTGTAAGATCATCGCATATCCAATATAAAAATCTTCTATGATAGATGTTTTTGTGAATATTCTTCTTGTGAATCTATTCATTCTAACTCTACTTTAATTTGATATAACTTTTAGTATGGACTATATCTCTAAGTATAGATCATATATTAATTTTCAAAGAAGTGAAGATATATTGGATTTTATAAATAAAATTTCAATCATCTATCAATGTGAGGATAAACCAGAACATATAATGGAAATTAGTTCCATTATATGTGATTTTATATATATTAAGGGAGAAATTTATCTCAAATGGATAGAGAGAAAATCAATAATGAAAATGAAGCTATTATTTTGTAATATGTTCATGTATTTCCTAAGGACATTCCTAGTCTTCCCCCAGATCATGAGGTAGATTTTTAAATAAAAATCATACATGATGCTACACCATTTTCAATGACTCCATATAGAATGCATTTAATTGAGTTGCTGAATTGAAGAAGAAACTCCAGGATAATCTTGATAAGGGGATAATACAGTGTAGTGCTTCCCCATTGGGTGTATATGTTTTTGTGTTAAGAAGATGTATGGTTCAATTACTCTTTTCCTTAAATATTGGTAACATAAAAAGATCACTGTTATGAAAATTTATCATATACCCCAAATTAATGATCTGTTAGATTAATTATGATGAGATCCATATTTTTACAAGAATAAGGTTTGATCTAGATATCATCAGCTAAGGATCAAAGAGGATTATATACCCAAGACAACCCTTATTGTGAGGTATGTTCATTAAGAATTTATTTTAATACTATTTTTATTTACCAATTACCCTTTTATATTATTCTATTTCATAAATATTTTCTTTAGAAAATACCTTGATCAATTTGTGGAAGTACTTATTGATACTATTATTATATATTAAAAGATAAAATGATATATTGAAGAACATTTGTTAATTTCTCTAAATACCCTGAGGGAGGAATATATGTATTAAAAATTTACCAAGTTGGAATTTTGGCTTTATAATGTATCATTCTTGGGTTGTATAATCTATTGTGAGAGTATATAGGGGGATCCTTCAAAAATTGATGTCATTGAGAAATGTCCTAGAAAAATATCAGTAATTGATATCCATTATTCTCTTCTATTGGATGGATACAATTGATTCTTTGTGAGATATTTCTCATCACTCTCTAATCTCTTAATAAATTTTAATTTGGTTATTGTAATATTCTTGTGTACATGTGAATGTGAAGATAATTTCAACGAACTAAAGAGATTGGTGGTCAGAAAATATATACATACGCAACATTGTAGTGTAAAATGGTTTGTGATCTATAGTTATGAATAAAATTATGTAATGTGATGCATGTCCGTGAATAATTACGTGGTGATAGCATATGCATCTCAATAATTAAAAATCCATGAATGAAATTACCCGACTCAATATTTGGAGTCGTAAAAAGTAATTTTTTTATTGAAGATATGGAGGTATTATTTGTATGTTAAAAGGTGTGATATATATAAATATATATATAGATAATAAAATCCTAATATACATGTTTACACAGTAATTTTTTAATGTTCATTAAATAAGATGGTTGGATTTGATCGATGATTAGGATTTCTCTGCACATTACCGACCTAGTAGCAAAACAAAGTGGATAATTATCAAATTCTAAAAGATCATGTGTGTTTCTCAAAGACTGAGATTAGAATACATATAATATTTATGTATTTAAATCCTAAAGCGGTGTTAAAATCATTAACTATACCAAAGTAGAACTGTGGAAACATCACTATGGATTTTTATTCATCAGACACCCTAAAACATCAAATGCACATAATGTTACTTGGGCTGTAGTCGGTCACCTTAAGAAATCGATACATTTCACTAATATAAGGAAAGATTAATATCTTAATTAGCTTTCCCAAATATATATTAAGGAAGTGGAAATGTTTCATGGAGTACCTGAATAAAATATTTCTAATTGGGATCAAAGATTTACCTCAAATTTCATGAAAAATATTTACAATGCTTCATATACATAGTTGATTTACAGAACGTATTATCATCCACAAATAGATAGTTGGTATAAGTAGAAAATTTTAACTCTAGAATAAATTTTGAGATCTTTATTTATGAATTTAAAATTTTTTGGGGCTAAAAAAACCTTTTGTGGAGTTTTCTTATAATAATATCTTAAAAATGAGTGTTCAGATCACTCCATATAATGCCCTACATTGAAATAAGTTTACAAATACAATGATATAGAATGATGTTAGAAAAATAAAGCTATTATGACCCGATCTACCTAAGGAAATAGAAGATAATGTTAGATTCATTCAATAGTACATTAGGGAAGCTCAAAGATTACAAAAACATTATGCAGATAATCATTAGAGAGATCTAGAGTTCAATGATGGTGGAAATGTATTCCTATCAATATCTCCTTGGAATAAGGTTCTGAGATTTATAATTAAGTAGATGTTGTGCGCTAGATATATCTATCCCTTTGAAAAACGTGATCATATGGTGATGGTATATTATTTATTGGCACTTCAACTGAATATCTCTCAAGTTCAATATGAGTTCCATGTATTTGTCCTGAAAAATTACATACCTAATCTTCCAGATATACTAAACTCATATGTCATACCACTGGAGAAGGGTCTGTTTTATGAGGAATTACCATTGGATATTCTTGATTGTAGAGAGAAAAGTGCTATGAAATAAGACCACTCACCAAGTCAATTTTTTATGCTGAAACCGTAAATTTATGAAATTTGTGTGGGAATATGAGGATACTACGAGGGAGAAGTATCCTTAGTTGTCTGTATTTAAATTATGGATTTCTGAGGGTGGAATTATTATAAGGGTGGTATAATGTAACACCCTAATATTTTAGAATATAATTCTTTTAAAATACGTTCTATTTCTTTAATATCTTGTGTCACACAACATAATGGGTAAAATTAAACTGTGATATACTTACTGTTGAAATTGGTGATATGGATAAAAATTACCAAATTTTATAAATTATATATATTTTTTATATATTGTTAATATATAAATAAGTAAATTATCAATATCTAGTGAAGTCCTTATATTATTGAAAAATATTTTTTCCATAGAAAAGGGATTTTATTGATTTTTTGGTAAAATAATATAATTAAGTTTTTCAATATTTAGAAAATTTATTTGAAAAAATTACCTTCATTGTGGAAATCAACATGTCGTAATTATCTTAGAGTAAATTAATAATAATTTTCTTAAAATAGTTCTTATTTTAGGAATAGTGAAAATTAGTGATTCTAATTTAAAGTTGTCTTGTCATTTTAAATATTTACAAAGTTGAATTTTGTTATAAATGGTTTCAAAATTATTATAAGTTAATTTTTTATTTTTAATAATTCAATTAATTTCATTGGAATTAATTTTATCCCAAATGATGGTATAAAAAAATTTATATCAGAAAATAATTTTATAGAAATTATATTTTCCATGCTTGTTGTGTGTTGACTTTTAAATTAAATTCATTAAATTATGTGAATTGAATCCTAAAAAATGGATTCTATTTTTATATTCAATTTGATAAAATTTGATAAATTGGACTTTTTATTTATGTCTTTATTAATAGAAACTTTTTTGAATATTTGTCACTTCAGTAAGGGTAAAATAAGAAAAATAGGATTAAGAAATTAGGATGAGGATTTGAAATTTCTCTAAAATTTTCTTTTATTATATTAGATTAATGGAGATTGGGTATTTCTGTACATGTCTTGAAATAATGGCCACATGGTTCCATTTTTCTGTTATAGAGACCTTTATATTATATTATGAAAATAATAAAAACAAAATGTTACACTCTTGATTTTAATACCTCTAATTTTTTTTTTCATAAGGATAAAAAGGGGATATGAGTGGTTTTAATTGTTCATTTTAAAATAAATTAATTATTTTTTCTTTTTTATTTATTTTATTTATTTTTTTGATTTAATTATTATCCTAAATTACTCACAACATCGACGTAATATTTATTAGTTTAATATAAAAATAAAATAAATGTTTTTAAAAATATTAAATGTAATACATATTGGATGAATTATTATGTTCCATGATTTTTATCAATTAATATAATATATTATATATGTTTTATGTCTTTATATTCTAATTCTATCTTTTTTATGTCAATAAGGTTAAATTAAATGAATAACATCTAAAATGAAATTAATGATATATTAAGAAGAAAATATGATATTAAATTATTTATAAATAATAAAAAGATTTAAAGTGGACAGGTATAATTGTAATTGGTTGAAAATTTCATCCCCATTCATTTATGAGATAATTATTAACTTACACATAAAATAATAACACTTTAATATTGAAACATTGATTAATGAAGATAAGGTTTAGACATGTTTATTATGAATTAATCTAAATATATGAGGTTTAAAATAACATAAACACTTTAATAAATTCCATTTTTGGGTTTCTTTTTACATTAACCATATAGGTTTCTAATAGAAATTTTTTTTCCATTGTTCCAATAATGTGACTTAATAATATTTTAAAACATTAATAAATTACAAGTCTTCCACTCCCCTCAATTATAAAAGGGAACCTCACCCCCTAACATATTCAAACCTTTTGAACCATTTATCTCCAGAAAAACATAAAAAAATACCTTCCCAATATTCCTAGAAAATTTAAAGAGATTTTTTCTATCCAATAGATGAACCCTATGGTCCCTAATAGGAGACTGAAATGAGTTCTTTCAAATAAGTGGTAATCACCTTAACTGATCATTTTCGTTTATTAATTATTCTTCTACCACATTTTAATATATTGTATTTATCATGAAATAATAAGTTCATTGTCAAAATTAAACATGATATTTATTATTTTTATGCAACCACCACTATACACCCTATTTCCTATCAAATGAGAAGTGAAAATATCACTTGTGTGTACGTGTGGAATATAACGTCCACATTGGGATACAATTGGTTTTGAAAAACCATATTTTATTGATGGTTATAATGATGGGATTAATTTTTATATATGAATTTATAACAAAATTTTTATTTTTCAATTTTAATATAATATCAACCTTCTTAAATTCCCCTTCATTGAAACATGATAATGTCATTATTGTGTATATGTGGACTGCCACCTCCACAAAATGAAGTGATTCATTCTTCATTTCTGCTTTAAATATATTTTAATAAGGATATATTTAATATATATATATGTCATATATGATATAACCATAATTCTATAATGTTTTATTATTTTTTACCTTTCTTTCATTCCATTCTTCAAAAAGTGAAAATATTGATCATGCTTATGTAGGACCTACCATCTCCATCAATGGGTTAATTCATTTTTCTATATTTATCATTTATGGATAATTATAAATATATATATTTAATTAAAATTTATGATATTTATATTAATATTAAAATTTTTTAGATGATGGTACCATGACAAAATTATAAGGAACAAAAATACCGAACCAAAACATACAAGAAAAACAACACGGTAATTATCTAAAACAGTGATTTTAGTAAATAATTGTTAATCAAATAGGGATAAAAAGTTGTAAGAAAATAATATATTGGGTGATATATTTTAATATTTTATTTTAATAGATTAATAGTAAATCCATACATATTATACAGGAATTTTAAACATGTATTAAGGAAGTCATACTTAAGGTAAGGCTTTATTTCACAACCTAATTATTATTTGAGATTATTTATGTTTATGTCAACAATGGATAAATTATTTTATATTTATATTTTAAACAAAATATATTTTAATTTAATATGTTTATTTATATAAATTACAATTATTTATTTCATTTTCCTCTCTTTATGTAATCAACGTACTAAAATAATATTTTCAATGAAAATCAACTTTGTTTTTCTACACTGTCAAGAACATTTTTCTTCCATGTACTTATTTTTCATCAAATATTATATATAATATAATTATTTTTTTAGAATTATATATGAAATAAATTTTTACTCATTTTTCCTTTTAATAAAATTGTTTAAAAGTAATCTTCCAGCCATTTTCTGAATGATGTACTTTTTACTTTTTACCAAAAATGTGAATGGAATCTGTGTTTTAACATACATAGTGTGAATGGGATTTCCTAACATCATAAATAACCAATTATTTAAATATTAGTTTATATATTTTAGTGGTTAAGATTAATGAAAATTTTTCATTGATATTTTGGAAATTTGTATATTTTAAATAAGTGATTTCAAACTGAAAATGGTATTTTCCTCAAGAAATATTATCGTTTTTTTGAAATAATTTACATTTATTTCTATACCCTTTGTGTAATATTAGGTTTTTATAAGGATATAATCTAATACTACCATTCACCACATTTTTTCTAAATGGTTTATGATCATTTTGAATAAGGAAACTATTGATATTCCTCTCACAAGTTCTTTTAATAACGACAGTTATTGATTTTTAAGTCATATTGATTAAGTGGTATTATTTATTCTTATGATAAATGAATTGGAATTATTAATTTATGGGTGTGAAATAGAATTATGTAAACTATCAATTCATATATATTTATCCTAAAGAAAAATAGGTTGGTTATTTGGGTATGGACTTACCCATTTATGTAGATGTATTAGCATTGGGCCACATCAGCATATTTAGGATGTCTGGAATTATGCATTCCATAATTATGAAATCAGTTATTGATGTACATGGGTTTATTTGAATAACATTGATATCCACAGACAAGATCCAAGACCAAGTGATTACTTATATACAATTATATGATCATCGTTTATTATTTCCATATTTTTCATGCCATATTTATTTCATATTATTTTTCTCTTATGTGTACCCTTACAAAGTATCTGATGCCACCCAATTGTTAAATTTAATTCCCCCATGATTCTAGGAAATGTATTCTAATTAATATTCAATGATATCACAGATGAAATAATGAATATCTCATAGAAATTAATATGATTTAATTTATGATTTCAAATGTAATTTCAGATTTAAGTATGTATCTAGTTTTCAAGGCTACTGACCTATTCAGTACATTGTGATGTGATCAGTTGTATCTATTACCAATTCCATAAGGTAATAACTGGCTCCAGGATAATAAGTTTTTTATATTTACATGTTTTATGTAGATTCTTAACATACCCCTTCAATATTTCACATACAATTCAAAATAATACATTTAATGTAAGTATATAAGTTAATATAGTTTTATTTCTTATATAAAATGAACCATCAAATGTACCATGATATTAAAAAAATTATTATAGAAATTGCATTTAAAATTTAAAAATACATTGGTTTCCTTGTTATCTAAATTTATTAATGAATTTAGATCCATCGCTTCATAAAAAATTGAATTGAAAAAATGAAACAACATTACTAGTGAAAATTTGGGTTATATACATGGGTAAATATCTACAATCAATCGTGACTATGGATATATATCACATACAACCACTAATTCTTTAGCCTTCTGGTTATAGCTAAATGCATGATTTGTATTTTTCATGGGAATTTGTAATTCCCCGACCCTGGTTACCCAGGGTCGGTGCAATATTACATAACATTGGCTTGATCACAAGGCATCAAATCCTGAAAGACTGATTATTTTTAGTAGCCATAGAAGTAATATATACATACACAAGTTTTACATTACATAATGAAATAAAAACAACAACAAAAATATTTCCTATTTGAACACTCTTATATCCCTTAGCCTATCCCTACAGGTCAACTGTAAAATATTTCTTCACATCTTGGAAAAAATAGAACATAGAAAGCGATGAGCTCAGATGCTCAGTAAGGATAACAATATGGAAGAAATTTTCATAAATAAGCATAAAAATTTAAGGAAATTTATACAACTAAAACATAAGCCTTTTAAACATAAACATCAATATAATATAGAAAATATAAATCAAATAATACCATTTAATTATTCACATTGATATTCTACTAATCGAATAATCACATGAAATATCAATAGCCAATTTTATAATGATTTAATGCATAAATCCAGACTTCATAACCAAATAATCAAGACCTCGTTCCAAGACTACAAAATTTTTTTTTCTCAAAGTCTTGTGAAAAGATACTAGTTTGTCTCATGAGACCTAAAAATTCATAGACGGGCTATAGTGGGCTCCATCCATCACTTACTAAGTCAAATTCATTCTTTATATGAAAGGTTAAAACATAACATAATCATTCGTATTAAAACTAGCATAAAAAATTTTAATACATTAACCCCAAACCATGAATGGTACAAAAATAACACATCCACATTCAGACATATCACAAAACCTTCAATACAGTATGGAAGATTTGTATCGTAATAAATCAACATACAAAAAGTGTAAAATCCATCAAAGGATGTAGACATAGATGAAATCAAAACTACTTGAGAGAAATATCTTTTTCTATTTTGAAATCATTTAAAAGTCACATAATTATAAAAGAAAACATTTATTTTGGAATTATTATTATAAGCGGGTAAGGGAAACATTGAAGATATTATAACGGTGGAATATAGCCACACCCTCCATATAAGTTAAAAAAACATTCTTTCTTTAATTTTGTCGAAAAGGTCATGAAGGACCTTGTTTGGAAAACAATGGAAAGATTACATTATAAAAATTTTATAAAAAATAAAACAAGGGTATAAATGAATTTAACATGTAGTCTGGTAAATAGTAAAAAAATGTTTTGAGATATATTTTTATGAAACGCGAATATTGATGATAAAGAGGTCCTAGTAGATACTCATGTATAAACAACCTCAGATAATAAAGGGATTGTAGAATTTAATCTTACCTTGTACTTTTTCTTTGGTTGAGGGTACATTAACCTTCTATATAATAGTTAAATCATTGTTATTAAATTATACAACAATCACATACCTAAATATGATATTATATATGATCTTTTAATATTGTTTTGTTAATAATATTTTGGTAGTATCATTGTTTCGGGTGTTAACTGATTTGTTTTCCTTAATATGATTGGTTACATAAGACATTTTTTTTATGGATAACATGTTTTTGATTCATATATTGTATGATATTATGTTCTAAAACATTATTTTTTTAAAGATAAAATGAAATTAATTTTTGAATGGTTACGATGAGGAATGAATCTTATCGCGTTCGTGGAGATGGTCACCCATACGTACGAACGAGCGACAATACCATTTTATTGATTTTGAAATTGAATGTAATTTTATGGTATATCATATATACCTAATCCTTAAAATATTATATTTATTATTTAAATCATTTATGCTCATTATTATACACTTCTAAATAATTAAGTGTTTGAAAAACATACTACACCATGACGTGGAGACGGTAAGCCGTACATACGCACGTATAGGGAATTTTCATTCATAAGATGGATAGAATAATTAATATAGATGTACCATATTTATAATAACCACATTTTATGTATAAGTTACTGGAGTTATTATATTGGTATGGAAATAACAAAGAAAGAGGAAATGGAAGAAGAAAAGAACTTTGAAAGAGGTGGTAAAATTATTACCTATTCTTCAGGTGTTTCATTTGGATTTGATAAAAAGGACTCCATAGTCTGGATTTATGATCAATTTATGGAAAATATACCTAAGGTAGGGTAGTTGGGAGGATTTTTGGGGAGGGTTTTTCCAATCCAAATGCCGTCGGAGGTGTGATATTGAGAGAAGGGGAAGTACCTTTTTATTAGAGAGGTGAGGGTCACTTCTGCAAAATCATGAAATATTATTTTGTTATACAATCATATTCGGTTTATAATGGCTCAAAAATAGTTTATTTAGATGATAAGGTGGTTTTTCTTCTAAAAACTCTCTAAAAATAGGTTTTTGACAGGTTTAGGTCACCTTATTAACCTTATCTTTTAGATTTAACTCTTAGTTAAATTGTTTAACATTTACAATGTATTCTTGTATTATTATATTATATGGTTAATAATATTACTATAAAAGCCAAAAAACCCAAATTGGTTCATTGATAATATATCTATTATTATATAATTCTTTTTTCGGAACCTAATATTTTTAGAACTATTATATCTTTTAGTAATAGAGTATTTGTTTTAAAAACTCATTTATGTCCATTTTGACACTATTTAGTAATTGATTTTTTCGGAAGTCATAATAGCATGATTAATTCGAAAATAATTAATTTAATCAAGCCTAAAATGTCATATTAATGTATAAAATTAGTTTAATGCATCAAAATTTTCAATTTACATTTATTTGGATATTTATAACATCAATTATTTTATTCATTCAATAGTAAGGTAATTACTGCATCATCATTGTGTCATGAATAAATTTAAATATTTAATTTATAAAAATTATAAATAAAATACTATTATGTATGAAATCATTTTCTCATTCAAATTAATATTTATAGTCGAATTTATCTTATGTATAACCCTATATAAAAAATGGTTTTGTTATTAAACATTGAATTTAACACTTTTAACTCTACTTTAAATAAAATAATAATAAAAGTCCTAATCTAATCCAAGTGGACCAAAAGGATCATATTTTACTCCTAAGGTTAATTTTGGTCTAAATACATATATTCAATTAAATTAGGACATGTGTTAGGGTAATAATAATATCATTTTTACCTTTAATTACCCTATTTACTTTTAACCGTGGTACATAAAAGTCCAAAGTTACTATTCACCAAAAATTATTTTCATCTTATTGAACCAAATTTTTCATACTTATATCAACTGTGTCTCTTAGATTTTCAAAATTCAATTCACAAAAATGGTAAATTTATGTTTTATGTAAATTTGCTAATGTGCCTATATAGTGGGTAAAAGACGATAAAAAGTTCAATCAAATTTTATATGTCTTATATTATTATAAAATGACTTCAATGAATTATATTGAACATATATAGGTATTCTATATATATTTTTACCTAAAATTAAATTTTATAAAATAATTATTTATTAAAATAAAAAGTTAGTTTTAAACAATAACATAGTGTTTTTCACTCTTCATCATAAATTGAAAGCTTTCAGAAAAATACCAAAAAGTCACACAAATCTAATTTTGTTACTCCATATCCAAAAATTAAGTCCATTTTGAAAAATAAAATTTATAAAATTTCAAAAAGTGGGTATTACTATTCATAATGGCTAGTTTGGTTGGTTGTGGTGTGTTTGAACTCAAAGCTGCGTACAACACAAGCTATTGTATTATTCAAATAGAGGCATACCGTGGAAGCTTGGGGTGTTACATTCTTACCTCCTTCAAATAATTTCTTCCTAGAAATTTCTAGAATACTACAGTAAAAAAAGATTCAGTTGGTTTTCATCATAAGCTCCCCAGGTTCCCACGTTTCCTCTTCCATCTTATGGTTTCTCCATAGAACATTCACCAGATGAGTCGTTCAGTTTCTCAACACTAATTCTCTAGTATCAATAATTCTAATAGTCTCTTCACAATAATATAGGTTGGGTTCTAGTTTTATTTCTCCATTGGTTAGTACATGCATTGGATCCAGCATGTATTATCAAATCAGTGATACGTGGAAAACATCATGAACTTTGGAGAGACATGGAGTCATTTCCAAACGATATGCTACAACTCCAATTCATTCAAGAATTTTGAAAGGTTCGATGTATCTGGAACTTAATTTACCCTTTTACTGAATCATATAACACCCTTCCGGGGATATACCTCCATGAAAACATGTTCTCCTACTTGAAATTACAAATCGTTCCATCGGTTATCGATATAGCTCTTTGGCCTACTTTAAGCGGCTTTGTGGTGGGTCTGGATAACCTTCACCTTTTCCATTGTTTTCTCAACAATTTCTAGGCCTACGAGTTTTATTTCACCGGCATCATCCCAAAAAGTTGGTGTGTGACATATCTTTCCATATAAAGCTTCATATGGTACCATCAGAATACTTGAATGGAAGTTATTATTAAAGGAAAATTTTACCTGAGGTAAATATTGATCTCATATACATTGAAAATCAAGTGAGAAAGATCTCAACATTTCTTATAAGGTTTGAATAGTCTGTTCTGATTGTCCACCAGTTTGAGGGTGGTAGGTAGTGCTCAAATAAAGTTTAGTATCCAAGGCCTTCTGAAGAGTTTTCCAGAATCTTGATGTAAAATGTGGATCATGATCAGAATCAATAGAAAGGGGTACTCCATTAAGTATTATAACTTCATTAATATATAGTCTTGTTAGACATTCAAGTAGAAAATCTTCTCTTATAGTAAGAAAATGGGCTGACTTGGTAAGAATATCAATAATGACCCATATGGAATCATTCCTTCTAGGATACTATGGCAGTCCCATGACAAAGTCCATCGTAATATCATCCCATTTTCACTCAGGTATGGTAATAGGTTCCCGGAATCCTCTAGGATGTTTTCTTCCAACTTTCACTTGTTAAAAAACCATACATCTTGACATATAATCTACAATCTATATTTTATTGTTGTCCCACAAAAAATGTTCCTTCAAATCTTTATACATCTTAGAGATTCCAAGGTGTATAGATAAATTGGAGCTATGTGCATCATAAAAAAATTCCCATTTTAGATTAGGTATAGCAGGAACATAAAGTCTCTTCCCAAATTTCACAAAATTCCATCTTCATATATGAATTCAATCAATCTCCCATCGTTCATAGCATTAATTTTCTTTTAAAACTCATCATCATTAGTTTGAGAACCTTTTTTCCTTTCTAGTAATGATGGTTTGGAAACCATTTGAAAAATTATTGAAACTTTACCTTCCTTGATTATTCCTATATCCATCTATACAAGATCTATAAAAATAGGATCCCTTTACACTCTCAACTAGTTCAATACTCCATGATCCTTCTTCTCAAAGCAAATGCCACATTATTTATCTTATTCGAGTGGTAGTGTATAGTGAAATCATAATCCTTGAGTATCTCGAGTCATTTCCCTTTCCTCATGTTGAGTTCTTTTTATGAGAAAATATACTTCAAGCTCTTGTGATTGGTATATATCTCACAATTTTCACCATAGAGATAGTGTCCCAAAATCTTCAATGCAAATATTACAGTTGCTAACTCAAGAAAATGAGTGGTATAGTTTTGGTCATAAATTTTTAGCTGTCATGATGCATAGGCAATAACTATATCATTCTGCATAAGGACACAATCATGTCCTTTCTCTAATGCATCACTATAAATCACAAACTCATCATTCCCTGATGATAGAGTAAAAATAGTAGCATTGACTAATCTTCTCTTAATTTCTTCAAAACATTATTCACACTCCTTTTTCCAAACAAATTTAACCCCTTTACATGGGAGCTTGGTTAATGGTTTTTCCAATTGGGAAAAATTCTGGAAGAAATGCCGTTAATAACTTGCTAAAACAATAAAACAATGTACCTTAGTTATAATCATCGGTTCTGACATTCTTGGATTGCCTTGGTATTTAACAGATCAAAAGAGATTCCATCCTTAGAGAAAATATCGAAAAGAAAAGAAATCTCCTTAAAATAGAATTTTTACTTGTTAAACTTCTTATATAATTCATTTCTTATGAGGGTTTTCAAAATAGTGTGCAACTGATTTTCATGATCTTTGTATCTTTTTTAGTATACCAAGATATAATCAATAAATACTAAAATAAATACCTCAATATATTCCTTGAAACTCTATTAATTAGATCCATGAAAACAGAGGATGTGTTATTCATTCGAAAAGTAATTACTATGAACTCCTAATGATCATACCTGGTTCAAAATGATGTTTTTGGAATGTATTCC
Source organism: Viscum album (assembly GCA_963277665.1). Classification (NCBI taxonomy): domain Eukaryota; kingdom Viridiplantae; phylum Streptophyta; class Magnoliopsida; order Santalales; family Viscaceae; genus Viscum; species Viscum album. The sequence goes on along the minus strand of CAUJRU010001208.1, from coordinate 50,468 downwards.
TTCTTCACAGAGAACTGATGATATCCAGATACATGGTCAATCCGTGAAACATATTGAACTCTATAAATTTGGTTGAATAAATCATCAATCTGAGGAAGGGGGTACTTGTTCTTTATTGTTATAGCATTAATCCCATGTAGTAAAAGCACAAACCATCTTTTTTATAAACAAAAATAACAGGGGCGCCCCATGGAGAAACACTAGGGTGAATAAATACTTTATTCCTCTATTCCTCTAGTTTTTTATTTAGTTCCACTAATTCCATAGTGGTCATTCTATAAGGGGTATTTGATATGGGCCTTGAACCCAGAATTAAATCAAAGGAAAACTCAATTTCTTGTTTGAGAGTATGTCCAAGTATATCCTCTAGAAACACATCAACATATTCCTTCACAACAGGTACATCTCCTATTTGAACATTCCTTTCCTCACCCATAGTTATTTTATTTTCTTCTTCCCCAATTATGGAATTTGGTATAGCTATTAGGGGTGGATCTAGAAAAGAATCAGGTGGTGACATTTCTTCTCTAAAGATAAGGTACTATTTATCATCATCGATAATTGTAACCTCCTTATTTTTAAAATTAATCTTTTTATCATGGTCTGAACAACAATCCATTCCAAGGATTATATCAAATTCAACCATGGGTATAATGATGAGAACATCAGATAATGAATATTTATATTCTCTAATAGGAATTGATTTACAAAATATTGTTGCAATGATACTTCCCTTTGGAGTTTTGAATGAAAACTCCCTTGTTAAATAAAATTTGAAATATCTAATTTTCCAAGAAAACTGGAAATATATAAAACAATGCAATGATCCAAAATCAAATAAATCATTGGATAAACTTGAGAAAACCATTAAATTACCTACCACCACATCTTTCAGAGCTTCAACCTTACCAGTAGTGATCGCATAAGCTTGGCCTATCTCCCTAGGCCTTTTCGGAGGTAAGTTTCCTTGGTGCTTAGGAAATTCATTTTCATAATGCTTATTTTCTCTGTAGTTGTAGAATTGAAAATTGATATAATCTTTCTTTCCCTTGCAATCACGAGCATGGTGGCATTTTTGGCCACACATGTAAGAGACTCCCTTTCCCTTTAGGCATGTACCACGGTGTTTCTTCCCACATTTACCGCAGGACGAATATTCAATTTTCCCCTTCTTTCCCTTATTTCTATTTCCAGAGTGTTCAGCAGATCTTTTCTTCTCTTGATTTTCTTTAAATTTGTAAGACTTAGAAAATTCCTTTTATGTCTTGACAACACATGGGACAATATCTTCATATGATGAGAAGGATTGTGAGACTAAGGCTCAATGGAGAAATGGATTTATCCCATCAATGAATCGATCAATCTTACTCCTTGGTTTACATATATAATCATCTTCATTCCTTGAAAAAAAATGTAAAGTTATCTTTGTACTTTGCGACATTCTCATCCTCCTTTTGCCTCCTACTCAGAAATTGTCTTTCCAAATCTGCTCGATGGTCACGAGGAAAGTATTTTTATAATAAAATCCCTTTAAAATATGTCTATTCCATATTTGATACTTATTAATCCTCATTTATAGAATAATATTATGTTCTTAAACATTTTTTTAATCATAAAATGAAATTTATTCTTGAATGGTTACGATGGGGAATGAATCTTATCACGTTCGTGGAGACGGTAATCCGTACGTATGCATGAGCGACAATACCATTTTATTGATGGTAAAATCATACTTAATTGGATAGTATATCATATATACATAATTATTATCATGTTATATTAATTATTTACATCATTTATACTAATTATTATACCCATCCAAATAATTAAGTGTTTGAATAACAAACTACACCACGACCTGGAGACGGTAAGCTGTACGTACACACATATGGTGACTTTTCATTCATAGGATGGATTGAATAATGAATATGGTTGTACCATATTTATAATCACATAATAGTATGTATAAGGTTCATGAGTTTTAATTTTGGTATAGTAATATCAAAGAAAGATTAAGTGGAAGAATAAAAGAACTTTGAAAGAGGTTGTGAAATTATTACCTCTTCTTCAGGTGTTTCTATTTGATTTGATCAAAAGGGAACCTTAGTTTGGAATTCTGATCAAAGTAAGGCCTATAGGTAGAATTAAGGGTAATTGGGAGGATATTTGGGTAGGGTTTGGTATAGCCAAATGGCTTTGGTGGTTTGATTTTGAGATAAGGGTAAGTACCTTTTATAAGAGAGGTGATGGTCACTTTAGAAAAAACATGAAATGTTTTTTTATACAATCATATTCAGTTTATAATGGCTCAAAAATAATTTATTTCTAGGATAAGGTGGGGATGGTTCTAAAACCTCTCAACAAATAGGTTTTAGATAGGTTTAGGTCACCATATTAACCTTGTATTTTAGAGTTAACTATTAGATAAATTGTTTAACTTTTACCATGTATTCTTGTATTATTATATTACATGGTTAATAATCTTACTATAAAATGCCAAGATAACCCCAAGTTGTTCATTAATGATATATCTATTATTATATAAGTACGTTGTCCAAAACATAAATTTTTAAGACTATTATATCATTTAATAATATGGTATTGTTTTAAAAACTCATTAATGTCAATTTTTCCACTATTTAGTAATTGATTTTTGTGGAAGTCATAAAAGCATGATTACATAAAATAAAGTCATTTAATCAACCCTAACATTTCATATTAATCTATAAAATTAGTTTAATTCATCAAAAGTCTCTTTTAAGATTTATTTGGATATTTATAATATCAATTCTTTTAATCTTTCAATAATAAGGTAATTACTGCATCATCATTGTGTCATAAATAAATTTAATTATTTAATGTCTAAAATTTATAAATAAAATACCATTATGTAGGAAATATTTTTATATTTCTAATTAATATTAGTAGTATAATTTATCATATTTATAACCCTATATTAATAATGGTTCAGTTGTTGAACTTTGAATTTATCACTTTTAACTCTTCTTTAAATAAAATAATAATAAATGTTCTAGTCTAATCCAAGTGTACCAAAAGGATAATATTTTGTTTCTAATATTGATCTTGGTCAAAATAAACTTATCCAGTTGAATTAATACATGTGTTAGGGTAATAATAATATTATGTTTATCTTTAATTACCCTATTTACATTTAATCATGGTAAATAAATGTCAACATTTACTATTCACCAAAAATTATTTTCATCTTATTGAACCACATCTAACTTATCGATACAAACCATGTCTCTTAGATTTTTGAATTTCAATTCACAAAAGTAGTAAAATTATATTTTATGCAAATTTGTTATCGTGCCTAGTAGGTGGGTAAAAGACGGTAAGAAGTTCAATAAAAGTTTCTATATCTAATATTATTATAAAATGAATTCAATAAATTACATTGGAAATATGTAGGTATTATGTATATATTTTTACCTAAAATAAATTTAAATAAAATACTTAATTATTTAAATAAAATGTCAATTTTAAACAATAACACAGTGTTTTTTACTATTCATCCAAAATTGAATGTTTTTAGAAAAATACCAAAAAATAACCCTTAGCTAATTTTGATATTCTGAATCCAAAAATGAAGTACATTTTGAGAAATAAAATTTATTAATTTTCAAAAAGTGGATATTACTATTCATAAAGGCTAGTTTAGTTGGTCGTGGTGTGTTAGTACTCGAAGTAGCGTAAAACGTAAGCTATTGTATTATTCAAAGAGAACCGTACTATGGAAGCTTGGGGTGTTACGGAATTTAATGGGAAGAGTGAAAGAGAAGTAATTTAGATAGGTTTTGGATATGACCATGGTTATCAGATAAATTCAAATGTTTTAGTCATAGTTTAGATATGACCATGGATATAGGTTCCCTTGAGTGATAGGAATTCTCAACCATGGCTGTAGGGTGTTGATTCAACAATGTATCACCATAGATTTCATAGACTGTGCCTATTGACGGTCGTATATCCAGGAGTATACTAGCCCATCGCTATAAGGTGGTGTTGAATTAATATTTTTTAAATCTCATAATAATGATAATATATATTTATAATTTATTCACACACACATAGACAAACACACACATGCACAAATATATATCTCTATGTGTGTATGTGTTATATATTCATAGTTGATGTTTTACTGGAGTGGTATGGTATGTAACTTCATATAACAGATATATAGGATTCAGACCTCACCACAACTCTATTTTATCATATTCCATGGGAATGAACCCTTTGAAATTGGTATGTCCATGTTGATACCTATTTCCACTGGGTAGACCAAAATAGAACAATATATATCCACAGTCATGGACTGTGGCTATAACTTATGAGGATATTGTAATGCCAATAGTTCCCATATGTGTTTTCCATGGCTATATTCTATAATCATGTTCAAATGGGTTATATTCATAGTCATGGGCCATGGATATAGTCTTTTTTTATAATTTCATGATAATTTTCACTTAAACACATATGGGTAGTATTCCACATAATGAAACTGGTAGTGGTTTCTACATCATAAAATGAACATCATGAGATTTCATGCTTATTAAATTCAAATATTTTAATGACACAAATTTTTCAAATTTTACGAATAACCATAAAGAACATTGATATATTATAGGCACTAAAAACATATTCTTTTCTCTCTTAGTGTATGAAAATTGAGAGGCATGGATGTTTATTTTATTATAGGAGTGGGAACTAACTCTAAATATATTCCCATTGACATTTAGTCCAATATCTCACCTAAAACATCAATGTTATTTGGTTGAATAGAAATTATAATTCCAATAAAAATTAAATATATATTATTCTCAACATGAAAAATTTTATTTCTAATGTTATATCTGATATGAGATCTAAAAATTGATTATTTCATTAATATATTTCCCTTATTACTAGATCATTTTTTTCTTTCTAAATATGAAAATATTTTTTTCACCCTCTCAAAAATATTGACTGACTAAAAAAGGATTTGGCATAATATAAAATTATTAAGATAAAGTGAATGTTTTTAATCATTCATAAGATTGATCCATACACAGAAACCTTTGAGGACCTATATAAACTATTTTTCACTTATATTTGGGTTGATAACATGAATCCCCATCTTTGAAAGTTGTAAAATCATTATTCCAATTAATACTATATCCAAACATATTTCCATATGATAAGAAGTTATTTCTAGTGAATACAATCATCAAATATAAATGAATGTTATCCTTTTTTTAAGAGTAAAAAACATTGATACGTTCCTCTAATTTTAGTTTCAAATCATAAATTAATGGAGACATGTAAACATCAATATCTTTTCTGGGATGTTATAATCTTGAAAAAATTAAACTAATCATAATATATTTCAACTTCAAAAAATTTATTAGGATAGTAGTAAATTTATAATAGACTGAGTCTTAAAATATGGTTGTTACTGAAGATCTAATATGGATTCATTCAATCAGTGAATAGTTTAAGTATGATATTTCGGAATTTATTTCCAAATATAAGAACATTTGGATCAATTTTATTTCCATAAAAGTATTCATATGGATGATATAATTTGCTATTATATATTTTCTAGTATGAATTTCATTTTTACCTTTTGATTCTTTTGAATTTTTTACTAACTATTTGAAATGTATAATTATTGGACAATTCCAAATTTAATGGCCATAATTTTTTATACTTGGAATAAGAGATAAATCATCATGTACTGTTTCTTTCAATGTATACCATGATGTACAATATTTTGGTACTCTAAAAATCATTATATTATTTTATATACAACATAAAATCATTAGTTTATTTGTGTATCTTCTTATACACATATCCTGTCATATATAATATAATTTTCATAATTATAATTCTAATATGGAATATCGTGGTCTTCGAAAACATTATCTTTAAATGGAACTATAATTTCTTAAAAATCTTATCACATAATCAATTCATGGCTTTCAAGTTATCAAAACTCATCATCATTTCTAAAATAATAAATTAGATACAATTTGGAAATAATGGTGTTTAGGCATCACTATATAATCTTTCAATCATCGATGTTTTATTAACTTAGTCCACGTCAATATTAAGAATAATTTTCTCTATTTGAATAGAATAGTTATTTTGAAAATCTACATCATCATTAGATATTTAATTATTCCCTATTTTATTCTATAAAATCCATGGACTATAAATTATATTAAAACTATTTAAAGATAAATTATCATTATAATCAATGTATCTCAGTTTTCTTATATTTATGTATGCCATGCATGGAGAGAAAAAATACCATTTTTTGGAACATTCCATTTCCAAAATTACAAAAAAAAAACATCAACCTCTCATTCAACTCATCACCTTTTCATCATACAGTAAGCCAAATACAATACATTATTACCTATAGAAACTATTAAATAAAGAATATAAGTTACCATATATTATAATTATAATTGTAAATTTAAAAATACTTTGAAAAGAAAAATGACTAAAAATATTCTTTTTATAAATAAATATAATAATAAGAAAAACATTCATAAAATATATCATATATAAGAGTATGTATATATATTATAAAAAATATCATATTTTAAAAAAAATAAAACTAAAATTATAATGGTAATGTTAATTATTTATTATTCATGTTTATTTAATAAGATAAAAATATTCCCATAGTGAACTTTGTGTGTGTGTGTGTGTTTGTATTCATGTATATATATATGTATGCATGTATGAATTCAGGAATGTGTATATGTATCTATATATATATGTATGTATGTTTTTATGTATGTATGTATGTATATATATATATGTTTTCATGAATGCAGGTTTGTATGTACGTATGTGTGTATGTGTGTCTGTTTGTATGTATTTACTTAGTTATTTAGGTATAAATGTATGTATCTATCTTTCTATCTTCGCATGCATGCATATATGTATTTATGTATGTGCTTTATGATTACTCAAAAAATTTATTTTTAACTTATATAAAAATCACATTTATATATTTATATCCAAAAATAGGTTTTCAATATGTTATTGACTTTTATATTAAAATTTTAAGTTTTTTATTTTAATTTTTTTCAACTCAAATTCAGATTATATTAAAAAAAATTAAATAAAAAATTCAAACAGTAATAAAATTTAAGAGAAAATAAATAATAATTGAATGGGAAAAAATTATTATTTTTTTAAAAAAATAGAAAAAATAAAATATGGATATTGATTTCTGATTTAATATTGAAAAAACAACATTATGTTATTTATAAATTCTTTTTCAATGAGAAATATTCATTTAAAAAATAAAATAACCATAATAAATAAGTATAATACATTAATTATTTACAATAAATGGTAACATTTTGAGATCAAAATTTCATATAATGTTTTCATCACCCCCAACATTTTTTTAATTATTTCATGTGAAAACTGAAGAAAATAAAACTTCCAAAAATAAAATTATTATTTAATTGTTAAATTTAATTATTAAAAATAAATAATTAATTTATGGGGTTCCTATTTTAGAAAATATATTTTATGTGAAATTTTATTTCTCACACAAAACAAATTTTTTGATATTCATTGATAAAGAAATAGGGGAAAATTAATGAATTCTATGAATAGTCATGTATGTATATTTTGATAAATTATAACTCATCTCTCCATAAAAATAATATATTAAATGAAATCCATGTATGATTTTTAAATATTTTTCATTGAACAAGATATAAGAAATATAATAATAGAGTTTTATTTTAAAAATGATTTGAAGTATTATGTTGTTTGGAAGATGTTTGATTAATTTTCTTTAAAGAACCAAAAACCATGTCCTTAATTAATATTCTATAATTTAGTATCCTTCAAAACCAAGTACAATTTAAAATTAGGAATCCAAGAATAAATATTTAATCAAAAACAAAACAATATTTAAAAAATAAGAAATCTATAACTATGATTTAGTCTAATAAAAAAAATACTAGAAAATGAGAGAGTCAGTGATATCATAATCAAAATAAAAACATTTTTTGTATAAAAATACATGAATAATATTTAAGATATTATATGAAAAAGATACATGAAATATCAAATTTTTAATTGGGGTTTTTTTAAAATACAACTTATAATAATTGGATATGAAGACCATAAATGGGATCATTGTGGAGGCCCAAAAAGAGGAGGATAAAATATCAGAAATATTCATTGAAGGATTGAGGAGCATTTTGAAACAAGATAGATTTTGGGATAGGTTTTAAAAATCATGGGAAGAATCACTATATTGATGAGTAAAATATGTTTAATGGAACTTAGATGATAATTTTTTTAATGTTTTTTAGTGTTTATTTTTTATAAAACAAAAATTGAAGACCAATTTACAATGTTGACAGTAACATAAACTATGATAAAAATACTTTTTAATGACATTTAACATCAATTTTAGTATAATTGATGAGAAAAATTTGACATTTTTCATATTTCTTGCACTAGTGAATATCATTATTTTATATGAAGATTCTCAATATATTAGAGAATTATTATAACCCATTGATGTGATGAATTATATAGGGAAACTTTCACCAAAATCATATATAAGTAAAGTAATTATTTGAAAATAATATAACAATTAAAAATATAATTCATGATCTTGTAATATCATATTACATGATAAACAAGGTTTAAGGGAAATAACACTACTAAAAATGATTTATGAATGAATTTTTCACATTCTTGGTAATAATTAGTCAAAAAAATAATCCAAATAAATCTTTTAATTCCTCTTCTCTAGTAGTTTTAGAATATCCTCTATTTAACACTAGGGTGTCATTGATCAATTTTTTCAACTAAATCTATATTTTTCTATAATAGATCATAAAAAATCAAAGTATTCTAATGTATCTTATTAAAATAACAAGAATTGGTTATAATAATAGCCTATAAGGGAGAATAGGATGGTGATGGGGTTTACATCAATAATGGAGCTATATACAACTATAATAATGATCTTATGTGTCGAATTTTAACTCATATGACAAATTTTATTTGATGTTCTTAGCACTGGGTGTAATATAATTTAAGAAATATCCCCCATGACTAAACCCCACTAACATATTATATAAATTGAAGAAATCAATGAATTATACCTTCCTTAGAAATGTGAGAGCTTATGCCTTCTAAAATATATTCATCCATTTTTCTAACATTGTAATAAAGTAACCTCCCATGATCAATCCCTTCATTTTATTTTTTATTCCGAGAAATTTACTGAACTAAATACTTAGCAAATTTGTAGAAGGCCCCTGCCGATTAAAATAGATAATATACAAATCTATCTAATTTAAAGAACCTTATTTTTACCTTTTAATAGATAATATATCATTTTTGATCTATGAATAATCCTCAAATATGGATTCCTTGGTACATAGTTTATGACTTTATAGAATCGTGATTTTATAATGGATCATGATCTAATTACATATATTTAAAAAAAAATTGTTGGTGGATCAAAAAAATTCTTATATATATATTTGAATATGTAAACTCATTTGAATAAATATGAGTGATCATGAGATTTTTTTTTGAACCCACCTTCCATGGTTTATTATCTTGGTGACATGATATTGATAGTAAAATATTAAGGTGTTTAAAATTCTGGATTCATCTCTTTATAATTCTCTTTATTGATTGATATAATGGTCTAAAATGATTCTTATTTCATCCATCCATTAAAAGTTCATCAAAACCAAGTAGAACAAAAATAATATGATCCAAATTTATCTCAATTTCCATTTTAATGGTATCGAATATATTTACATGGATCTCATACACAAAATATTATGTCCTCTTTATCATAAATATCAAATAAATACACCAAGAAATCTAGATTTTTAATTTCCTTGGGAGAATAGATAAAACATTTAAAAAACTATATAATATGTAATTTGTATCTTTCTTATTCACCTCTAGATACCGTTATGCTCCTATTATTTCATGGGATATCGTAGGGACATACCTAAATAAGGGTTGATCTGAAAATCTTAGTAATGTGTAATAAAAGTAAATATGAGAGTGGGTTATCATCAATATTGAATCATAAATAAAATTAATCATAATAATTCACAAAGAGGAATAAAAAATAAGAAAGGGTGACATTTGAATATAATAATCATGGGAAGCATAGGAAACTAAAACAGAAAAACATATTAGAAATATAATGCGAGTCTCACTAAAAATAAATCATAACAAAATATTATAGTTTATGTGATCATGAAATACACATGGTATTACATGGGATGAAACATTAACCAATCTATTAGGGGTGATCTAATTCTGGGCCCACCCATCATGATATAAAATATAATGGTTATTTTTTCTACATGGAAACATAAATCCATTATCATATGTAAACAAAAGATAAACCCATTGGATGAAAACAGGAGTCATAATGGTGTCTTAATCAATAATCAATTCATAAACGATAGGGGTGGAAAAAATTGTAGGGAAAATTCTATATTTTACGTTAATGGTTCGAACTAACATAGATTAAATGATTATAAATCATGGATATAAGAATAAATTTAGAATAAATAGCCTAAAATCATTAAGTAGAGGAATAAAAAATAAGGAGTATTTCACATATAGCATAATTGGGTCTATTCTTAGAAAAAAAGGATGAGAATCGTAAATAAATGAACATACCCAAAAAATTATTATAAATTAAATATGTAAATTTGGAAATATAGTATAAAATAAGAATTTGTCATAGGATGTTAATAAGGTAAATAAAACGTGGACAAAAAGATAAACTTCGATAGAAACCCTTACCCTAAGTCTTTAAAGCTTGAATACTTCCTATAACCCCCTCAATAATAAAGTTAAATTTTTAATTAATTTATTATCAACTAAAATAATTTTTATTTAAATAAATCTACTCATTCTAAATCATTTATTAGTTTTTATGTTTTTCTTCGTTCATTGAGATATTTGTTTCATGGTCCACTATTTTTATCTATAGGATAATATAAATCATCAAAGATCCTAACTTGGTTCCGTGAGTCCAAAGAGTTCTAGATTAAATCTCTATGTCATCCAGATAGTGTATTTTCAAGATCCTTTTTGATGCTTTTGTAACAATGTTTTGTATTTTTTGAAAACTCACTTTTCTTAATTATATTTTGTTAATAAGAGAAAGGAAGCCTCTTAATGTTTTTTATAAAACCTTATTAATAATATTGTTTTATAATTTTTTTTATGATATTTCTAGGAATTCAAAATGTCATGAATTTATAAAATTAGAAATTTGGAAGGTTTCCTTAATTTTTTTTAAAAAACTCAAAAATTTCAGATGATGATGAGTTGTTCGATCAATTTTTCCAACAAGAAGAAGAAGGCATGATACAAGATGATGTTTTTGAAAAATAATAATATCTAATTTGAGTTCCACTAAAACCATTTGTATGTAATTTTTTTTTACCAGATTGTGTTTTTATAAGAAGAAGTTGGAAGTAATATTTTATAGAATTTTGTTCAAGGGAAATAATTTTTTCATTTTTTCACAAACCTTTTTGGATACTCTTTTTTGAAGTTTAAAATATGTGAATTTAAGGTGATAAAATAATGAAAATTCTATGTAGAATAATTTTATAACATTTTAATTATTCATTTCTCATATTCACAATGATTAAATTGTGTGCACTAGAAATAAATAACCAAAAAACCCCCAAAAAAATCTTTTGTAAGAAATTATATCATTAAAACATGTTGAGTTTGTAAAATATATGTTCCACCTCAAGTCACTAACTGAACCGATTTAAGATCCCTAGATGAAAATTTCTAGCTAAATCAGAGTGTAAAAACCTTAGTGGAAAGAGATACGGTGGTTGTAATTCTAATAGAATAAAATAACAATGTTGTTACAAGACATATAAAACTAAACACAAATCACTGGTTTTAGCCTATTTAATAGTGAATTATAAAAATATTTTTATTACTAAGTTTTTCTATTTTTAGATAAAATGGAACGAGACACAAAAAAGGAGAATATTTCATTTTTTCAAAAGTATAAAAACAAAATAATTTTTTAGTTTTTAAAGATAAATAAGGAGAAAAATAAAATATCTTGAAAAGATTGATCTATATAGAGAAAAAATAATTTTGGTGAGTCTATTGGATAAAGAAGGACATTGTATTGAAAATGTTGCAGTTGTTTGAAGTCTATAGAAGTTATACTAATGTATTAATCCATCTTCAGTGAAGCAAGAGGAATAAAAAAAGGAATATGTAGTTTATTTTTAATAAGTTTAATAGAAATCAATTAGGGAAGATGAAGTCTCCATAAAAATAGAATGTATTATGTTTTTGTTAAAAAAGAGTTTGGTTGAATTTTGAAGTTTGAGTTTATGAAGTTATAATGCATGTTGTTGAAGTAATTTCATCGAATGGAGGTACATTTGGTGAATTTCCATAGGAAATACATTTGTAAGGAAGTGTGTCGAGCATATGTTTTTATGAAAGTGAAGTATAATTTTATAATATGTGGGAGGATGATAAAACATTATCAATCAAACAAAGAATAAATTGTAGAAACCCAACCCTAGTAGCCTAGATCTTGTGGCTTCTACCATTAAATTTTAATAAGATACAAGGAATCACATCCCAAAGGATCGAACTGTAAAGTAGTATTTATAAAATATATGCATACATGATCCTTGAATTCAAATTTAATACATAAATTGTGTAATTTTTTTTTCCTTTCATGAATAACTTTATTCCATCTAGAATATCCTTTCCAATCAAAAATTGTATTCTTCATGGAATCCAGGGAAATGGAAACCAAATAATGGTGAGTTAAAATTCTCAATAATGGTTAAGTATAATAGAAGAAACCATGACTCAATAAGAATATTCAATATAGAAAGGTAAATAACTAAGCGCAAATTCCATTTAAGTAACTAGATAAGAAATAGTCAAAAGGAAAGGTAAATAACAAAAAATAAATGCCATTTAAAAACATGATAATGAAGAATTGATATGGAAGTATAAAAAATAGAAATATAATCCATTAAATCAATAAACTAATAATTAAATTCATCCATAGATTTTATCATAGTGAAAATATCATTGATAATAATAACTGAATTTTAAATGTAGGAAATTCTTAATTATTGGACATCATGTATCTAGAACTTAATACCAATACTGTTAGGACCTTCCACAAGACATTTTAAACTATTTGTAAAACCCCATTTAATTATATCTTAACTAATTAAACTCATGAGTTCTACTGATTCATATAGTTTAAATATAATATTGGGTTTCACCAGTCACTTTGGTACAATATAATTACTCATTTATTGAAAGATCGATTTAAATAATGAATCAATATAACTTAACAACAAATATTTGTATTGATTAAAGGATACTGATTAATCTATATTACCCCATTCAAACAAATAATGTTAATAGATAAATATCATATTTATAAATGAGATATGGTCTAAGAAATAATAATATCCATGATATATAATATTGATATTTATGGGAAATTATATTTCTAATGATTATAAGAAAGTGAACATTTCATCGGAATGTTATTGACTACAAAAAATGATTCAAGGAAGTGAATTGTCAAAACATTCCTTGTAACAAGTTATCATAAACCATCAGGAGGAATAAAAAGGATAATATCAATATATATATATCTATTAGAGTAATAAAAAAGGTTTGTTTTCATTAATGAGTAGAAATACAACAAAATATCTTTAAAAACATTCTTGATAAAAATATTCTTTCTTTTTGAAAAACGTTTTTAAAATCTTTATCTTTGAAAATTAATTCTAAAAATTATTATTTAAAAATAAACCCATAAAAATGAAAAGGAATATTAAAATAATTGATCCTTATGATGGTGGTAAATTATGTACATTTTATAAAAGTAAAAATAATGTTCCTTTTTCACTTTAAATAGTTTTGAAATGTTCCTTGTTCAAAAAATGACAATAATATTCCTTTTAAATTTTTGGTAAAATCCAAACGAGTCTTGTTTGGAAAATGAAATAACATTCCATTGAAAATAGTTTATAATTATTAGAAAAAATGGGTTTAAATTCTTTGATAAATAATTTTGAAAAAGGTAAAAACATTTTTGAAATTATTTTTAGAATACATGGTTTTGTATGAAAATAGATTTCAAACCAAAGAGAGAAATGAAGTCATATTTTATTAAAAAAATTACCAATTATTTTATGTACCAATGAGTAGAATATTAGTAATAATAAATAAAAATATCATAAATAATAATTGGATTATAAATAGAGTTTTTATTATTATACAATTATCAAATAATTTCTATTAACTAAAATTCAAGAACAAACGATCTCGATTAGAATGAAACAGTGAAATAAACCCTTCAAATGATTATAACATTGAAGTGAGAATCAACTAATTAATCAATTATTTATATAATCTATAAATCCACATAAAAAATTAAATATAGAATAATATAATAAAATTTTATTCTACACATAATTTTAGCATATTAGTGAAAACTAAGAATTAATATAACCCAAGAAAAATAAACTGAGTTATACAATTATTTAATACATGGTACAGTTTATTTTAAATACCATTAGATGAAATAAATAAAATTGAGAATTGAAATACCCTAAATAATTATTTTTTCATGATATTAAATTTCAAAGGGTAAATATATACTCCATATAAAACAAATTTGGTTCATAACATTGCAATATACCTCAACAAAATGAAATTTAGATGAAATGCCTTACCTTACGCTTCCTTTTGGTTGGACATATTTAAACTCATGTATAGTGGTATTACACATGTTATTGACTTATACCCTATCCATAACAATATCCATCATATTCATCATATCTTATATTATTCTTGTATAACATCTTATCAAATGTTCGTTAATAATTTATCATTATTTCATTACCTCGGTTAATAACAACTTTTTTTTGTATGTTTTGACTATTTATTTTTTCTTCTTATTACTTAGATAATGATTTAAAAATTTATAGGATGTAAAATATTATATAAATATAATATTTATTCAGTATATATAAATATATATTTATATTAATTCCTAAATATTTTGATAGGGTATGAAATACATCATTCCTATCGATGGTGGGCCAAACATACACATGAACGTTGTTTACATATTCTTCACATATTAAATGAATGGAAATTATATACTCTATATATTACTATACTAGTTTCATTTTAATTTCATATATACCACCTATTTTTATTAAACCCATCATTAATGCATTCTAGGTAAACCATGAACGAATCACGTTGCTTTGTGAGGCGGTAGTCCTCTGTGCACACAAGTGACGTTATCGCATTCCATGAAAATGTATAGACTGAATGTATGAGAAATATAATAATTATAAAATAAATAAAACATAATAAATTATATATATATATATATATTAACTATAATTCCACCATTATTCACATCCTTGAAAAGTGGTAATGGAAAAATGAACAACATATATTCACGAGACGGTGGTCCATCGTACACACGAATGATGATTTTGTAACCCATTTGACAGAAGCATGTGTGGTTGTATGTCTTTCCCTTAAAAATAAAAACATATTAGTATATTTAAGATATATAAGTTATTATATAATCCTAATATAACAGTAATTGAATGATTTTGATAAGGAAATAAAATAAGAACACTTTTGAAAGAATGTTTCATCTTCTTCGGGTATCCTCCTTAGGATTGCACTAAAACATTAAAAGGATTGATTAATGAAAAACCTAAGACTTGTAAGATTATTATAGTTATTTTTGGGAGTTATTTTTTTATTTCTTGGATGAAACAATGTGTTTTTGTGGTGTAAATATGAGAAGTGAGTCAGTGCCTTTTATAGTTGAGGATGAGTGACATTTATGTAAATACTCAATATTACTCACTATTGGAAGGTCAGGCTTCCCTAAAGTGGAACAAATAAGAGTAATTAATTTTATTTAAATATTATATGGTCTATACACACCTCCAAAACACAATAGATAACATTTTTAAACATTTTGTTCCTTAAATCCTAAGTTTCATTATTTTACCAGTTTTTGTTTTTCAATATTGTAACTAGTTTTCTAACCATTTTAATTTAACCATTAAGAATAAAATAAAATTATCCATAATATATAATATGGTCCCACTAATTATAAATATGATATCTAATTTATGAAATTTAAATCCTATGTGTCTGTTAAATTAATTTTTAACAAAATCCCAAGTAATGTACAAAGACACATCTTTCACGGTATCCACGCTAAGAGTATTTTTTATTTAATGGTCAATATAATAATCATAATAAAAAAATAGATCATTTAATGGAAAATATATGATATTTATTTTGTTTTTAAAAAATACTTTATATAATATAGGATATTTTTTAATTTTAATTCAATTAATAGAATATCATTTAATATAAAATATCATGAATGTCAATTTTGATATTATTCATTTAATATGAATTTAAAAAATATAAATACAATGATGGAATTTGAATATATTAAATTCAAAGATATGTAAAAAGATATATTAATATAAAAATTTAATGTAACACCATAATTCATTCAATTTACTTCACTTTTAATATTTTTAGTATCATTATTTTATTAAATTGTTACCTAAATAATTACTTTGTTGGTATTTTTTAAGAACTCTAAGTAATGATTTATATACAAAAAATTAAAGATAAATTATTATTATAACTAAAAAAAATTTACATTTCAGTATTATATTTATAATAAAACCTTTGTTGTCTTTCCCCTTATCCCAAATATTTATATATATTAAAATCTAGGAAATTTAGTTTTTGTCTTCTTCTTTACATAACTTATTATTTGGGTCACAATCATGTAAAATTATCCCATAAAGTAATATAATTCAATAATAATGTTAAAAGGGTTTTCATATGTCAGTAAAATAGGTTTCTTTCAAAATTTTAGGTCATATTAACCCTTGTATTATTATTTTAAACACTATATAAATCCCTTTTTACCTTAATCGCTATTATTAATTTTAATTGTTTACACTAATCATTATAGTCAAAACCTAATATGACCTTTCTATATAATAAAAATTATAAAGATTCCAAATATGGAATCCATTTTTCTATATTCAAATCACATAAGTGGATGTGTTTAATTTAAAATTAATTCTGCAACCGTGATGATAAAGAGAGATTTTAATGTGAAAATGGTCAAATGTTTACAATGTTATAATATAAACAATCAATATAAAATTGATTATAATTACATAAATTGGATTAATAGATGTATTAATAATCTATTTTTACTTTAAAAATAATTCATAACATAATTTAACAATATAAGTTATTTTTAAGAAAGGGAAATTCCCAATTAAAATCCAGTATTTTCACTATTCATCAAAAAATAAAACTTCTCATAAAAACCCAAATATTCACCCTAAGATAATTTTAGTGTTATGATTTTAAAATTTCAGTTGGTTTAGTCAAATTAATTTTATAATAGTGTTAATAATTAATTTCAAAGCACTGTTGATTCATCTTTTAGAAAAATATAGTTTTTTCACAAAACATTTCTTTGTCTTTTAAATGATACATATTTTATTACTAACCAATTTAGTAATTAACAAAAATTTGGAGATTATGTATTTTAATAAGTTATTAAATATTATTCATTCTTGAAATTGTAATTAATTTCTTATAACTATCATATTAAATAATAATAATAATATTATATTATTGTTCAGTAAAACTCATCCTTGCGTGTAATGAAAGCTAAACATATTGTTGTGTGTATTCCAAGATATAAGACAGATTGAAATAATTAAAAAGTTTAAATGTAACATAAATTATTAGGATTTTTTTCCTTCCTATGCTTATTGATGTGTTTTATACACTCTATTTAATAAAATGTTATTCTTTTATAATATCATGGTGTTATAAAAATAGAGAAGAAAATTTTGGTCATTAAAAAAATGTTTCTAGAAAAATAGTTTTCAGATAGGAATTTTTGAGATACCTTATGTGGCTTTTTAAATTTCTAAAATATAGATATTCTGAATGATTTGTTTCAATTGGTTAATTATTTTAACTAGATTGATATTTAGATTAGTTTAAGAATGTTTTAGAAAGGTAATAGTTTCTATAGAATTCATTAAGATTCATAAAGATTCATGAATGCTATAGAAGACCTGAGAATCATTCCAATTAAATTTAAGTGATCAAGAAATTCAGAATTGGAATTTTAGTTTGTATGATAGTGAAATAAATTTCCCATATTTTCCATTATGGGATAACCTATAAAAAGTAGTCTAAATTATATTGTACATAACACTGTTCATACATACAAAAAGTAAGAAGCACTATAGAATTTGTGTTAGTTTGAGTTTCCAATGGAAGTTCATTTTATGTTGAATTGAAGGAACCAGATAGAATTTTTGGTCAATGAATCATAAAAATCATTACGTATAGATATTAAAGATAGAGATAATTGAACAGAGTTTATTTTATGGAGTTTATATTCACATGTTTTAGGTGTTGAGTTTTTTATTAATCATAAAAACATAGTTTCTTATTAGGTGGAGTTTCAATGAGGTCCAATGGACGTACATCCATCAGACGTAGAAATGGGAGAAATATACGTACTTTACCTGACAGAGAACCATGAATAATTGTATAAATGAAATCTGGAAGCTGAGAATATAATGTTTCAAACTTTTATTATGCCTCAAGATTTTAAGAAAAACATTGAAAACTCTCAGGATTCATTATGATCATACATATCATCAGATAGAAGAAGTATAATGGTAATTTTATCAATGTTTTATCCACATAGCAGAATGTTTAGGGAAGAACCATATTTATTAAAATGTAAAAAGAAAAGCCCCTTTTGAATGGGAGGGAACCCATTATATGACATAAAGCCCCAAATCAAACATCAACCACATGGCATAGAGTCCCATGCAGTCGAAAGAAGAAAAAACATTATCCCGGAGGCCCAATGGCACAATCAACCATCACCTGAGTTCCACTCGCCCCATCTGAGCGCCAGTCGACCAACACCAACTGAAATGCGTGCCACTATCCACGAGTTTAAACAATGTAAATCTTGTGACCCTTATTTTCTTTCTCATATTTTTAGGCATATGAATCTGTTATAAAATTTTATAAGGAATGAAACTCTAACATGTTCCTGGGGTTATATTTAAAAAATCTGAAAATTTGTAAAAGAAAAGCACTAATTCAAACCCCTCCCTCTAGTGGTTTATAAATACTATGTAACTTCTTAATGTAATAATAGTTATTATGATAATCAAAAATAAATTCAAATTATCAAATGATTCTTAGAAAACTCATATTTTCAAAAAATTAAACTAACTGCAAAGTTTTATCTTTAATATTATTAATATAATCGTATTTTATAATTAAAAAATCATAAAAAATACATAAATTGTTTTTTAATGTTATATTTTTTCTAGAACACTATTTTTAATGAAAAAGATAAATATGGTGATGAAAAACATCATCACTCACATAGTTGGTATAACCCCTCTATGGTGATAGTGGTGTTTTAATCAAATGATAAAGGGAACAAATATAATCATGAATTAATTAGTGAAATATCATTATTTTAGACATATAATATTGGAATCATATTATTATTGTATTAATATGGGGTTTTAGGGGTGTAAAACGTGAATAAAAATTTTAAAAAACGATGGGAATATTTATCATCATTGGGATTGGTTCCATGAACTACTCCTTAATCCTTCTATAAGTGGTATTTTTATTAGGATATAACATAGAAAACATGGTGATGGTTTTTTAGGGATGTATATTTGCAATTAGTTTTCATGGGATAGTATTTTTGTGTTCCTAATATTGTGTTGAGGAGGGGTATATTTATATTAAAGGATCGGGCTGTATTTTAAATAAAGTATTCAATATTTTATTATTTTACCTCATGATTATGAATAATAATGATTATTATTACCAATAATAGTGTTATATTATAAATTTTTTTATTTTTATAATTTAAGCACAATCAAAACATAATTCTTTCCCTAGAATATATTTATTTTATGCAATAAATCAAAAATATTTTTTGTTTGAATAAAATATAATTTTTTAATTAATATTTATAATATAGGTTTATAAATTCAACTAATTAATTTTAAATGTATTATTTTACTCATTAAATATATTTAATTCATTAATGTTTTAGAAATTCTTGATTCTTTTTTAAATCATTATGATGTCATCAAACCAATTATATACTTAGAACAGTATTTTTACTATTCTCTAAAAATATACTTTTTAGAAAAATACCAACAGTTATACCTTATATTATTTGGATGTGAAAATTCAGAAAATTATTTTTATTTAATGAAACTAAATTTAAAAATTATGTCATTTTGATATTTAAAATTTTAAGAAAAAAATTAAATTTTTTCCTAAATATGTAAAAAATACTTGATTAAATTTAATCACTTATACATACATTAGAATTTATATTTTGAGAAATAATTTTACTATATTATAATATTTATATTTTATAATTCATGATAAATATTATTTACATGACATTCTATTATTTTAATGACCATGTTACTGTCCCAATGATCAGGTTTAGTATTCCAATGGTCAAATTGGTTTTCCAATGGTCATATTGGGACTATACTTTCTATAAATACCCCACATTACCTTAATTAATCATTCAATATTATTCCTCTCAAAGTTCATTATTTTACATTTAAAATATTCTGATAATATTTCTAATTTTCTATTTTTTTTTACATTTTCTTTTTGTAGGTGTAATAATTCTTGGAAACTATTATAATCCATAATTTCAAATTTTATTTTTTTAATTTACTTATTTTTATTATCTCATTGTAAAATTTACAATTTAATATAGTCTATTTATCCTTCATATGTAATGTTCTATATTGAATATTTAAAATAATTTTCATTTTTAATATGTTAAACATTTTTATATTATAACTTATACATAAATGAAATAGGCATATATATTAAGGAGGGTATTTTCATTTAAAAAATTATAAGGAATTAGATTCTTCCCCTTTTTAGAAATTTTACTCTTTAAATTTTATCTAAATTTTAAGATAAAAACTATGTAACGGTGATTTTGTTTTATTTATCCACTAATTCCCATGTTTTCTCTTCAAGATTATGGTTTCTCTATAGTACACTGACATGGCGAGTTATCTCATTGTGTATAAATTATTTTATACGGTCTATGATATTCAGAAGCTAATCCTTATAATAATGATCATTCACCCACTCTAACACGTTCAAATTCATTACATGTGAAGGATAAGGTATGTACTTCCTCATGAGTAATACACTGAGCACGTCATATACTTTTGATTGGTTTGTTGGGAGTACTAGTTAAAAGGAAACAAATCCAATATAATCTAGGATCTAAAAGTGGATGAGATATTAAATATTATATTTCACTTCCCTACAAACCATATGAATCTCTTCCATAGAGATATTTGAAGGAATAATTTATCTCCATCCCCAAACACTACGACTCATCGATGATTATCAGAATAACTCATATGTAGACTCTATGTTACTCCGATGTGTTGAAAAATTTCTTTGACCTTATCTTCTATTTCATTTACCAATTCAAATCTCAATATCTGTTGCTCTCAAACTTTTCTCATCAAGTTTAATATTTACAATTTTTTCCTATAAAAGGATTTATAAGGATCCATATGGATGGTTGGGTGTAATTATTATTGTATGAGAACTCAAGAAGAATAAGATATTGACCATATCAGCTTTTAAAGTCTATAGATAAAGTACTCAATATACACTCAAGTTTCTAGATATTCATTTCATATTTTTTATCATTATGTGGGTGATTTTCCTATCTAATGTTTAACTATATGTTCAATTCATATTTAACACTCTTCTAGAATTTTGGGGTGAACCTCAAATTATGATTAGATCTGATCAATATTTGGGTTATATAATGCTTCATCATTTCACTGAGGTATATCCAGGAATTATTATAGAGAAATAATCCTTATCTAATGGTGATGAAGTGATAAGTATTTATAATATGATCCATCATAATCCATATAGAAATGTTTTTTTGGATATCTTCATAAGTACCATGGAAAATATCATTATGATGTTATCCCATTTCCATATTGGTATGGGTTATGGTTGAATCATCTCCTTATACATTTAATGTTTGGACTTATCTTATTTGAATACCTTGAACTGTTATGTAATGTCATAAATCTCTATCTTCATATTTTTTCAAACAATTTCTCTCAGATATCTCTACACATATATTGTATCCCTAGGTGAATAGATAATATTGTTCTATAAGCATCATCTGATATATCTTTCTTTATCTTTGGAACTATTGTTACCAGTAATAATATCTCCAATCTTACAAAATTATATTTATTAATGTTGAAATTTCATTATTTTACATTCTTTATTTCATCCACCATCATTTGTATCTCCACATAATCCCTTTGAACATCCTTAAACTTCTTTAGGATAGATTGTTGTGTTATCATTTGAGATTGGTGAGATCCCCCCCATGACTTCCATGACTATCATTTTAATGAATATAAAGATAACATCATTTTTAATCACTATAAAGGTTATGGTTTGTGGATATTTTCTTCTAAGATGTTATAACCATGTTCTTTATCACTTTTTGAGTTCTTTATATATGATTATATACATTATATTTTTATCATCAATGTATATTTAACAATTATCTACATAGATTTAATGTCTCCAAATCATCAATGTGAATATTAATTCAGCTCAATCTAGAACATGTGTGTTGACATTCCGTTCCGTCATAGAGTCCAAATATTGACTAAGGGTAATACCTCGAGTAAAGAAGAGGGAAGATTCATCAAATATTGCAAAGGCATTAAAGGCGCGTAGGTATACCTACATGCCAGCCTTGGCCGGGCAATTCACTTTCACTCTAGACATGAGGCGCTCAAGTCACTTGCGCGCCCAAAGTGAAATTTCACCCAAACCTCAGGTGGCCTATAAATACCCCATGTGGGCCCACCATTTGAAGGACAAAAAATCCAAAACTTAGATTCATGATCTGGTCACCCAAGTCTATGTATGAAGTCTTTCGAACACTTCTAAGGTAATCCTTTTCCTAGAATGGAAGCTCTATAGAGGAATAATAAGGCCTAATATTTAAAAATACTTGCACGCCTAAGTGTCCAACCCTTAAGGGAAATGGAGACACTTGTGCGCCGCCTTGTCCTCTCATGGAAACTTGCATGCCGCCATTCTGGAAGCTTCTAGGGATAATAAAAAGGTCTTGAGCCAAGTCTCGCCCAAGTATTACCCTTCAGGTTCTTCGTCGCCCAAGTGAGCTCATGTCGCACAAGTATACTTGCGCGGCCAGGACTTGCGCGCCAGACCAAGACTTGTGTACCTTTTTCCAATTCACATCCTTTCCTCAAATTCATCTCTCCACTTCAAGATTTAGTCTTAAAAACCCTCTTCAAATCCATTTACAACATGGTTACTTTGTTGGCTTCCTTATCTGAAAGGACCACTGTGGAACATCTCTCAAAACCATGTGATTTACAAAACTTTATGTCATTAAGGTTAGAGATTTCATTCATTAAACCTCATCCTTTAATATGAGAAGATATTTAATCTGAGCATCCTCCTTAGGATTATGCCCCATGTTCTCTGTTTATGGGCATCCTCCTTAGGAGTATGCCCTATGTTCCTTAATCTGGGTATCCTTCTTCTTAGGATTAAGTCTCAATCATAATTTCATTTCACTTTGGGAATCCTCTTTAAGAGTAAGCCCTAGTCATAATTTCTTTTTATTTGGGCTTCCTTTTCAGGAATGAAACCGAATCATAAGTTCCTCTTAATTTTTTCCTACTTCATTAGAGTAAGTCCCGAGTTAAAATTTCAAATCTCGATAAAGTACAAATACCTATATGGACCCTGCTCCTAGGCTTCCTTCCTGAACTAAGTCCTAATCTTCATTTACTTGGGTCATCATACATATTTAAGCCTCGCATCATTTCTTATGACTTAATCTTTCATGAAACAATCATCAGATTTACTGATACCTCTTGTTTCTCACACCGAGTATAAGTCACGTGAGCTTAGAGTGTAAAAGTAATCAAGACGTCTCTTTTTGGGCCCTTAACCATGCATATTCCCCATATTTCTTCCCCAAACTACGTGGACTTTGATCTCTTTCTTTAAAGTAGAGTACGTAGGAATCCTTTGTAAGGTCCAAGACCATATTTCATTAATTCTTTTTCCGTCCCATGGGACGTTAAACTACATCCTTCCTATCAAACTACAAGGGTTCTGATTCCTTTCTTTTTAACAAGGATATGTAGGTATCCCATCTGTGGGTATGATCCCAACTATGAAATAATCCATGTCTTTCGGAATGACAATAAACTTCAAGTTCCCACTGAGTGGATTTAAAACTAGTATGGTTATCATAATGATCAAGAGATTTCTATATAATGTGTTGAAGGATACCATTGAATTATAATTTCTAATAAATAAGGATGGTTCTCTATCGATGAAGAACCTCAAATACATATAAAATATTCTATAAATCTCATACATATAAATAATTGATTGCCAAATCTAAAGGAAAAATAAATTTAATACTTGGTGAATTTATAGGGATTCGTGAAGATAAATTAAATCTATAAGAGAGTCCCGGATTAGGTAATAATTTCCCTCAAAAAGGTGTGATTAGCCTGACCTCCCATACTTTTGACCAATGGAAATTCTTAAGCCTCATCGGTCCATAACTAATGAGAACCTACCTTTGGAAGGTAGGTCCAAATGGATATAGAATCATTGGATGTTTCTGCTTCTACGAATAAACCTGTTAGAAACCGATTAGAAAGTTTGAACCTTAAACAAACAAGGTCATCCCCATTTACAAATGAAACAAAAAATGGTGAACCCGATGTGAATCCTTAACCAAGTCAAAATGATGTTTTACATATTTCTAAGGCCCCAATTAAATTCAATATGAAGGCCAACAATGAAATCAATAACATATATGCTCATCCAAATGATGTATTTTGGGAAAAATCTACCTTGATTATTTCAGCTATATCAAACAGGCACTCTTTTTCAAGATATCATTGCAATAGGAAATGGCTTCTTTAAAATTCACACCTATGAATGCCTCGGCCGCAACTCCTGTCGGATCCTCATTCGCTCTGAGGACGACATCACCTACTCAAAATCTAAAATGCTGGGTCTAAAATGCATTAGTGAGGGAATACCGTCAACACGGCATCATCCCGACTATGGAGGTTGCTCGACAAGTGCTCCAAGTTAACAATTCACCCTGGTTGTCCAGTGGTCAAGAAGCAGGTGGTGCCAACCACTGTTTCCAACCGTTTCAGGTCGTTATCCGCAGAAGGAAACAACAAGTCCCTCCCATATTACAGGGAGGTGAATGAAGAGGTCACTAAAGGCCTCGGTTCAAGAAGGAAGGAGTCCTTCCTAAGGACCGCACTACTACGTGGTCAACTCCATAATCATTAGTATATGGAAAAAAAGTAGTTTTTCCCATTGAGGTTCAACTACCTTAACTCAGAGTATCCATTTGTAATCAGTCATCCATAGATGAACAATCTTAGAAGCAATTTGATGAATTGGAACGATTGGATGAAAAATTATTGTGCACCCTGCACCACTTGGAAGTCTATCAGAATCGAATAACACGAGCTTCCAATAAAAAAGTTCACCTTCATTCATTCATTCAAGGAGAGTTGGTTTTGGTCCTCAAAACCCCAATGATACTGGGAAAGAAGCCTCCAAATCTTGAGCCAAAGTTGGAAGGACCTTACTCAACACATAAGGTCTACTCCAATGAAGCTTATTATATAATCTCAATGGATGGAGAACTCATTAAAACTCCAATCAATGCAAGATTCTTGAATAAGTATTTTTTGTAATAAAAATACACCTTATAGTCCTCACTACAAGACTTCAAACTACATGGTCCCTTTTTTTCCTTGCTGCAGAACATTAAACTACATAGCCCCTCTATCATCCAACATGACGTTAAACTGTGTCCCCTTTGTTGTCCCACATGCTGTTAAACAGTGAATTGTTAGAGTTGTTGTTACCTCTTGTTTCACACACTAAGAATGACTCACGTGAGCTTATAGTAATCTTCAACCATAACACCCTCTTTGGGCCACTAACCATGTGTAAGTCCCAACACCATCTTCGGGTTGTCCTCAAATATAACTCGATCACCAATTCATTCTCAATTGAACTACATGGATTTTGATCCTTGCCTTCTAGGTTGGGTATGTAGGCAACCTCATGAGGTTCAAGCCCAAAACCAACATCTTCACATCGATTCACCTCCATCTCATACAACGTTGATCCGTGAAGCCACCCCCTGAAACCAATGTATTCACATTGGTTCATCACCTTCCTTACTATATAACATTAAAATATACAGTCCCCCAATGTCCTCGCTACAAGATGTTAAACTGCATTGCAATACGTCCTAGCTACGTGACGTTACACTATGCAGCACTGGTCCATGCATATGACCTTAAACTATTCGCACTTTTTCCCTGTACGACAATAAACTACAGCAGTCTCTAACACCCTAACCTGAGAAGGAATCATTATTAACATTGATCCCCAATCATGTTTTATTCCAAGGACTATGTGCACACATGGCAATTCTCGAACCTTTAATCTTGGATCCAACCATCATTGCACTAAAGTCGCCTTTCACCCTTCACATGTACGAACTAAATTTGTACAGAGGGAATTTAAATAACATCGTATGGCTTGATTCCCATCCTTATGGGATACATAGGAACATTCAAGCATCCCTCGGACCTATCCCCAAGTCTTTGGGCCTAACCCCAAACTCCACTATCAGTCCCTTGGCTGAGAAGTCCCACTATGAGCACATGATGGTGGTATGAAAACCCTGGTCTTTAATCACATCATTTTTATAACAAACACACAAGGTGTCTCCCTCGTTATGGTCCGAACTCTATGACACTAAACTAAGATCTCTTACATTCTCATCCCACATGATGTTAAACTGTATTTCAAGAACTAAATTTGGCTTGATTCTCATCCTAATGAGATATGTAGTGAAGTCCAGCATTTCAATTCAGGACCCAGCCACAACAAGATTATTGTCAGCATTTGTCTAAGTATCTTCTTCATGCATTGGAAAATACCCATTCTCATGTTTCATACTCCTAACCTTAAATACTTTCAGATCACCATAACCCTTTTCTTGTCTTCTGGTCACAAAATGTTGGATACCCGGGAATTATTTTTCATAACTATACAGCATGTTCCCCTAGGTGTCCTTGCATAAGTAGTCTACATAATAGACCTATCATCCGAAAGATTCTATTATTTGACTATAAAGCCAATTCCCTTAAGTGGCCCTACATAATTCAACCCCCTAATGGGTTTGTTAAATAGTGGTAATTTTATTCTTGGGGTAAAAACCTCTTTTGTCCTTATTGGTCATAACGATGATATGTAGGGATCCGCAAAAAAACAAACATCCTTAACATATTTGTTCCATACTCTTTTTCTTGATCTGAAAGTATTCAAGTCTATCGTTTATATTTCCCTTCCCTAAGTTTGGGTCAGACCTTCACAGGAGTGACATTCATCCAATTCTTTGACCGTCTTGACTGGGAATATCCTCTCCATATTCAAGTACCCCACTCCATATAGGAAACTCTATGCTTTGGAAAAGTTGAATCTCCATAAACTTCCACCGGATTTTTAGCAATAGAAAAGTAAATTTATGAGAGTTCTTTTCCCTGACTATGTAGCACGTGCCCCTAGGTGGCCTGACATATGTAGTCCACATAATGGACCTGTCAGCCAAATGATGATATTATTTTAGTATGCAGCCAATACCCTTAAGTGGCCTTGCATAATTCAACCCCCTATAGGGTTTGTGAAACAGTAGTAAATTCACTCTTAGGAAATACTTCCTCTAATGCCTTCTAGCCCTTTTTTCATATCATCCCTCAAATTTAAAATATCGTAGGTCATAGTTTACATGTTTTCCCACATACATGAATGTGGTAATATTTTTTCAAACAAATTATCAAGTAATTGAGTCAATTTTAATCCAATTAGTCAAATCTATTCATACTTTAAACATTGGCCTTTTTTTATGTCGGACAAGCATGACTTTATACTGCCTACAAAAGACAGGGTACTTATTAAATTGGGAACTTGTAAAAGGAACTATGAACAAAAGTCGAGTCCCAGCTCGCTAAACCAGCATATTGTATGATTTAGGAAATATTGAGTAAGAAAAGATGCAAAGTTTGTGGGTTTGTTTGTATCACCCTAGAAAAAACAAACAAACTATAATTACTTGGCCCGTTGGATTAGGTAAAATTAATTAAAGAAAGTAGCAAGAGAATGTAGGCACAAATGATTGAAGATGAATGTGTTTTTCATTGATGTGAAAGAGTTAGAAGGACATCCACAGATTGGAGTCTCTTCTCTTTTTTAAAGAATTAAAAGAGGCTTTCAACAAAACTCTTCATTTGATTTACAGCATCCCGAGATTCATCAGAAGCCACCTTGAGATTATTCATTCAACTGGATACCATAAGAGATGTAGTGATACCAGCTCTTCTTGGAACAATTGTAAAAGAATGTTCTTCAGTGTGGTTTGAGAAAATTTTATGTTGATCAAACAGTGACTCTGTTTCTATCCAAGAGAATTGGAAGTTGGATGCATGAATTTGAAAATGAATTATTGGAAGTTAAGAGTCATTTGGAGAGAGTAATATTTTCATATATTGTTATAATGTAATGATATTCTTCACTCCACCAACCAGCAACGGAAAACATGTCAGCCCATGGGTTTTCCATTTTCATATATGCAAGGAAATGGCATGGAGGAAAATTTTGAATGTTCACACCATTTTTGCTGCTCTTAATTCGAAACATAACCAATATATAAGGATAAAAGTGCAGCTATATCTCAAGAATATGAGATTTCAGATCTGGGGCACAAGGGCTATGATGCATTATGTTGGCCTTTTCCACTGTTCCAGCATTAACAAATGATCCTGTAAATGAAAAATTTTCTGAATAAAAGTTGGTGTAAGTTTGAAACCAAGAATGTGGGAGATAGTCCTTTGGATCTAGAATGTTGACTCCTTGCAGATGACCATGGACATATAAAGGCAATTAAATGCTCTGTGGGAAATTAACATGATACTTCTTCAAGTACTTGGCCAAAACTGGGAGAGTGCTGTCGCAGATATCATAATAGTCATGGCCACCGATGTTCATCATATCATTAATTCTCTTACAGTCCAATTCATCAGTCAATATTATTCTTCTGGGAGCCATTGAATCTACACAAGGATCAAATAGTTAACTTTTATATAAGGTCTATTTTTTATGAATTACTTGTGAAGAAAAACAAAAAAAATGGCTATGGAATTAAGGCGTGCAAGTGTGGTCACACAAGTGACCGTTCAAGTATGTGCACACAAGAATTGTCGCGCAAGTCAAAATACCTCTACAGAAGGGCGAACAATTTAGAAAAACAATCAATTACAGACAGCAGCACTTATGTGATGAGAGATCACTTGGGCGATGAGAGCTAGAAGCTTTGGAAGCCGGGTGCTTTGCACGAGAGTGGCACCCAAATTTATAGGCGAGGCCATACCCCAGCCACCGTAACATGCGCTCCTCAAACCCGCATGCCTCTGGACCCTAGTTTCACCTTTACCTATGAGTTAAACCCTCTTTCCTTTTTTTTTGTATCCAAATCTAAGGGAAGACTTTATTTGATGCTTCTTTCTATCACAGAGTCCAAAGATTGACTAAGGGGAATACCTCGAGTAAAGAAGAGGAAAGATTCATCAAATGTTGCAAAGGAACTATGTAGAGACCCGAATCTTGACTTACATGGAAATTACATTACTTTTGTAGAATACTTAATACATAACAAAAATAGACACACAAGGACCATAATAGTTTAGTGTCTTTGGAAACATGGAATATAATATTCTAATCGTGGTGAAATATCTTCAACATCTCCCATAATGATCTTCCCCTTTTTGTTTCTTACCTAAAACCTTTCTTTATATCCTGGGGAAAAGAAAATATAAAAAGGGTGAGTTTAAATGCTCAGTAAGGGTAAGAATAGAGAAAATAAAACAAATCATATACATTTGAACATAAAAACATGAACATAATGTTTAAACATCAAAATCTTGAGCAATGGCATAAAAAATGGAAGTACATAAGGCATAGATCATAATAGAACATCAATCATGATAAAATAGCTTGTAAATTAAACTTTTAATTGTGGAAAAACATTAAGCACATGATATGATTTCCATAGTAGCCAAGGAATTGCTGCCAAGACCATCTTGGTGGACAAAGTCCCTTTCTGAATCGAGTTCTCTCCTCGTTCCAGTCCTGTATTACTGAACCGGATTAACTTACCATTCCATCCATGTCTATCTCATGAGATATAAATCTTTACCCAATGCATTGGAGGGATATATAGGTCCCACCCATCTCATAATGAAATCATTCTTTCGTTTGCCACAAAATCATAAATCATACATCATAGCATAACCTGTGTAATAGAATGGGATTCTTAAACATCATGCCATCATAACATAATCCATATATATAAAAAAATGGATATAATTTCATCATAAGAAGAATCAAACCATGTAATTAATGGATACATTATACTTGAAACATAAACATATTAAATAATGTCATTTTAGATGGAAAATATTTTTGATAAAACACTTGAAATGAAATCTTGAGGAAAATATCCTTTCTTTTTCAAAATCATTTTCTTTTCAAAAAATGCCATGATATTTTAAAATAAAAGGGTTTTTTTTGAAAATAATCATGAAATATTGTATATAAAGTTTCATGAAAATGAGGCATTATGAAACCGTAAAAATCTGTTCATGCCGTATAAGATAAAAATAACATTCTTCTCGTACTTTTGTCGGAAAAGTCAAAAAGTACCCCGTATGGTAAACAAAAGAAAGATTCCTTCCATATGGTGTGGTAAAAGTAGAAAAGGGTAAAAATGAATTTAAACATAAATGGAAGAAAAGTAAACATTTTATGAAAACATTTTGGGAACATATGGACATTGATAGTAATCATAAACCCAGTAAATACTTACGAATAAACAATCTCGGATAAGAATGAGATTGGAATAATTATCCCTTACCTTAGGTTTGATATGATTTGTACGTAGCCGAACATCCTGTATAATGATTTAAATAATGTCATTGACTTATTACAGAATCATATTCATTGTTATGATATCATATATGGTTCACTTATGACTTTATATTACCCGTTATTTTGTAAGTTCCATGTTAAAGCACCGTTTTGGGTAAAATCGTTTCGTTTATCGTACATGTTTGGATTTTTTGTTCTTGATATTATTACTTATATCCTAATTTACTTAATTCTAGAATGTAAAACATGATTTATATGTAATATACATTCATCATATACATATATATATGATAGATCGATAAATGGAATGAAATACACCATTCATGGAGACGGTAGGCCGTACGTACGCATGGACGCGGTTTTCGTTTACTTATTGAATTGAATGGAATTAAGTAGATGATATACATATATATATACATAAATATAGTATCATTATTATTTCATATATTTCATGATTACTTATTATATATACTTTATAATCATTCATGAATGGTTAACATGGAGAATGAATCTCATCGCGTCGTGGAGATGGTAGTCTGTACGTACGCACGAGCGATGAAATCATTCCCATGATCGTGGAATTGTATTGAAGTGTATGTATTATATTTCAGAATCAATATCACTTTAAAATAATAATATATAGTTATTTATTTACACCATTATACCCATCCAAGTAAGGTGGTGGTCGAAAACAGATTACACCATCATCTCATTGAACCACATTTTAGTCCTTGATATTAACCGTGCCTCTCAGATTTTCGAAATTCAATTCACAGATGTGGTAAAATTTCATTTAAATGAAAAAGTCAGTTTTTTAACTTCCACTAAGTGGCTTCACTATTCATCGAAAATTGAAGTTTTTCAGAAAATTACAAAACATTCAGCCTAAGCATTATTTGATATTCCGAATTCAAAATTGATGTCTATTTTTACAAATTTAAAACATAGAAGTTGCATTAATTAATTTTAAAATTAATTCTCGTTATCAAAACAAATAGCTTGTTTTTAAGAAACAATAACTTTCAAAAGATTGATACTTGTTTATATCCAATTTCAAAGTGAAATTAATTCCAATGACAAACATTGGATTAAATGGTAAAAATATATTCTAGTTACACTTTAAAAACAATTAAAAAGATAATCTACCCATATAAATTATTGCGATGAAAAAATTTGTTTTTAATTAAAATTTACCGTGTTTTTACTATTCCTTAAAATATGAAAGTTATCAGAATAATATGAAAATTTTATCCGAAGTACATTTTTATATCCTGATTCTAAATAAGAATTTTATTTTGCCAAATTGAACTTATAGAAATGTCAAAAACAAGTTTTAAAGTGGGTGCGCCATTAAAAGGCGGCAAAAATGCATTTCTTGAAAACAACATATTTTATCCGAAACATTTATTTTGTTCTCATACCATGTTCTAGAAAATATGTAATATGAATAATAATGTTATAAAATTAAAAATTTAGTTAATACTATTCATAATGGCTAGTCCATAATATTATAACAATATATCATTGTTTATTTAAACCCAATATTGCGTACAACACATGCTATCGAGGAAGGTTG
Source organism: Viscum album (assembly GCA_963277665.1). NCBI lineage: Eukaryota > Viridiplantae > Streptophyta > Magnoliopsida > Santalales > Viscaceae > Viscum > Viscum album. The sequence goes on along the minus strand of CAUJRU010001208.1, from coordinate 17,551 downwards.
TGATTGCGTGTAATGCAAGCCAAGTCAGGGTTGCGTGTTGTGCAAGACTCCTTTGTTGTTTCGTATAACATAATCCAACCATATTTCATTTATACGTTGAATATATATATATATATATATATATATATATACTCTCAATGTTGCGTAGAATGACTACTAACAAACGAACTTGAAATTGTGTGTAACACAATCCAAGAATAGTGTTGCGTATACTGCAAGCTAATACGGTGTTGTGTATAACACAAGATAATCTTGGTGTAGCATAAAACACATGTCATCAAATAAATTAAAAATAATACTTATTATAAAATCTCGGGTTGTTACATTCTACCCCCCTTAAAATGAATTTCTCCCTCGAAATTCATGGGGGTTATACATGGTTTTCTACTTGAAAGTTTCTTTAATTGAAACCCACAACGTAAAATGAAATACCAAAACTTAACTTTAAAAAATAAAGTATGAAACGTAACGGTTACCCAAATTAACTAATCACTGGGTTTACACATAAGAGAATATAGGAGAAAAAATGGATATAGAAGAGAAATCTAACCATCAAGTTCTGATGGAGAGTGGTAGAGAACATGGGTATGAAAAAGCCAACAATCACAAAGCCATACATTTGTGATGATCTAGGGTACTATCTGATTCAATGGATATGAGGGCACTAGGACAACATTTTCAAGATCATTTCTCTAAAGTTGATGAATTAAAAGAAATAGTTACATGATTTTGGTACAATCTCGCTGTTGTTCGTGAATTGAACAATTTCCACTTCACCTCTTACAGAAATGAAGTTTAATTTGTTATTCGTGAAGTGTTAGTAGATCATGTGATAGAATGATGGGTCATTCCATCTGTTTTAAACATAAGGTTAGCAAAAGTTATAAGTCCATCTTATGGTGAGATTAATCGTATATGGTTCCAAAAATGGACTTATTCTTTATTTATCATACTGCTTAATAAAATAAAACTAGTTTCCACTAACCATGGACTTCCTGTAGGCCAGTGGTAGGTGATAAAGTCCTGTCACACTTCAGTTGTGGGTTCGATTCCCACAGCCTTGTCCGACACAATGGGTTGTCGCCCTTCCGACAGGTTGTCCTTTTTCTAAAACTACACTATTATAACATTCTATAAATAATATCGAAAAAATTTTCTAGCCTTAAACAATAAAAACTTATGTTCAACATAATCCATTCGAATCTTTAGGCTTATCCAAAATACTTCTTTCCAAACTCATAGTATAAAGAGAATGATTACTAAAAAGGTCATATAACAAGTATGTGAATACCATAATTTATCCCTCATATATCTTGTTGGTAACATTCCAATCATGTGAATACCTTAATCATGTATTCTCTTCAAAAAAATGAATACCCATTGAACCTTATTGAAAACATGAATGCTGTCAAAAGTTAACTCTTTCCACATACCAAAATCCAAAAATTCTATATAGTCAAACCATGATATAACTTTGTCCTTATATCAGTCATGGGATCATGAATATTGTCAAACATTTCATTTTCTTCTTATCCCTTCATTATGTGCATATCATCTTCTTTCCAAAAATATCACAATCACTTTCCATGGTTACTGATGTCATATTCTTATGTAAAACTACAATGGACCAGTATATAGGTATTCCAATATACCATAAAAGTACCTCAACACCATTATTCTTGAATACCAATACATAAACACTTCAAACCATTCTCTTCAATGATTGTCATGGAATAAGTCCTTCATTAATATAGATGTAACCTCTTAGGTCAGGGCATTGAGTTGGTTAATGCCCATGTTCTCCACAGATAAGACATTGAACTCTATAAGAGTCTGTCACCCTATGACCCTTCTCTCCAGACAGATAACATCTTCCCATCCATATGATTTATTCATCAAGGTTCTTCTTCCCTTCTTTAGAAATCTCAATCTTCCTTTCTCTATGCTCCTCAACATGCGAACAAGCATAAAATTACATCTTCCTCTTATTTCATGAATTGAGAATGCCACTAAAGTTCACCTTGTTAATCATATATCACGATGTCTGATTCAGCATAATCATAATATCTTTCTCTCTAGGAATTATGCAATTACACTACTCATAGTTACCAATTTTTCCATAGGATTCAATGTAAACCCAATTCCTTCTGGTTCCCTCCATTAACTAAAACCAGAAACCATTGTGTAAGAAACAGTTAAAATAACGAGGAACCACATAATCATAAAAATTCACTTATAGGATGTATAACTTATGACACCTTCTTTAACCTATGATAGCTTAGGTTCACCCTAGATTATTCATGATTTTCAACATAATTCTAGGACTATAACCTATAGTTATACTAAACATTAGGGACATTACTAAACCTTAGGGACATCCCTAGACATACCTTATAAATATCTCTAGGAATCTCACTAATGTTTTCGCATCCTAGTTTCCAAAGGTTAACTAAACCTTTCCTCTAATACCAACTATAGAGACCCGAATCATGATGTACATGGTCATTACATTACTTTTTCTGAATACTTAATACATAACAAAAGCAGACACACAAGGACAGTAATAGTTTAGTGTCTTTGGAAACGTGGAATATAATCTTCTAATCGTGGTGAAAGATCTTCAACATCTCCCATAAAGATCTTAACCTTTTTTTTTCTTACCTAAAACCTTTCTTTATATCCCGGGGAAAATAAAACATAAAAAGGGTGAGCTCAAATTCTTAGTAAGGGTAAGCATGGAGAAAATAAAACAAACCATATACATTTGAACATAAAAACATGAACATAATCTTTAAACATTGAAATCATGAGCAATGACATAAAACATGGCAGTACGTAAGGCATAGATCATAATAGAACATCAATCATGATAAAATAGCTTGTAAATAAAACTTGTAATTGTGGAAAAATATTATGCACATGATATGATTTCCATAGTATCCAAGGCATTGCTGCCAAGACCATCTTAGTGGATAAAGTCCCTTTCCAAATCGAGTTCACTCCTCGTTCCAGTCCTGTATTACTAAACCGGATTAACTTACCGTTCCATCCATGTCTATCTCATGAGATATAAATCGTTACCCAATGAATTTGAGTGAGATATAGGTCCAACCAATCTCATAATGAAATCATTCTTTCATTTTCCACAAAATCATAAAGCATACATCATAGCATAACCCATGTAATAGAATGAGATTCGTAAACATCATGCCATCATAACATAATCCATATATATAAAAAAATGGATATAATTTCATCATAATAAGAATCAAACCATTTAATTAATGGAGACATTATACTTGAAACATAAACATATTAAATAATTTCATTTTAGATGGAAAATATTTTTGATAAAACACTTGAAATGAAATCTTGGGGAAAATATCCCTTCTTTTTTAAAATCATTTTATTTTCACAAAAATCCATGAAATTTTAAAAGAAAATGGTTTTTTGAAAATAATCATGCAATATTGTATAGGAAGTTTCATGAAAATGAGGCATTATGAAACCGTAAAAATCCGTTCACGCCGTATAAGTTAAAAATAACATTCTTCTCATAATTTTTTCGGAAAAGTCAAAAAGTACCTCGTATGGTAAACAAAAGAAAGATTGATTCCATACGATGTGGTAAAAGTATAAAAGGGTAAAAATGACATTTAACATACATGGAAGAAAAGTAAACATTTTATGAAAACATTTTTAGAACATATGGACATGGATAATAATCATAACCCCAGTAAATACTTACGAATAAACAATCTCGGATAAGAATGAGATTGGAATAATTATCCCTTACCTTAGGTCTGATATGCTTCGTATGTATCCGAACCTCCTATATAATGATTTAAATAATGTCATTGACTTATTACATAATCATATTCATTGTTATGATATCATATATGGTTCACTTATGACTTCATATTACCCATTCTTTTGTAAGTTCCGTGTTAAAGCAGCGTTTTGGGTAAAATCGTTTCATTTATCGTACATGTTTAGACTTGTTGTTCTTGATATTATTACATATCACTACTAGAAAAGGGGGCATTGGAGCCCCCCAGACTCGGGCGACCGCCATTGGCGGTCGCTATAGGTCAGCATTAGCGACCGCCAATGGCGGCCGCTAAGCTGCCTAAAAAATTTCGGGGGGTTTCTTCGCGCCCCCCCCCCCCCCCCCCGCGCACTCTCCCTCGATCCCTCGCCCTAACCCTCCCTCGCAGCCCTCCCTCGCGCCGCCCTCCCCTCCCCCGCCGCCCGGCCTCCCCCGCCGCCCGGCCTCCCCCGCCGCCCGGCCTCCCCCGCCGCCCGCCCTCCCCCGCCGCCCGCCCTCCCCCGCCGCCCGCCCTCCCCCGCCGCCCGGCCTCCCCCGCCGCCCGCCCCTCCCCGGCCGCCCGGCCTCCCCCGCCGCCTGCCATCCGCCCTCCGGCCGCCGCCCTCCCGCCCTCGGGCCTCCGGCCGCCGCCCTCGGGCCTCCGGCCGCCGCCCTCCGGCCTCCGGCCGCCGCCCTCCGGCCTCTCGGCCCCCTCCCCCCCACCCCGGACGGCACCCGCACCCCGGACAGCCCCCGACGCGCACTCCGGACCGCCCCCCGCACCCCGGACGCCTCCCCGCACCTCGGACAGCACCCCCCCCCGCGCACTCCGGACCGCCCCCCGCACCCCGGACGCCTCCCCGCACCCCGGACAGCACCCCCCCCGCGCACTCCGGACCGCCCCCCGCACCCCGGACGCCTCCCCGCACCCCGGACAGCCCCCCCCTGCACTCGGACACCCCCCTCCGAACCCGGACAGCCCCCCCGCACCCCAGACAGCCCCCCCCCCCCCCCCCCCCCCCCCCCGCACTCGGACACCCCCCCCTCCGAACCCGGACAGCCCCCCCCGCACCCCGGACAGGCCCCCCCGCACCCCGGACACCCCACCCCGCACCCCCGACAGCCCCCCTGCACCCCAGACAGCCCCCCCTCCCCCGCACCCCGGACACCCCCGCACCCCGAACACCCCTGCCCGCACCCCTGACAGGCCCCCGACACCCCAGACACCCCTCCCCGCACCTCGGAAGGCCCCCCCCGACCCCGGACACCCCCCCCCCCTCGCTGCGCGTCCCCCGTCCCCTCACCGCCTCCTCTCCTCCAGCTCCCCGCCGCCGCCGCCGCCCGTCCCCTCCCTTGCCGCACCGCCTTTGGCTCCGGCTCCCCTTCGCTGCCTCCTCTCCCTCGCAGCACAGCCTTCGGCTCCCCTCCCTTCCAGGTTTGTAGCTCAATCAGGTAACATGAGCTTTCAGTTACATTATTATTTTATCAATGGTTCATAAACAAATGGTTAATATTTATTTTGAATATAGTTGATTTGAAAAATGTAAATTTAATAAGTATTGTGTAAATGTTTGTTATACAGATATTATTATGGATAAGAGTTGGATTGATCTTCCAAATCGAACGTCTAGAGAATATTTCAATGGCATTATGCAGTTTATTGAGTTCACGAGAGGATTTGAAAGTGACTATATTAGTTGTCCATGTAGAAAATGTGCTAACAGATATCAATTCACACGAGATACTGTGAGGGAGGACCTTTTCTTTAATGGATTTCTGAAAAATTATAAGAGTTGGACTCGTCATGGAGAAGAATATGTTCGTTGTCAAAATACAGATGCAGCTCAGATGGATGTTGATGCAAGGATGACTGATCCAATGCATGAAATGCTTACTGAAATGGTACGTGGGTTTGATCCTGAAGGCATTGACATCCAGAATCTTGAGACCAGTGAGATAAATCTTCGCTCTGGTGCAGATCGTGATTCGAGGAGGTTTTATGAAGTACTTGATGATGCGAAAACAGAATTATATCCTGGATGTACTTCTTACAATAAACTGTCGTTTATCGTGGAGTTGTTGCATTTGAAGACTTTGAATAATTGGTCAGACACATCATTCGACATGCTTTTGGTTTTATTGAAAAAAGTTCTTCCTGTCGACGCTAAGATTCCTGAGTCGTATTACTATGCTCGTAAGTTGACAGAGAACTTAGGTTTTACATATGAGACTATAGATGCATGTGCAAACAACTGTATGTTGTTTAGAAATGAAACTGCTCATTTGGATATTTGTACAGTTTGTGGCGCTTCCAGGTGGAAAGAGAACAGGGGAAATAAGACTCATCAAAGTCAGATTGCGATACAGGGGAAACCGATTTCCGTAAAGCAAATGCGTTACTTTCCCCTTAAACCGAGGTTGAAAAGATTTTTTATGTCATCTAAAGTTTCTAATTTAATGAGATGGCATGCAGAAAGAGTTCATGAAAGTGACATGTTAACCCACCCGGCAGACTCTCATGCATGGAAGGATTTTGATAAGAGACATCCCGACTTTGCTAAAGATGTTCGTAATGTCCGATTGGGATTGGCAGCAGATGGTTTCAATCCATTCAAGTCTATGGTTGGTGCAACTCATAGCACATGGCCCGTGGTGTTGGTTCCATATAATCTTCCTCCGTGGCTTTGTATGAAGCAACAATTTATATTACTTTCCACTCTTATTGATGGACCTAAAAGTCCGGGGGATAAGATTGATGTTTACCTTCAGCCATTGATTGATGAGTTGAATGAATTTTGGGGCGATGGTGTGATGACTTATGACTGCGAAACGAATGAAATGTTCAAACTGCATGCAGCTTTATTGTGGACAATCAATGACTTCCCAGCTTATGCAAATTTATCAGGCTGGAGTACGAAAGGGGAATTTGCTTGCCCTTGTTGCAATAAAAGTAAAAAATCTGTATGGCTTAAACATTCCAAAAAATGGGCATACATGGGTCACAGGCGTTTTCTCCCTCCCCAGCACAGGTTTAGAAAGGACAGAGTGGCATTTGATGGTTCTAGAGAGTTCAGCCCAGCACCAAAGATCATGACAGGAGTCGAAATGTTATCGCAGATTGAGGAAGAAAACATTCGCACGGTATATGAAATTCAGGATTTGGTGGCTCCTCCAGTACGTAATATTCGTGCTGCGGGTAGGCAGCGCAGTCACAATTGGAAAAAGAAAAGTATTTTTTATAGTCTTCCGTATTGGAAAACTAACATGTTGAGGCATAATTTGGATGTCATGCACATTGAAAAAAATGTTTGTGATAACATATTGTGGACCATTTTAGGTGTCAGTGGAAAGTCAAAGGACCATGTTAATGCACGCCGTGATTTGGAAGAAATGGGTTTAAGGAAACAGTTGCATTTACAGTTAGCTGAGGGAAACAAGGCATATATGCCTGCTGCACAGTATTCGATGACTACAGAGGAGAAAAAGACATTTCTTTCCATTTTGAAGATGGTCAAGGTGCCTGATGGTTACTCTTCTAATATTTCAAAGTGTGTGAATCTGACGAGCAAGACATTGCAAGGGTTGAAAAGTCATGACAATCACATATTACTTCAGCAGTTGATTCCAATCGCAATTTGTGATTGTTTATCCCCCAATGTTGTTCAGCCCTTGATTGAGATGAGTAATTTTTTTAGACAGCTTTGTTTAAGAAATCAACGAATGAGTGATTTAAAAAGTTTGCAGGACCGAATTGTACTTACGCTTTGTCACTTTGAGAAACTTTCCCCCCCTCATTTTTCGATGTTATGGTCCACTTGACAGTGCACCTAACTGATGAAGTAATGGCTGCTGGTCCAGTGCAATTCAGGTGGATGTATCCTATTGAACGGTATTTGAGTACATTGAAAAGATTTGTACGCAACAGAGCTCGTCCAGAGGCATCAATAGCCAATGGTTATTTGATGGATGAGTGTACTACCTTTTGTGCAGAATATCTTACGGATGTTGAAACAAAATTAGATAAGCCCTCTCGGATTCATGATGGTCCAGTTGGAGAAGGAACCACATTTGATATGGACAACATCGAGTGGATACAAGCACATCAATATATCTTGTTCAATACTCCATCAGTTGCACCATTAATGCAGTAAGTATCTTATCAATGTGCTTGTATAACTTTTACATGTTTTCTTTGCATAAGTTGATCTTTTAAACATCGCGTAATCATTTGCAGGAAACACATTAATGAGATAAAAGAAGAGATGCATCGTGCGACTGAGTTGCAAATTCAACAATCTCATTATGCGGCATTTCATGATTGGTTCAAGGATTATGTATGTATAAATTGATTTTCATTATGAGTGAAGTATTAAACTAATTCTTTCTGCATATATCAGTATTGATTTTTATAAATTATGTAGGTTCGTAAGCTGAGGGAGTTAGGGGACCCCACGCTACCTGAAGTATTTATCCAACTGGCTGAGGGTCCATCTATAACGGCTCGTCGTTATAAAGCTATTGATGCTAATGGTTTTCGATTTCGCATTAAAGATGTTGACGACAAACGAGCAACACAAAACAGTGGCATCGGTTGTCCCTTTGTCGATTCTGGTTATTACTATGGTCAATTGATAGACATCATTGAAGTTGTATATACACACGGTTTGAAGTACATATTGTTAAAGTGTAATTGGGTTGATCCAGTGCGTGGATGTAAAGTCGATCAATATAAGTTTTCATTGGTGAATTTTAACTATATGTTATACAGAAATAATGAACGAGTTGAGAATGAACCTTTCATTTTGACATCACAAGCGGAACAAGTATTCTTCGTTACTTTGCCTTCGGATCCAAGTTGGCAAGTTGTTGTCAAAATGTCTCGGCGAGGAGTGTTTTTATTTGAAGAAGATGAACCCGAGACTGTTCCGTTTGTTTACCAACAACTTGATCAACATACCGTAGTTCAACGTGAAGAAGATATTTATTGGGTCAGAGCGGCTGTTGAAGGAGAAACGGTCGATTTGCATGCTTAATGAAAGGTATAATTGTTTTCCCGCTATTCAGTAGAATGACCTAGGATATCATAAATTATCTAATCATTTTATAAATCCTTATAAGTTTTAATCCTCACTTTTGTAAGTTAATTCAGTCATAAATATTTAGGTTGATTAACTTTCTGATTTTTTAAAATTCATTCACAACTAATTATTCAATCCATTTTTTGTTTGATTAACAGTTGTACAAGTTTGATTTATTAAGAACAATCCAATTTATCTTTTAAACACTTTGGACTCATTACTGATATTTTGTATGACTGCAGACATGTCAGGGGAAGAGGCAGAAAATCCACATCATCCATCTGAGGCATCTACGTCTCAGGGTCGAGGTATGTTTGAATGTCATTGTCTATATTTTTTATGTAATTGACATATATATATATATATATATATATATATAACATTTGTCAATTTATATATAAAATTGTTTTCAACAGGATCAGACTCGGCTGCTTCTTCCTCTCGCAGGAGAGGCCCTGGTCGTGGCATATTATCATGGAATTCCGACACGACGATAGATGTTTCATTTGATGAGGTATTTCATCCCGTGGGACCGAATGCCCCGGCATTTATTCGTCAGCTGGGTCATATCATACGTGACCCACATCGATTTCCATTGACCACGCGTGATTGGGCTTCTATCCCTCAGGACACATTAGATCGTCTATGGAGGGAGGTTCAGGTAAGAAAATAATTTTACTTTATTTTCTATTTATAAATAATACTAATATGTTTGATTATTTTCATTATAGCAAAATTTGAAAGTATGCCCTGAAGAGTTTCGGCCGGTGTGTATGAGCAAATGCCGTAAGCTGTGGAAAGATTATAAAGGCAAAGTGAAGAGGGACCACTGGATACCAAATGTGGGTGCCCTTGACATTTTGGAAAAGGTCCCGAGAGGTGTCCTCCCAGCTCAGTGGCGTGACTTGGTTGCATATTGGTCTACTGAGGGTGTTGCGGTTAGTATATTAATTATTTTTCTGTATATATATTTTCAAGAATATGTGATTTGTTTGAAATTTGAATGAATTGAATGTAGGAGGTGTCAACACGCCATTCGGAGAATCGAGCGTTGCAGGGACCAGCTCACAGGCTCGGGACTCGTCACGTGTCTCAGATCCGACATGAGGTATATATTATTCATTTTTTAATTTATTAATTAATATGGTTTTGTGTTTATATTCTTTTAATATACAGTTGCGAGGGCAAGGTGCAGCAACTGATAAAATGTCGGTGTGGATAAGGACTCGTGATCGCAATGATCCAGAGGTTGCAGCATTGATAGTAAGTGTCTGTACTTACCAATAATTACATAAATCTATATATTAACATATATATATTTAAATATTTCACAGGATCAATTTGAAGCTGAGTTAGAACATCTGCCAGAGGACCAGCGACAGCTTCCCATGCGACGGGATGAGATCTTTCATCGCATTATTGGTCGGGACGGGCATGGCTATAGTTTGACCTATGGAGCAGGGATTCCTCGTTCTGTAGTGTCACGCGCTGCGGTTGTCGGTCCTGCTGTTGCTCATATGACACAGCAGATGTCAGATTTTGAGGCACGGCTGCGCGCTTCCGAGGAGACAAATGCGCAATTGACAGCTGAGGTTAGAGCACTGCGGGAATATGTGCGTCGAGCTGATGGTACAGGGGATCATACGACGCAGGTATATACTGTATTTATTTATTTAATTTAAATTATTTTTGTTATTAAAATATTTATAATGTTTATTTGTTGTAGGCACCTGGCCCACCAGAAGGAGGTAGCAGTGATGGCAACACGTGACGCACCATATATTCACGAGATATGTTTTTTGTTTTTACTGGTAGGGTTGACATTGATGTACTGTATTTATTCATTTAAGTAATGCATTATTACCATCCATGGTGGTCTTTTAAATATTTTATACACATTGAGTTTTTGATCAGATAATCTTGAATGATTCTACATTTGAAAAAGTCGAACTAATTCCAACAGATCAATAAATCTGATATTATAGATTATGTATTATTAATATATTTTTTATAAATTTCTGTATGGTATCGATAAAAGAAATATGTATTAATTAGATATTATCACTTTTATTTTTCACTTTTGTAATCAATGGGATGGCCTTTGCACCCCCGGAGAACCCCCCGCACCCCCGTACAGCCCCCCGCCACCCCCGTACAGCCCCCCGCCACCCCCGTACAGCCCCCCGCCACCCCCGTACAGCCCCCCGCCACCCCCGTACAGCCCCCCGCCACCCCCGTACAGCCCCCCGCCACCCCCGTACAGCCCCCCGCCACCCCCGTACAGCCCCCCGCACCCCCGTACAGCCCCCCGCACCCCCGTACAGCCCCCCGCACCCCCGTACAGCCCCCCGCCACCCCCGTACAGCCCCCCGCACCCCCGTACAGCCCCCCGACACCCCCGTACAGCCCCCCGCACCCCCGTACAGCCCCCCGCACCCCCGTACAGCCCCCCGCCACCCCCGTACAGCCCCCCGCCACCCCCGTACAGCCCCCCGCCACCCCCGTACAGCCCCCCGCCACCCCCGTACAGCCCCCCGCCACCCCCGTACAGCCCCCCGCACCCCCGTACAGCCCCCCGCACCCCCGTACAGCCCCCCGCACCCCCGTACAGCCCCCCGCCACCCCCGTACAGCCCCCCGCCACCCCCGTACAGCCCCCCGCCACCCCCGTACAGCCCCCCGCCACCCCCGTACAGCCCCCCGCCACCCCCGTACAGCCCCCCGCCACCCCCGTACAGCCCCCCGCCACCCCCGTACAGCCCCCCGCCACCCCCGTACAGCCCCCCGCCACCCCCGTACAGCCCCCCGCCACCCCCGTACAGCCCCCCGCCACCCCCGTACAGCCCCCCGCACCCCCGTACAGCCCCCCGCACCCCCGTACAGCCCCCCGACACCCCCGTACAGCCCCCCGCACCCCCGTACAGCCCCCCGCCACCCCCGTACAGCCCCCCGCCACCCCCGTACAGCCCCCCGCCACCCCCGTACACCCCCCCGCCACCCCCGTACAGCCCCCCGCACCCCCGTACAGCCCCCCGCACCCCCGTACAGCCCCCCGCACCCCCGTACAGCCCCCCGCCACCCCCGTACAGCCCCCCGCCACCCCCGTACAGCCCCCCGCCACCCCCGTACAGCCCCCCGCCACCCCCGTACAGCCCCCCGCCACCCCCGTACAGCCCCCCGCCACCCCCGTACAGCCCCCCGCCACCCCCGTACAGCCCCCCGCCACCCCCGTACAGCCCCCCGCCACCCCCGTACAGACGGCACCTCATTCGGATGTGCCGTGTGACCGCGGCGGCCGGAAACGCGTTTCCGGCGCCATTAAACACCAAAACGGCGTGCGGCGGTCCGATTCGGAGCAAACGTGCTCCGAACGACCTGAAACCGCACGGGAACGATAGAAATATTATTCCTGAGATGCAGGAGGAGGCCGCACGTCCATCGGACGTGCGGTTCGCGCAGCACGTCCGATTGTGCCGTTTTCAGCAGCGCGGCGCGCGCTGAAATGGCGCGTTGGGGGGTCAAAACCACCCGAACGACCTCCGAATGCCACGAAACCGTACGACAACATCCGGGGCGTGAATTGTAAAATGGTCGGCCAGACGGCACCTCATTCGGATGTGCCGTGTGACCGCGGCGGCCGGAAACGCGTTTCCGGCGCCATTAAACACCAAAACGGCGTGCGGCGGTCCCGTTCGGAGCAAACGTGCTCCGAACGACCTGAAACCGCACGGGAACGATAGAAATATTATTCCTGAGATGCAGGAGGAGGCCGCACGTCCATCGGACGTGCGGTTCGCGCGGCACGTCCGATTGTGCCGTTTTCAGCAGCGCGGCGCGCGCTGAAATGGCGCGTTGGGGGGTCAAAACCACCCGAACGACCTCCGAATGCCACGAAACCGTACGACAACATCCGGGGCGTGAATTGTGAAATGGTCGGCCAGACGGAACCTCATTCGGAGGTGCCGCGTGACCGCGGCGGCCGGAAACGCGTTTCCGGCGCCATTAAACACCAAAACGGCGTGCGGCAGTCCGATTCGGAGCAAACGTGCTCCGAACGACCTGAAACCGCACGGGAACGATATAAATATTATTCCTGAGATGCAGGAGGAGGCCGCACGTCCATCGGACGTGCGGTTCGCGCGGCACGTCCGATTGTGCCGTTTTCAGCAGCGCGGCGCGCGCTGAAATGGCGCGTTGGGGGGTCAAAACCACCCGAACGACCTCCGAATGCCACGAAACCGTACGACAACATCCGGGGAGTGAATTGTGAAATGGTCGGCCAGACGGCACCTCATTCGGAGGTGCCGTGTGACCGCGGCGGCCGGAAACGCGTTTCCGGCGCCATTAAACACCAAAACGGCGTGCGGCGGTCCGATTCGGAGCAAACGTGCTCCGAACGACCTGAAACCGCACGGGAACGATAGAAATATTATTCCTGAGATGCAGGAGGAGGCCGCACGTCCATCGGACGTGCGGTTCGCGCGGCACGTCTGATTGTGCCGTTTTCAGCAGCGCGGCGCGCGCTGAAATGGCGCGTTGGGGGGTCAAAACCACCCGAACGACCTCCGAATGCCACGAAACCGTACGAAAACATCCGGTGCGTGAATTGTGAAATGGTCGGCCAGACGGCACCTCATTCGGAGGTGCCGTGTGACCGCGGCGGCCGGAAACGCGTTTCCGGCGCCATTAAACACCAAAACGGCGTGCGACGGTCCGATTCGGAGCAAACGTGCTCCGAACGACCTGAAACCGCACGGGAAAGATAGAAATATTATTCCTGAGATGCAGGAGGAGGCCGCACGTCCATCGGACGTGCGGTTCGCGCGGCACGTCTGATTGTGCCGTTTTCAGCAGCGCGGCGCGCGCTGAAATGGCGCGTTGGGGGGTCAAAACCATCCGAACGACCTCCGAATGCCACGAAACCGTACGACAACATCCGGGGCGTGAATTGTAAAATGGTCGGCCAGACGGCACCTCATTCGGAGGTGCCGTGTGACCGCGGCGTCCGGAAACGCGTTTCCGGCGCCATTAAACACCAAAACGGCGTGCGGCGGTCCCGTTCGGAGCAAACGTGCTCCGAACGACCTGAAACCGCACGGGAACGATAGAAATATTATTCCTGAGATGCAGGAGGAGGCCGCACGTCCATCGGACGTGCGGTTCGCGCGGCACGTCCGATTGTGCCGTTTTCAGCAGCGCGGCGCGCGCTGAAATGGCGCGTTGGGGGGTCAAAACCACCCGAACGACCTCCGAATGCCACGAAACCGTACGAAAACATCCGGGGCGTGAATTGTGAAATGGTCGGCCAGACGGCACCTCATTCGGAGGTGCCGTGTGACCGCGGCGGCCGGAAACGCGTTTCCGGCGCCATTAAACACCAAAACGGCGTGCGGCGGTCCGATTCGGAGCAAACGTGCTCCGAACGACCTGAAACCGCACGGGAACGATAGAAATATTATTCCTGAGATGCAGGAGGAGGCCGAACGTCCATCGGACGTGCGGTTCGCGCGGCACGTCCGATTGTGCCGTTTTCAGCAGCGCGGCGCGCGCTGAAATGGCGCGTTGGGGGGTCAAAACCACCCGAACGACCTCCGAATGCCACGAAACCGTACGACAACATCCGGGGCGTGAATTGTGAAATGGTCGGCCAGACGGCACCTCATTCGGAGGTGCCGTGTGACCGCGGCGGCCGGAAACGCGTTTCCGGCGCCATTAAACACCAAAACGGCGTGCGGCGGTCTGATTCGGAGCAAACGTGCTCCGAACGACCTGAAACCGCACGGGAACGATAGAAATATTATTCCTGAGATGCAGGAGGAGGCCGCACGTCCATCGGACGTGCGGTTCGCGCGGCACGTCCGATTGTGCCGTTTTCAGCAGCGCGGCGGCGCGCGCTGAAATGGCGCGTTGGGGGGTCAAAACCACCCGAACGACCTCCGAATGCCACGAAACCGTACGACAACATCCGGGGCGTGAATTGTGAAATGGTCGGCCAGACGGCACCTCATTCGGAGGTGCCGTGTGACCGCGGCGGCCGGAAACGCGTTTCCGGCGCCATTAAACACCAAAACGGCGTGCGGCGGTCCGATTCGGAGCAAACGTGCTCCGAACGACCTGAAACCGCACGGGAACGATAGAAATATTATTCCTGAGATGCAGGAGGATGCCGCACGTCCATCGGACGTGCGGTTCGCGCGGCACGTCCGATTGTGCCGTTTTCAGCAGCGCGGCGCGCGCTGAAATGGCGCGTTGGGGGGTCAAAACCACCCGAACGACCTCCGAATGCCACGAAACCGTACGACAACATCCGGGGCGTGAATTGTGAAATGGTCGGCCAGACGGCACCTCATTCGGAGGTGCCGTGTGACCGCGGCGGCCGGAAACGCGTTTCCGGCGCCATTAAACACCAAAACGGCGTGCGGCGGTCCGATTCGGAGCAAACGTGCTCCGAACGACCTGAAACCGCACGGGAACGATAGAAATATTATTCCTGAGATGCAGGAGGAGGCCGCACGTCCATCGGACATGCGGTTCGCGCGGCACGTCCGATTGTGCCGTTTTCAGCAGCGCGGCGCGCGCTGAAATGGCGCGTTGGGGGGTCAAAACCACCCGAACGACCTCCGAATGCCACGAAACCGTACGAAAACATCCGGTGCGTGAATTGTGAAATGGTCGGCCAGACGGCACCTCATTCGGAGGTGCCGTGTGACCGCGGCGGCCGGAAACGCGTTTCCGGCGTTAAACACCAAAACGGCGTGCGGCGGTCCGATTCGGAGCAAACGTGCTCCGAACGACCTGAAACCGCACGGGAACGATAGAAATATTATTCCTGAGATGCAGGAGGAGGCCGCACGTCCATCGGACGTGCGGTTCGCGCGGCACGTCCGATTGTGCCGTTTTCAGCAGCGCGGCGCGCGCTGAAATGGCGCGTTGGGGGGTCAAAACCACCCGAACGACCTCCGAATGCCACGAAACCGTACGACAACATCCGGTGCGTGAATTGTGAAATGGTCGGCCAGACAGCACCTCATTCGGAGGTGCCGTGTGACCGTGGCGGCCGGAAACGCGTTTCCGGCGCCATTAAACACCAAAACGGCGTGCGGCGGTCCGATTCGGAGCAAACGTGTTCCGAACGACCTGAAACCGCACGGGAACGATAGAAATATTATTCCTGAGATGCAGGAGGAGGCCGCACGTCCATCGGACGTGCGGTTCGCGCGGCACGTCCGATTGTGCCGTTTTCAGCAGCGCGGCGCGCGCTGAAATGGCGCGTTGGGGGGTCAAAACCACCCGAACGACCTCCGAATGCCACGAAACCGTACGACAACATCCGGGGCGTGAATTGTGAAATGGTCGGCCAGACGGCACCTCATTCGGAGGTGCCGTGTGACCGCGGCGGCCGGAAACGCGTTTCCGGCGCCATTAAATACCAAAACGGCGTGCGGCGGTCCGATTCGGAGCAAACGTGCTCCGAACGACCTGAAACCGCACGGGAACGATAGAAATATTATTCCTGAGATCCAGGAGGAGGCCGCACGTCCATCGGACGTGCGGTTCGCGCGGCACGTCCGATTGTGCCGTTTTCAGCAGCGCGGCGCGCGCTGAAATGGCGCGTTGGGGGGTCAAAACCACCCGAACGACCTCCGAATGCCACGAAACCGTACGACAACATACGGTGCGTGAATTGTGAAATGGTCGGCCAGACGGCACCTCATTCGGAGGTGCCGTGTGACCGCGGCGGCCGGAAACGCGTTTCCGGCGCCATTAAACACCAAAACGGCGTGCAGCGGTCCCGTTCGGAGCAAACGTGCTCCGAACGACCTGAAACCGCACGGGAACGATAGAAATATTATTCCTGAGATGCAGGAGGAGGCCGCGCGTCCATCGGACGTGCGGTTCGCGCGGCACGTCCGATTGTGCCGTTTTCAGCAGCGCGACGCGCGCTGAAATGGCGCGTTGGGGGGTCAAAACCACCCGAACGACCTCCGAACGACCTGAAACCGCACGACAACATCCGGTGCGTGAATTGTGAAATGGTCGGCCAGACGGCACCTCATTCGGAGGTGCCGTGTGACCGCGGCGGCCGGAAACGCGTTTCCGGCGCCATTAAACACCAAAACGGCGTGCGGCGGTCCGATTCGGAGCAAACGTGCTCCGAAAGACCTGAAACCGCACGGGAACGATAGAAATATTATTCCTGAGATGCAGGAGGAGGCCGCACGTCCATCGGACGTGCGGTTCGCGCGGCACGTCCGATTGTGCCGTTTTCAGCAGCGCGGCGCGCGCTGAAATGGCGCGTTGGTGGGTCAAAACCACCCGAATGACCTCCGAATGCCACGAAACCGTACGACAACATCCGGTGCGTGAATTGTGAAATGGTCGGCCAGACGGCACCTCATTCGGAGGTGCCGTATGACCGCGGCGGCCGGAAACGCGTTTCCGGCGCCATTAAACACCAAAACGGCGTGCGGCGGTCCGATTCGGAGCAAACGTGCTCCGAACGACCTGAAACCGCACGGGAACGATAGAAATATTATTCCTGAGATGCAGGAGGAGGCCGCACGTCCATCGGACGTGCGGTTCACGCGGCACGTCCGATTGTGCCGTTTTCAGCAGCGCGGCGCGCGCTGAAATGGCGCGTTGGGGGGTCAAAACCACCCGAACGA